>NMRB01000448.1:71935-87439 GCA_002633025.1 Notospermus geniculatus | reverse complement strand
TGGACATTCAATACATTGACTGGCCTAATCGGAACGAAAATATTGATATTCGAAATGGACGAATGCACAATGAGGCATTCGGTAACCCGACCAAACAAGCCCAAAGAAATATGAAATCTATACATTTTCAGTGGGAATTTATGCTTGGATTGCCACAGTTTGTAGACATTACTATATGGCTGGTAAACAATCGTTAAAACCCATGTCATTGAGATTGTTGTAGGACAGTGTCCAGCGGAATTCTAATGATATGATATGAAAACGGTGTTCAATTCATAATGTATACAAACTACTTTCGTGAAAGAAATTTCATGTTTTGTTTAGTTTCTCTTTGTTCATATCCAATTACTGTAGTGCATGTTGTATACATCAGCGGCACCGCCGCTCCATCTGAAAGTTTTCTCGTGTGAGTTAGCTCATTGGGGAATGCACTATTGTTGGTTTCTGTAAGATTTATGGTGGGAATAAATGGCACGAAAAACTGCTCATCGTCTTCTACCGGTACACCAAAGTTGCCCAAAAGTGTTAACTTGTGCATGAAAACTTTTGCCACAAAGGCTGTGGGTAGGATTCCTAGTTGAGTTGCTGCTACATACATTAACTGGTCCGAAGGATCAAGTGATCAGTGAAGGTACTGCTCCTTGAGTCCTCAGAATGACGTCCGGAATGACTGGGGTGATATTAATGTGGAGAGGCCTGCCTGACACAATGCTGGCAGTAAAAAACTGCTTTGCAAAAAACCACACACATATGGTACGGTACTCTCAAGTTGACGTACCAAAGTTCCAATAGTTCCCGCGGCATTCATCACGCTCTCCGCATCCTCAAACGTCAACATCTTGGTCAGATCCTCGAGAACGCATCGTCCGTCTGTCTTCCTCTGACTCGCCGTGATCAGCGAGAGAACGCGGTAACAACCCAGTTCACTCTCGGCTAACGTCCCGATGATATAGGCTGAATTCCCAGCAACCCTGAAAAGGAGTGAACATTCTTAGTGCCTTAGCACGTCTGAGGAGCGGCGTGCCCGGTTTGAACCCTGGTGAGATCCATTCTTCATGTAACAGACATGACAGACAGGGCGACTCTCCTGTTATTGACAGCATAGGTTTTCTCCGGGAACTCCAGTTTCCTCCTACTGTACAAAATCTGCCCAATGTTGCCTACATGTATACAACTGATAATGTCGTACTTGGTGCTATAAATACAACGGCTCTAGGAAAATTCGTCCCCGAGGAGAATTTGTCCCCGGAAAATTCGTCTCTGGAAAATTCATCCCCAAGGAAAATTAGTCCCCATGGAGAATATGCCCATGTAGGCCTAGCTCTCAAGTCAATATTTCAGCTTGCGTCAATGGACACACACACGGGAATATATTTGAAATGAAACGTTTTAATGACCTCTCTTTTATTGATCTATTATGGGATATTTCCAGGCAACCACTAATTTCATCCGAAAAGGCTTTGCACACTTCACTGAATTCATTAAAATATCAGCACAGCAACCTTCCCTTACATTTCCAATAAATCAAAATAGTGACCTTCTTGAGCACACAAAATCTACAGGAGGTTTTTCGCAATTACGAACTTCATGAATATTTTAATTTCTTTCCTGCTGTGATACTGTAATTAACTGGATATAATCAATGATAAGTATTGATAGGTGATTTACCACTAACAGCCTGCAGAACACGTATATTTTATATTTGAATTATTCATTGGAAATTGCAGTGCGGTTACTGTTCACTTCTTGAATAGGTATTTCTAATGTCTTTTTACAATGCACTGCAGGCGCTGATCGAGCGAGTCCACAAGTGGTCCGGGTCTGGGTCTGGATGTGGTCCCCCTGCTTTCGGCAACCTATGATTTTTCGTCATGAAATTAGGCGTAACTGTGAGAGCATTTTTTCTTTGATTTCAAAATTTTATCCCAGAGGAGGCTGGGGGTGGGGGGTGATAATGAGCGACGTTTGAGCTCTCAAATGCAAACATTTCCACTCGCCATGAACATCTGTACTAATTTGCTTCTCGAGATATTCATAGGCCTACAGTACATGCTCTGTGAAAAGGGACAAAAGTTTTAGGGCAGGTCAGCTTTAAATACCACAGCGCCATCTTCCGTCGTCTAGCTACACTAAGATGACATTCCTCAACGAGCCATTCCACGACATTTCCATAAATTACTCGCGTTGAGGGGGTTTTCAAACACCTACCTCGAGTTGGTGTTCCCTAAAAGCTTGATTAATCCCCACAGAAAGTCTTCGGAGCCCGAATGACACAGAAAACGGCTGATTGTTCTGTCTTTATCCGTGTGAAGATCGTCGACCAGCATTTCGAGAGCTGAATGCGAGTGTTCGTCTGCCGAGATCAGGGACACGAAATAGTCATTCCCAATCCAATTTAACTTCTGTTTTTCGGACGACATGGCAGGATCACACACAAGGTAACTATAGAATCATTTCTAAACTCTAAATCGGTGCCGATNGTTGAGGGGCATCACCACCACTTGCACCCCAATCCCCATCCAGCTCTGAGATATTTTCAACTTGTGATTCAAGTCCCGGTGTATCTTTTCATAATACTGAAAGAAGTAGGCCCACAGCGTAATTGAGTGATTTAGTAGGCTAGTAGGCCTAAAGTAGGCATAGACTAAAGGGTAGGCCTATCCCCAGTAGGCCCCTACCGGTACTTCATAAAAGTTCCAGATGGAAGCTTTTGAAAGCAATGATCGAAGCCTTTTTTGATAAAAAATATAATATCCTTTTGAGATTTATGATCTTGTTCATATTATAGGCCTTGGCCTACTTCTGGTAGCGCAGTTGTAGTTCTGCTATGGCCATCAGTGACATCTACCGATCGTGTATGTAACTACTTCCGAATGCCTGCCAGATTGGCTACCTTAAAAAAGCTAGCATGTGCGGTATGTTCCAACACTAGCAAGGTACATGTAGCTTGTCAGAATAGCTAAGAAATGGCTGCTGCGTAGATGCAGATGATTGGGTGTGCCTTCAATGTTATCATTGGAACGCAAAATTAATGTCCGAATCACAAAAGTCTTTTATTAACGTTAAATCACACTTATTAGGGAGGTTTAGAAATCCTACGATAGGCCTAAGCGTAAACGTTAACGACAACGTAATTTTTGTACCGAAAATGCAATATAAAATCTGGTTTGTAATGTCGTCAATTTTACGTTTATCGTTTGACTTCTAAACCTCCCTATTTGCTCCAAGTTTCCGAATTTCTCGGTCGATTTTACAGATTTGTTGGCCAAAAGAGGAGGCGAGTGCTCGGGGCGCCCACAGGGAATTGACGCGTACGGGGTATGATGTTGTCAGCCCCCACGAACAATGCCCCGGCCCGAGAAAAAATATAAAGAGAGAAAAAAGAACTCTCTTTTCTCTCTTTATATTTTTTCTCGGGCGGGGGCATTGTTCGTGGGGGCTGACAACATCATACCCCGTACGCGTCAAGTCCCTGTGGGGGCGCCCCCTCCTGATCCGCGCCTGCCGATATCGTGTAGGAATCAGTGGGAGTAGAGTTTATTGAAGGAACAGCCATACAGTGTACTGCAGTGCACTTGACAGTACACCGGGACACGATATGCTGCTATACATGTAGGCTACTTCGACCGCGTTCCCGCTGCTCACTTGTGTTCCGGGAGATGCGGACTTCTACCATTCGAGCGCAGTAGGCCCTATTCCATCGTCGTCTTCTTTTCACAGGCACGCCACCCAATGGCAGAAGCGCGGAATGGCCCGGATAACAGAGATGAGCAGGAGGGTGAAAGGCTGTTAGCTGGCGACAGAAGGGGGTGGTCCAACATTCAAATTCTTTTACGGGACTTGATCATTTTTCGATCGCCTCTCAAAGACATTGACGTGGCCCTGAAATGCGGTGCCGATGTTAACAGCCCGATCGTAAAAGGACTACGTGCTTTACACTACACAGCCTACGACAACAACGTCGATTGCGCAACACATCTGTTGGAAAAAGGCGCGGATATAGGCCTATTAAGCGTCGCAGACGATGTAGACTATCTGCCTATTCACATCGCCGCAAAACATGGAAGTTACGAATGTCTGAAACTACTCATCGACCGCGGAGCACAGATCAGTTTTGTTGATGATAATACGTTATCCTTGGAAGCCCAAGCTCTGGGGTATCTAACGATCGAGCCGATTCATCTGGCATTGTCCAACAACCATTACGACTGTGCTAAACTGTTGCTCGAAAACGGTGTATCTGCGAATAACAAATATTTCCTTGGAAACGAGATTAACCTCGTCCCCCTGAAGAACCTGAAGTGTCTTGAGTTGCTTTTGGAATCCGGCGCTCAACCCAATACGAGGTGGTTTCAAAAAAGCGAAGATGACTATTCCGCGGATGTTTCGGAACGACAGTATTGACCCGGAAGTTGACAACTACAACCCACGTCTGGCCCAAATCTACGTCATACAGGAGGTAGCCACGAAATACACCCTCTCCAACATCGATGATGCAATATCTGAAGGGAATCCCAACATGCACGTCACCAAGCAACTGCGTCTGTTACACATCGCTGCGTATGCAAATAGCGCCGATCACGTGACACGGTTGGTTTCTGCGGGCGCGAATGTGGACGCCATTGACGAGGTTGGTTACACCCCGTTGCATTACAGTACCATATTTGGTTGTGCGGAGGCGCTGGCTGAGCTCATTAAGTGTGGGGCAAAGACGCATTTTGATTTAATTCAAAGTTCGCTTCCAGCTTGTAAACAGACCAAGGCCGAGCAGCCGATACGTTTGGCAATGGAGTGCAACCAAGCGAAGTGCGCAGATCTTTTGCTGAGCAACGGGGCAAAACCGGACAACGAGTATTTCAAAGGGTTCTATGAAATTAACTTGGTCGCCTTGGAGTTCATCGATTGTTTGGAAGTTCTGCTGAAACACGGCACTAAGCCGGATGTTTACGATAAATTTGGCCAGACGCCATTGATGAGAGCGTGCCAGGGGGGACATGTATCGGCGGCTAAACTTCTTCTTCAGTACGGCGCATGCGTGAATCTCAAGTACCAGCACTTCCACAAGAGGTCGGTGATGTTTTACGCAATATTTGGTGGTAATGCAGAAATTGTGAAACTTCTTTTGGAAGCAGGAGGGGACGTTTCGCTTCCGGTCGACAGCACGACTAGTCCGCTATCCATGGCCGTGCATTACAGTACAGCGGAGAGGAAGTATCCGATATGCAAACTATTGCTAGCTCATGGAGCCGAGGTTGATGTAGTAGATCAGAAGTTTCATTGCACAGCTTTGTGCACTGCCTGCGGTAGCGGAGATGTTTCAGAAAAACTAGTGCGTTTGTTACTAGATTATGGCGCCGATGTTAACTTCACCAACGGTATTAACCCGTCGCCTTTGGTGAAATATCTGGAAGTTCAACGTCAAAAATACAACTTTGATGTGATTCACACTTTGATCAAGTACGGCGCCACTGTGCATGTGACGTCACCAGTGATGGGGTCCAGCCACGGTGGTCCTTTTAACGTTCTCAATGGACTGTTGAATGTTCAACATGACGACAGGATTCTGGACATTCTGTACGCAGCAGCTGAGGTTGCTAGTCTTTGGCTCGACATGTCGCTGTATTCAAGGGACTCGCACAGCCGAAGTCTGTGGCGCTTAGCGAGAGAAGGGCTAAACCGCGCGGCAACCAACCCACGTGGCTTGAAAAATAACGTGAGATTACGTTTGAGGCAGATTCTGCGCAAGCGCGGTAAAACACTTCCTTCTGCGGTAGAACGACTTCCGCTTCCGAGTTTATTGAAGTCATATCTTCTTTTCGAGGCCCAGTGATCTGAAAAGTAAGCAGGCCTCACACGGGGACTCACCTTGTCTTTGACGGCGTCGACACCAATGATTTCATTTATCTTTCCAATCAAGTACAATCATGTAAATAACTCATGAGACAGACATTTCTACCGTTCAATTTTCAAATTAAATCGGGACGTTTTTGTATTGGGACGTTTTGACTGGAGTTGCTGGGACGTTCTGGCATTGGGACGTTTTGCCCTAGTACTGGTAACCCCTAGGCCTTTAAGATTTGAGTGATGGTTGTTGGTGTGGGTAGCAGGCCTAAAGTAAAGTAGGCGTATAGGATATAAAACCCTTGTACTTCATAAAAGTTCCAGGTGGAAGGTTTTGAAAGCAATGACAGCCGTTTTGATAACAAATACATTATCCTTTTGAGATTTATCTTGTTCATATTATTATAGCCCTTGGCCTTATTTAAAGGACCACAGTATTGCTTCCCAATCCTGCGTTACACCTACCCGCGTTAAGGGAGACCTTTATTGACGACTTGGTAAACCACGCATGCTACTACGTGCATTGTAGTGTAATCATACATTCTCCAACACTGGGGCGAAAGGCTTAACTACAGTGTTGGAGAATGGTGTCGGTGGCGCCGGCTGTCGTCAGAAAGTGGCAATACCGTGGTGCTTTAATTCTTCTGCTAGCGTAGTTAGTTATGCTATGGCCATCTACCAATCATGAACATAACTACTTCCCCATGCCTGCCAGATTGTCTACCTTAAAAAAGCTAGCATGTGGGTATGTTCCAACACTAGCAAGGTAGCGTGTCAGAACAGTTTAGAAATGGCTGCTGCGTAGATGCACTCTGATGTTCTTGTAACGTAAGTATAGGTTAGCATGTCTTCGAAAATGCATGGAATGTGTAGGCTATAGTAGGCCTGTTACTGCTTAGGTCTGAATCCAGGATGGTGGTGTTTGCCCCTTCTCAAATTCTCCCCAACCCTGCCTTTTAGCCTTAGGGTGCCTACTGCGTACTAGCTGTTCGGAGCCATTAGGTCCACATTCAATCCTTTATACATTGTATTTACCACACACAGCTTTCTTCGATCGACAGGCCCTGTTGATCCGGTGTGATAGGAATATTAGTCATAGGAATGCAAGTCCGACTCACAATAGTCGTTGTTACAGTCTTTTGTTACATAAACAAATCGCACCAAACTTTATGCTGATGTCAGGTCGCACTTTCGATTGCCTGCGCCACGACGAAAGAGACGGCATGAAAAGTGAAGAATGATCAGGTCGCAAAAGTGAAAATGTGTGCGCCCACCAATGGAACAGGCGGCAACTGTTCGCAGGGAAACACGAGTCGGGTGGACGCCTGTCGGGATTGTGATTCGTCGTGGTGCAGAAGTTGAACATGTTCAACTCTTGAACATGTTCAACTCTTGCGACGCGTGATCTTTTGGATCAACGACCGATGCCGATTGTCGCAGGTGAAATGCAACTCCAGTCATCGACATCTTGTCCAAACATCTTGCCCATCTTTAGCCTTGTCCCAATCATCCTCATCTTTTGCGTTAACTCATAAATTATAAATGAATCTGACCCCTACTTGACCCCGCCTCCGAGCCAGTCAGAACTCGTGAAACCAATCGCCGTTCGGCACTTCCTCTTCTCTTCCCGCACACATTAGTAACACGGGTTTTGATTGGCACATTGATTAGCCTTCGCACATCGATGATTGGCCGAGGCGCTGAGCTCCTCAGAAGCGGGAAATGGGCGCCAGGCCAAATAGACTGGTGAGAATCAGATGGTCATCGGCGACTGTGATTTGTTGCGCGCAGTCGTGGCTCAGACGCAAAGTCATCCGAAAATGTCAGTCCCCGTCTGTTTTTGCCGTCGCAAGGTCGACCTGACCTCAGCATTATCAGCTCTGAATTCACTAATCCAGGTGACGTTATGAGATCGTGTGGCAGTAGGCCCGATCAGGGGCGGATCCAGAATTTGGGAAAAGAGGGGGCGCCCTGACCCTGTACTAGACACATTGAAATCTGCTGTGAATTTCAATGATTTGCACCAAATTTCAGAATTCTTTTACAGATTTGTTGACCAAAAGAGGAGGCGAGTGCTCGGGGCGCCCCCTTCGGATCCGCGCCTGCCGATATCGTGTAGGAATCAGTGGGAGTAGGGTTTCTTGAAGGAACAGCCATAGGCCTACTGCTGTGCACACGCTTCTACACGATAATGCTGTTACTTGAATTGACCGCATTCCCACCGATCACGCGTGGAGATGCCGTGTACCATTCGAGCGCACTATTCCATCGTCTTCTTTTCACAGGCACGCCACCCAATGGCAGAAGCGCGGAATGGCCCGGATCACGGAGACGAGCAGGAGGGTGAAAGGCTGTTAGCTGGCGACAGAAGGGGGTGGTCCAACATTCAAATTCTCTTACGGGACTTGATCATTTTTCGATCGCCTCTCAAAGACATTGACGTGGCCCTGAAATGCGGTGCCGATGTTAACGGCCCGATCGTAAAAGGACTACGAGCTTTACACTACACCGCCTACGACAACAATATCGAGTGCGCAACACACCTTTTGGAAAAAGGCGCGGACATAAACGTCGCAGACGATATAGACTATCGGCCTATTCACATCGCCGCAAAACATGGAAGTTACGAATGTCTGAAACTACTCATCGACCGCGGAGCACAGATCAGTTTTGTTGATGATAATACGTTATCCCTGGAAGCCCAGGCTCTGGGGTATCTAACGATCGAGCCGATTCATCTGGCATTGTCGAACAACCATTACGACTGTGCAAAACTGTTGCTCGAAAACGGTGTATCTGCGAATAACAAATATTTCCTTGGAAACGAGATTAACCTCGTCCCCCTGGAGAACCTGAAGTGTCTTGAGTTGCTTTTGGAATCCGGGGCTCAACCCAACACGTTCTGTCGGAGTGGCTACACGCCACTGATGAAAGCTTGCAAGGAACAAAACCTGGATGCAGCGAAGATACTGCTTGCGCACGACGCCGACATCAATATCAAAACTCACGCGAGATTTGACGGGAAGCGAGCGCTGTATTACGCCATCTTGGGCGGTAATATCGAACTGACAACACTGTTACTAGAACACGGTGCATACCTGCGTTGCATCAGCAGCAAGACGCACGCGCTGACATTCGCGGTGACTTGCGGGCGTTTAGAGATCTGTGAACTGCTTCTTCGGTTTCGTGCAAGTGTGAGAGAGTGTAACGAAGACGGTTTGACGCCGCTTCTAGCCGCGGTTACCGGTCACGAATGCAGGAAGGAGATCGTCACCCTGCTACTCGAGCACGGCGCTGATCCGAACACCCATTGTGAGATCGCCTCGTACGACCTCCCGTCCTTGACACCCCTTTACGAGTATTTCGTGTATCAGCGGGCCCTCACACTGGAGATTCCCCAACTCCTGTTGCGATACGGTGCCCGCATATCTTTCAGGAGGGCGACGAGGAACTGCCTGATCAAAGACCCGTACGGTTTCATAACACACTTTCGAAAATTACTTGACCGGGAAGAACTCCTAGGACTTATTCTCAGTGCTTGCGAGGGATTCTCCCCGTCGGATATCGTGAATTGCAAGGATTTGAAGGACGAAGAGAAGGGAATTTTGCTGTCTCTTGCTGTGCCGGTCACGCTGAAGCACCTGGCTAGGCTGGCCATACGGGCCGCTGTTGGTCTCCTCTTCCCGACGAAAGTCGACGGGTTACCGTTGCCGAAGCTGCTGAAGTCTTATCTGCTTTACGACGTTTATTGACGAGGTGGTTAAAAGCGAAGATGACAATTCCGCGGATGTTTCGTAACGACAGTATCGACCCGGAACTTGACAACTACAACCCACGTCTGGCCCAAATCTACGTCATACAGGAGGTAGCCACGAAATACACCCTCTCCCACATCGATGATGCAATATCCGAAGGCTATCCCAACATGCACGTCGCTAAGCGATTGCGTCCGTTACACATCGCTGCGTATGCAAATAGCGCCGATCACGTGACACGGTTGGTTTCTGCGGGCGCGAATGTGGACGCCGTTGACGAGGTTGGTTACACCCCGTTGCATTACAGTACCATATTTGGTTGTGCGGAGGCGCTGGCTGAGCTCATTAAGTGGGGCGCAAGGACACATTTTGATCAAAATTCGCTTCCAGCTTGTAAACAGACCAAGGCCGAGCAGCCGATACGTTTGGCAATGGAGTGCAACCAAGCGAAGTGCGCAGATCTTTTGCTGAGCAACGGGGCAAAACCGGACAACGAGTATTTCAGAGGGTTTGAAATTAACTTGGTCGCCTTGGAGTTCATCGATTGTTTGGAAGTTCTGCTGAAACACGGCACCAAGCCGGATGTTTACAATAAACTTGGCCAGACGCCATTGATGAAGGCGTGCAGGGAGGGGAATGTATCGGCGGCTAAACTTCTTCTTCAGTACGGCGCATGCGTGAATCTCAAGTTCCAGCGCTTCGACAAGAAGTCGGTGTTGTTTTACGCAATATTTGGTGGTAATGCAGAAATTGTGAAACTTCTTTTGGAAGCAGGAGCGGACGTTTCGCTTCCGGTCGACAGCACGACTAGTCCGCTGTCCATGGCCGTGCATTACAGTACAGCGGAGAGGAAGTATCCGATATGCAAACTATTGCTAGGTCATGGAGCCGAGGTTGATGTAGTAGATCAGACGTTTCATTGCACAGCTTTGTGCACTGCCTGCGGTAGCAGAGATGTTTCAGAAAAACTAGTGCGTTTTTGTTACTAGATTATGGCGCCGATGTTAACTTCACCAACGGTATTAACCCGTCGCCTTTAGTGAAATATTTGGAAGTCCAACGTCAAAAGTACGACTTTGATGTGATTCACACTTTGATCAAGTACGGCGCTACTGTGCATGTGACGTCACCAGTGATGGGGTCCAGCCACGGTGGTCCCTTTAACGTTCTCAATGGACTATTGAATGTTCAACATGACGACAGGATTCTGGACATTCTGTACGCAGCAGCTGAGGTTGCTAGTATTTGGTTAGACATGTCGCTGTATTCAAGGGACTCACACAGCCGAAGTCTGTGGCGCTTAGCGAGAGAAGGGCTAGACCGCGCGGCAACCAACCCACGTGGCTTGAAAAATAACGTGAGATTACTTTTGAGGCAGATTCTGCACAAGCGCGGTAAAACACTTCCTTCTGCGGTAGAACGACTTCCGCTTCCGAGTTTATTGAAGTCGTATCTTCTTTTCGAGGCCCAGTGATCTGAAAATTAGATGGCGCCGAGGAGTACCGGGTGTAAATGTCGGTAATCGTTTACCACCATGGGTAAAGCTGCGAGCGTCGGGAGAGCAAGGTCAAAGTCCCGCTATACAATATTGAATTTTACTGTATTTTCAAAGTGTTAGGAGAGTGCAGGTCTAGTGATCTCATAGCCACGGGAAGGTCCCCAGGATGCTTGCCTGATACGTATACGTACTTGAAGGAAGCCTAGTTTTTAGCACACATCGAAAAAACTGCAGGCAGAGCTCTAATGTTTTCAGATATAGCATAGTATATTTTACACTACACCAACGTCAGAGGACGTAAGCACATTATGAACTCAAAATAGTGTGGCTTTATTTAACACGACTGGCGAGAGTGCAAAAACGTGGGAGCCAATCAGAGCGCTTGTTACTCAATGACGATTATTTTGATTGGCTGAGGGAAAGGTCGGGGTTGGGAGTAGCATTTATCACTAAAAAAAGAATACGTTTCCACGATTTTGCATACGGCAGCAGCCCTCTTCAGGCGCACTGGTGTTCAGCATGTCAGCGATTGTGTTGGATTATGGTGTAAGGTGTCACGGGTTCCCATTTCTCNCCCCCCCCCCCCCCCCCATATGGAGAAAGGAGAGTGACGTAACTCTCTCTTTGTTCCCCTATTGAAGAGTCGTAGGCCCGTATTTTAAAATGCTCCTCAACGTAAAGGAGTTCCTCAAGATTTTGGGTCGTATTCTAGAAGCTTAAGGTCTACCTAGCTATTGTTTGCAGGGTAGAATACAAAAGCTTAGAGTTAAGGAGGCTTCTAGAATACGGGCCATTGTTCTCCTGTTGAGAACAATAGCCTTGAGGAACTCCTTTACGTTGAGGAGCATTCAAAATACGGGTCCTTGTCTCTCCAGCTGTGCTTTGTATGGAAAACACTGAGTTATGGGGAACACTAGAAAACGTTACACCTTTCTCCACAAGTCTTTATTCTGTTCATGTAATGCTATTTTACGTACCTTGGGATTTTATCATCCTAAAGCGAGCATTCTGCATAATGCCTCGTGTAGAAATCGGCTAACCTCTTCCTACACTCTGCAGCAGCCAGATTCCGTGTTCAACGCTTTGGGATTTTCTCGTGCGCCCAATCAGAAGCCTCGTTTCTTCGTCACTCACGGAAGAAAAAATATCAATGATGTCATTTCATCAAATTTTGATTGGTCAACGTCATTACCGGGAATACGTCATGCACGTTGGTCGGTGCAAGCTTTGCCGTGATTGGTTACTATTTTTGGGACCGGGGAAATCCTTGAACACGGAATGTGGTTTGCTTGCGTGAAGGTCAAGGGAGAAGCCGAGTCTTTAGCTGAAGTCAGTGAAGATGATCGAAAGCGAGATAAAGTTGACAAACTCCAGTGATTGTGATACACGTAGCACTTACATATTTATTCAGATGTGATAGACGCTTCAGGGTTTCCGCTGTTGGTCCGTATGGACTCTGCTGTATAAATTTATGCACAAAGTTTCTGTGTTATAAATAACTACATGGTGTTTCAAAAAGAACTTCAAGTCATCTGTTTAATATCGAATTAAATATCTGGGGCCGGTTGCACAAAATTTGAAAAGATAAAAATCTGTTAATTTAACTTTTCCTGTTAAAATCCCTATTGTTGTCAACNGTAATCCTATAAACGAGGTTGCCTAAAGGTCAAAGGTCACGTCGGCCGCCACGAGATAGAATACCTAATGGATACAGCGGCGCTTTAAAAACAATCCATTGCGAATTCTTGGTCGAGACTGTTTCGAATCTATTGAAGAATGGGTTGGTGTCGTTGGGATACATGTTTGAATGTTTTGTTGGAAAAACTCCCCGCAGTTTTTGTGTCAGCAAAAATGCGAAGTAGACTGGAAAAGCCCCCGCGGTTGTGAGCCAGATCTCCCTCTATCTCGGCGATGGGAAGCCTCCTCCTCCTCCCCGACGGTGTAAGCCTCCTGGCTGATGTCCGCCTAGAAACAATAATAAGGAGGATAATCAATTCGTGACTTGTGATCTACTTGTATCTAATAGGCCTAATTAGTCTCTGTAGGCCTTCATGGACTTCATCCTTTCGACAATGGACGACAGTTGCGCGTGACTAAAGGCCGTATGGACAACAGGGGAATTTTGAAAAAAACCACCCAACTTACCGCCGCTGTTTTGCTGAAAGTGGCAATTTTTACACAGACGTAGGCCAATTGGCTTCTTAAATCCGTGAGGAAGTGCCCAAATTTTCAGGTAACATTTCCCATGATTGTAGATGGAGGTGCATTTCCTGACGCCGGTCCTTGGACCACGGGTGAACTCCGGTCTTCTGCACCACCTGCTGCAAACGTCCTTGGTCATCCCGTGATTTCGTACAGCATATGTCCTCGCTAAAAGAACATAAAAATTTGTTCTGATTGCGGTGATTAAAATGTAGCTCCTTTTGGGAGCCAAACACCTAATGGGTACAACGATATGAGCATGGATGGGAAGCGGACTTTGATAGGTCTACTTACGTGGTCGCCAGCCGGGTCCATGGTGATGGCCGCCACCACCGCCGTGGTGTCCACCACCACCGCCGACGTGGCCTCCGCCACCACCGCCGTGGTGTCCAGTACCGGCGTGGCCACCGCCACCACCGGCGCGTTGCCAACCACTTCCGGAGCGGGATCCACCGGGTGATATTAAGGCATTTCTACTGCCACCAGGTGCAGAGTAGGGATTTCCACCGCCACCGCCATAACCTCCACCACCGTGACCGGCTCTGGCTATGAACTGATTTGCTTCCGCACAACAGGCTGCAAATAATATTGAAGACAACAGTTAAAATTCACCGCAATTCTTCTTTGGCAACGCCCACCCTGCTGCAGCGATGTCCAAAACTTGGGGCAAATCAAAACAACTACGTGTAGTTTCTCCGGCGAGGTGTGTTGCTGGTCGAGAAAATCCAGGCTGATTCAACAAAAGCGTTGAAATGGTACCGTTCACCAGCCGAGAGGTCTTTCAATAAATACCACAATGAGAGTGTGGATGGACCAGAGTCTAAGAAATATTTTTTTCTCCTGGTTTTCCCACTGATAAAATGAAATCCAATCAGAATGGTCAAGCCTACTTACCAAAAAGTACCAACACCCCGACAAGTAATGCAACCGTAGTCCGCCTCATGGTCAACAACGATGTCCTTGTTTTAAATGAAACCATTGGTCTCCTTTGCCATTTATATACCATTACCAGTGGTCCATGCTGACTTACCATCAATTAACATTCTATTGACGGAAAAAAGTCGTTATTTGGTCCAGGGCGGATTATCTAACGACCCATAATCAGGTTCTAGTCAATTACAAAGTTTGTATTTGTTGCCAGGAACTATTTTTGCGTTCTCGTTCCTCGGGCAACACAACAGCAATTTAGAAAATGACTTTGTCAACATGTACATATCCTTTCCCTGAACAGCATACATCATTTTCATAAGTCCATACTGAGGGATTAGTCGAAGCTGGGGATAATGGTAATGTTCTGCTTGAGGCCTAGTCTCGCGCACGCAGTCTGTTTGAGGCCTACATGTAGTCTCGCGCACGCAGTCTGCTTGAGTCATAGTCTCGCGCGCACGCTGTCTGCCTGAGGCCTGGTCTCGCGCACGCAGCCTGCTTGAGTCCTAGTCTCGCGCATGCAGTCTGTTTGAGGCCTAGTCTCAAGCACGCAGTCTGCTTGAGGCCTAGTCTCGCGCATGCAATCTGCTCTAGTCTCGCGCAAGCAGACTCTTCCACGCTCCCGTCACAGAGCGTGAGGAACTACATGTAGGCCTACTCTATAGGTCAAGTGACCGGAATTCTACTCGAGGCCTGCATGCACCGGGGTGCCGCTCAGCACGTAAGACATGGCCCGACTCCCGGAAATCGCTGCTATTCATGATTCGTTACTTTATAAAGGGAATTTTTATCCTATTCCAAAGCTAGATTGAGTTAATAAACGTGAGTGAGTGCGATACACGATTATTTATTCAGAAGTAAGGGACGCTAGGTTTCCCCTTGCTGTTAGTGGCGTCCGTCGACTCTGCTGTACAATTTATGCACAATGTTTATGTACCGAATAAGCACATGATGTTTCAAAAAGAACATTGAATTATCATGATCAGTTGGAATTAAATATTTTAACAGTGGTTCAAAGAACAGTCCATTGTGAATTCGTCGAGGCTGTAGCGAAACTGTAAAGTTAAGCAAATTTAGGCCAGTCGAACTCCGCGCTATTAAATTTTTGTCTCGCAACAAGTGCGAAATAGGCCTGCATGTACCAGCAGTTTATCCTCCATATCGTCCCCGGCCACGTCTTCTGCCCGAACCACCTCTGCCTCCACCGTGATGTCCGCCACCGCCACTGCCACCGTGATGCCCACCGCCGCCACCGTGATGTCCTCCGCCGCCACCGTGATG
>NMRB01000448.1:43262-63492 GCA_002633025.1 Notospermus geniculatus | reverse complement strand
TATTTTATCTCCTGTATAGAGCCAAATACGGATTACCCATGAAAGAGACTATACACAAAATGTTTCCAGACGAACATTCACCACCCCTGAAGAACGATATGAAAATACAACACAGTTTGAAAAAGAGGTTTGGTTTGTTTATACCTCTGGTCGAAATGGATTTTGTCACGCAACAAATGTTAAGAGCACTGCTGTAAATGATCTCGTTGCGACTTAATAAAATTATTTAAAGGAAAAATCGACTATTGTTCTTTTGTATGAATCACGACTTTCCAGACTTGAATGAGATCAGCTGGTCACCAGACCTCAGCTGGATGTACCACTCGGTTTTGGAGACCCTGCCAGTGACAATACCCATCTATCAAGTGATGGACTTTCTAGACAATTACTACACACATTTAGCTGTATTAGACACCAACACCTATTGGAAACTAAAAGACGAGGACATCTACCCCAAGCCAATCTTTGACCTCCCCGATAGCGTCTTACAATCAGTCCATGGTATTGGAGACATACCCGAAGACTGCCTGGGTGTCATCGTGTTACCGGCGCTTGTTTGTCACAACGGATGGAAACACGATAGAGTCCGTATTGTGGACGAAAAAACCCTCATTGAAGTTGAACCTGATGCGTGGTTTCTGCTACAGGACTACCAAGCTAACGATGGCGAGACTCTCTGGTATTTACTGCACAAAGATCACTTGACCAAGTTACACTGTACACCAGAGTTTGAATAAAGATAATAAACACAATTGCAAGTGAATCGAGTCAGTAGAGTTAGGGTTGAGAGGCTAAGGGTAGGCTCAAGCCGTGCCACCATTAAAGTCACCTACAATAGGACCAAGGGTTACATGGCCTAGCCAGGGGACCCCTAGGGTTAAAGGACCTAGGGTTAGAGTCGCATACTAGGGTTAGAGCACATAGGACCTAGGGTTAGATTCACATACAAGGCCTAGGATTAAAACCACATACTATAGTACATTTGGACCCACCCCGCTGACCCGCCTCACTTTAAATGGAAATGGTAGTTCAATACCAACGTACTATACTACTCAGACTCACTGTTTCTCTGTGTGTCGCTCATTGTCAAGTGGCGCCTTACTCCAGCAGTCATTTGTCATGTCACACTGGCACACGGGCCACACTGAAAAACGTTACACCTGGAACCCAAAGATGACAAGCGACGATGTTTTCGCTGCGTCACTCTGACAGCCCAGACAAGATGACCCTCTTCAAGTGCCACTCATCTGAAGGAGGTCGTGGTGTAGTGGTTAGCGAGACGGACTTCTGATCAGAAGATCCCGGGTTCGATTCCCAGTCCTGACCAAGAAAAAAAACACGCTCGCTTGTGACCTTGAGCAAGTCACTTTGCCTCACATGCTTCACCCCACCCAGGTGTAAAAGGGGTATCTGGCTGGTAGAGATGGTGGTAGAGATGGTGTATGTGAATGTTAGTCCAAGAGCGCTGAAATCGGCTGCCGGGACTGTAATACTCCCCGGGGAGTGGAGATATGAAATTGGAATGAACAGGCCTATAGCTGGGGTAATAATTGTGAAGTGCCTTGACACTTAAATGTAAAAGGCACTATAAGCCCACACATTATCATTATCATTATCATTTGATTTTCAACATATTTGTTTTTTTGATAAACCTTTGTCAACATTTTATACAGTGTATACACTGGACCTGTTGAAATCCAGTTTTCTTCGCATGCTCACTTCCGCATGCATGTACTGTATGTACAAGAGTGCATACAAGTACAAGAGGTGCGGCACCCAGTCACGCGTTGCTTCGGGCCTCGATCCCATCTTTCGTCATTTTGTATTTGTTGATTTGATAAGCCTTTGTCAACATTTTATGCACTGTATACACGGGAACCTGTTGAAATCCAGTTTTCTACGCATGCTCACTTTCGCTGCATGTACTGTACATCAACAGGTGCACACAAGTAGAGGAGGTGCGGCACCCAATCACGTTGCTTCGGGCCTCGATCCCATGTTTCGTCATTTTGTATTTCTTGATTTGATAAGCCTTTGTCAATACATGTATTTTATACAATGTACATGTATACACAGGAACCTGTTGCAATCCAGTTTTCGCCATGCTCACTTTCGCTGCATGTACTGTACATCTACATGTGCATACAAGTACAAGAGGTGCGGCACCCAATCACGTTGCTTTCTTTCGGCCTTGATCCCATCTTCCGTCATTTAGTTCAACAGATTGATTTGATATTTGAAACATAACAATAAATATTAATAAAAAAATCTTGATAATTGAAAGTAGATAACAGCAAACCGATTTAGTAGATAAAAGACAAAACACTCAGACATCAAGTGGCTGCGCGCCGTAGGCCTAGGCCCTACATCGTGACACACATTGTGTGAAGTAATCTGATAGATTTGGATCAGGACATTTAAAAAATTTGCCCAGTATTTCCCCAGCCGGTCTACGATGAGGTCACCTTGTCAGGGTGGAATCATAAGACGGAGATAGGCCCTTTAACGTAATCGGTGATGGAAATCACAATAGGCATTTCACTTGTGATACTGGAAATCGATTGGAAAAGGTATACCGGTGGACAGTACTTCGTATCGATTGGTAAATTGATACTTTTAAGCCATTGTTGTGTGGAATTTGGGACACCTCCTACGAAATCATGTGATGACACTTCAGGGAAAGCCCCCAATGGCCTTTTGCACATTGGGCCCTTACCAGAATCTGAGTGACTGTGTGTGATGGGGGGGGGGGGGTTATTGGTACATGTACTCGGCCATAGGCGCCCGGTGTAACATCTGGCGGTGTTCCCAACCTGCGAGTGTTTCCCTCCTATTGTCGGAGGGAATAAGCGGCGACTTGTCAGCAATGGTCAGTAGAGGACTCACAGAAACGTGCCGATCTATCTGTCAGCGTTTCCCAAAAATAAGGGGAAACACTCACCCACAGAAACACTGGCAGATATAAAACTATCTGGTTACGTCTAACTTCGTCGCCAGCACTTCCAATGGGAAAGTTACATTACTAGCAATCCGTGGGGGCAGAGTTATTGAAATAATAGCTATACTGTACACTGAAGTATACTCGGTTGTACACAAAATAGCTATTACCTCAATCGTCTGTCTTCCCTCTGATCAAAACAAGTGGAGACGAGAGATTGCCTTGTCGGCTCTATCTTTGGAGGACAGTGCAGAGTAGGCCATACGGCGGTTGGCAACCAGCGCAAATTGATGGAAATCTGATAAGAGACCAAGTTTGTTTCTTCCTTTATTATACGTTTACAGCAAAGTAATCGTAATTCGTGTATGACTGCAGAGTTCGCGATTTTTCAGCCGCCGAAATATAAACTGCGAAAATGAGACTCGACGGACGTTCGGTCGAGTACGAAGCCGAGACGGATCTCGACCACCGAAATGACGACAGACAAACTGCGCAAGTTGCTGAGACAAGAGCCACCGAAAGAGGGAGCTACGGTGCCATTGATATTGAAATTGACTTAAAAGGTAGGCGATTTGCCGGTTACTGCCTATTCATGGTACATGTATAATTAAAAAGCAACATGTCTGCTTTTATTCAGACATGTTAATCAGATACCAGGCCGATCAGATTCGGGGAACTTTAAAGGAGCACGGTATTGCCACTTTTCCCCTACAGCCGGCGCCACCGCGCTATTTTCCAACCCAGGGACTAACTACGGTGTCGGCGAATTGACCCGATTTACGGCGTACATTTTGTAATGCATTTTTGTAGTTTGTCTCACTCAGTGCCGCTAGGTGGCTCCCTCTACGTCGGCAGTCAAATAACGCATGTGAAATCCAATACCGTGCTCCTTTAATACGGCGTATGGAGACTGGGCCGATTTCACAAAGGGTGTTTAGCTAAATCAGCGTTTTAATTCATAGTTATTCAGGTTAAGGCCTAGAAAAGCATTGTTTTGCTGCCTGTACGGTGATTGATCAGCGGCGTTTACCTGCAGGATAATCACACGCGGTTAACATTCCTGCGTTTATGTCCAGGAGGACAAAAGAAAAGAGTTAAATGACTCTAAACAAGGCCTCTTGAGCGTTCAAATTTTCTTTTGTCCTCCTGAACATAAACGCAACCGCGTGTGATTATCCTGCAGGTAAACGCCGCTGATCAAGCACCGTACAGGCAGCAAAACAATGCTTTTCTAGGCCTTTAACCTGAATAACTATGAATTAAAATGCTGATTTAGCTAAACACATGGGGCCGATTTCACAAAGGGCGTTTAAGACTTAGACGCGTGTAACTTCGTCAAATGCATGGTGGAGAGCGAAGTTACACGCGTCTAAGTCTTAAACGCGCTTTGTGAAATCGGCCCCCTTTGTGAAATCGGCCCTTTATGTTCAGTAAGGCCCTTATTCCGTCTCTTACAGATGATGATATTCATGAGAACGAGAAGAAGAAATGGGGATGCCTGCCGTACTGGGTAAAGGGGGAGTTTAAGGAGGTCTTCAATCTCAGTTGGTCAATGGTAAGTTAAGTCTTGCTGTTGATTACTGTGCAATAAATGGGCCCTGGGGCCTGTTTCATAAAGCGACTTTAAAGCTGACCTATCCGCACAAAAAGCCCCCATGCGACGAGCAAGAGAATTACAAACGCCCTGCAGACACCTCAAACGAAGGCTCAGAACAGGATATACCCCACGACGCCAGGAGGGCGCCATCTTATTTGTCTTCAGGCAACAGAGCTGTCAACATCTCCGTATACCTTGAGGTGTCTGCAGGGCGTTTGTAATTCACTTGCTCGTCGCATGAGGGCTTTTTGTGCGGATAGGTCAGCTTTAAGCTAATGGTATCATGAACTTCAGTGCGTTCTCCGTTTGGTTAAAGGTACCATTAGCTTAATGTCACTTTATGAAACAGGCCCAGGTTGCACTCGAGTGGCGTACCTACAGGGCAAAAGGAGAATTCATGGGGATGTTCTTTATCATCCTGTATAGTGTCGTACGTGATACAGCCGATTTGCTGCGGTAAGGATTTCCCCCGCAACTACGTCCAAAGATGGTGTGCCGAGTCTAGACCTTACTCGGCAAATATCAACGTAATTTTTTTGCAGATGATTGTTGCCCTTACCTACACTTTGTTGCCTCCTATGAGCCTGATTTTTGTGGGTCAGCTTGGAACGAAATATCTTGATGCTGTCGGATTGGGAAATACGGTAAGTATGGAACAGGGCAAGAGAATAGAGAGGTTTAGAAATCAAGCGATAAACGTAAACTTTACGACAACGTTATTTTTCATACTACACATTACCAGATTTTAAATTGCATTTTCGGTACAAAGATAACGTTGTCGTTAACGTTTGCGTTTGTCGTTTGATTTCTAAACCTCCGTAATGTTAATACAGACCGTCAAAATCCTCCTTGAAATATTGTTAAACTCGCTGTCTTGACGTGTTGTTTGTTCATATTGTTCTTTAGGTGATGAATGTGAGCGGCATTTTAGTTGGGAGTGGGCTTTCAACCGCATGTGATACTGTCTTTTCGCAGGCAAGTATAGGTAACGTGCAACGGGATCGTCAACTTTTTGTCTGGAATCTGATGTCGCATTCACATTGTTCTACAGGTGATGAACGTCAGTGGTATTTTTTAATAGTGGGCGCCGGGCTCTCAACTGCCATCTTGACTAATCAAGGCCTCCGGTCACTCCGCCCTTCGAACTACGCTCCCTTCACCCTTGACGACCACCGTTTGTCATCCTGCTCGCAGAGAGGTCGTTCCATGGACCGCACACACCCCCACCACTGTCAATGATAAATGCGTGTAATCCAATGTTTTGTGAATAAAACATGCATTAACGTATTAGATTATTCTTCATTTTGAGATTTTCATCGATCCAAACCTCACAATGTTCCTATCTTCGTCATAAACCGCGCTTTCAGTAACGTTTGGCTGCTTCCGCCGCCACGCTCATGGGCGGCAAATGCGAGCGATAAATGCTACGGTGGTCGGCAAGGGTGGATGGAGCGATAGTAGAAGTGACAGGAAGCCTTGGTTGGGCAAGATGTCAACTGCCGAAATTAGAAATTAGGTGGGTGATTCCCCCACTGAGGGATGGAAGAACCAATCATCTGTCACTCTGGAAGAGAATTCCCATGATGGCCTAATTTTGGCAAGATGGCTGCTAGCGAAACGGTTGGTCAGGGTTAGCGACGGCATCCTTCACTAGGCTTTAATCCACAACAACAAATTGATAGCACCGACTTTGATTCCAGGGGGGCTTTCTCAAAATGTGCATGGGGGGAGTGCCCTCCCCGTCCCCGTGCGGACTGTAGGCCTGTTGACCTTACATCACTTTCTTTTTCAGTCCTTTGGAAGCACAAATAAGAAGATGGTTGGCGTTTATCTTCAGAGAAGTAAGTTGAAGAAACATCCATAGCGTCGTGGAAATGAGGGGGGGGGGGTCTGCAGAAAGGTGCGGACGTGCGGCGATCAGGGGCGTCCCGTAGGCCTACACGAAGTACACGTCGCAGTGGAGCATTTTTATTTGTACATGTAATAGATTTTTCCATCAGGGACAAAGCAAAAGCATTATTGGCCCTAGTCAATACGGAAGAGGCCATCTCAAGCTACACATGTTCCTCACTTGGACGGGGTCTTTTACTTGCCCTTGCAAAGGCAAGGTACAAGGCACCATGGCTTACTGTCCCATGCGACGTGAAGAATCCCCTGTGGCCCGGACCTGCCGCTTGCTAAGCGGACGTGATGACCACTAGGCTACATGTATCAAGGCGCCTTATCGGAGTAGTCATTCTCGTTGATGGTTTGCGTTCCACTGTAGAAACGTGAGAATTTTCCTCTCCCACATCTAATCTTCGTAAGGAAAACGATGTCCTTCTCTGTATAGTTCGTTTACGGATCATGGCATCCTCCCATGGCAGGGCCTAGTCTCGATCCTCTTCATACACTCACTCGCACACAAAGTGTGAATGGATGAAGAGGAGCGAGGTAAAAACCCCTGCTGTGGGAGGATGTCACCATGTGTATTTTGACTAGCGACCATGTCCGCACCGTAAATCCTTCGTTTACCGGACATTATCTCCTTGCGACTTTTTCTCCTATCACATTTGTGTATTTTGCTTAATTCTCTTTCTTCTCTTTCTATTTTAGGCTTCGTCATCATTGTGCTGTTCCTGTTTCCCTGTTTTGTGATACACCTGAACGCGGAGTCTATCCTGAGGGCGATGGGACAAGACCCAGAGATAGCCCGGATAACTGGGGAATATTGCCTCTACTTGATGCCTGAGATCGTGGTCAGTACCGCTACTTTCTGCCCCAGCAGTTCAGTGGTAAAGAATATCCCCCGCGGCCATTTTTGTTAGCGAGGTTTCGACATAATGGGCCGTATGCACCAAGGAAGATTATATTGAACTCGGGTTAAGCCACAACTTTTCCATTGTCACATCATGTCCTGGCAAACCTGAGCAATTGAAAAGCTGTGGCTCAACCTGAGTTCAAGATAATCTTCCTTGGTGCATACGGCCCAATATCAGTCCAGCTACTCTTCATTCCACATCCGATTGGCGCGAGGTTTATGGCCGATATCTCCGCAACGGCTGGGCCAAATTTGACACACTATACATCAATCGATTTGTCTTTTTGGCCGCTACAGGCATCATCGCTGTCATTTTCCCTAAAAACGTGACATAAAAAAGTTCTTTCAGCAATCCCAGTTCGTGTTTACGGCCTAAATGGCGGCCATTTTGAAATGACGCAATGCATCGCGCTGTGTAAACTGCACTGAACATCGTGGTGAAATAAAATGGGGTTTGAGAAAGGGATCCGTTATGTCCGCCTTATACAAAAAATGAAGATAGCAGAAAGATACCGACAAGAAAGGCAAGTCAATTGACGTATGTTTTGTCAAATTTGACCCAGCAGTTGCGGAGATATCAGCTGAAAACCTCGCGCCAATCGGATGTGGAATGAAGTGTAGGTGTTACCACTGGCTTTGTATGGGTTGGACAGGACACCAGTCTTATCATGTTGGTTCCAGATTCCGCCGCCTGGGGAGGGATACTGAGGCATACCTCATGCATACATGTATAGTGGCACTTTAAAGCTGAACCGGCAACGCCTGGTAAAAACTGGCCTAATTCATATTTCACATTATGCCTTTCAGTTTGCTTTCATTTATTTCGTCGAGGTGAAATTTCTAAGAAACCAGAATATCATCATTTCCACCATTTGGATTGGTTGTCTAGGCCTTGGTGTCAACATCTTGTTGCACTATCTTCTGGTGTCCAAGGCAGAACTTGGGGTACTGTAAGTTACTCTTTTGCCACCTTTGACCAAGCCCTAGCTAGTCGCCAGTTCCCTGCCACATCAGGACCAAACCCCCACGATGGGAATGAG
This sequence comes from Notospermus geniculatus, assembly GCA_002633025.1. NCBI lineage: Eukaryota > Metazoa > Nemertea > Pilidiophora > Heteronemertea > Lineidae > Notospermus > Notospermus geniculatus. The sequence goes on along the minus strand of NMRB01000448.1, from coordinate 55,117 downwards.
ATTGTATCATGACATACGGTGTGTTTCTAGAACAGTCCCAAGAACAGTACATGTATTTACGGTCCTTCGATCAGGTAGTGTAGTACGTGGTCGCCGTCAGAGTACTTTTCATACTTTTCAGAGGTTCTGCTATAGCCCAAGACAGCGCTTTCTTTACCCTGGCGTTGTCGACGACTATCTATATCTTGGCATCGAAGGTCTATCGGCCTACATGGGGAGGTAAGAACAGACGACAGATGATCTGAAATAGCTGAAAAATCAACGCCTATTTTCCATCATTTCGACGCTGGGCCCGCCATCTTGGATTTCTTGCAACCTGCACATGCGCAGTTATATCTGGTGGGTAAATTCGGATCTGACGACCAATCACATTCTTTGACTTCCCTACCAGATAGACTAAGTGCGCACGCACAAAATCTCCGTAGAAACCGAGATGGCGGAGGTCGTCGAAACCATGAATATTTGAGAACATCTGTTCCTGGCACGTTATGGAAGAAAACGAGGTTAATCGCTACCTCGCCCCCAGGGGTCGTTCGCTTCTGACAACATGGCGGACGCTCACTAACCCCTGGAATCAGCTTTGGTTTTAAGACCGACTGACAATAGCCGAGGCCTCCGCTGCCTGTAGTGGTTCAGCCGTTCTTGAATACGCCAGAAACAGTGCGAACATCATAAAATTTCCCCGACGGTTCTTCTACACGTAGTAAGGTGCATGTAACGTCGTCTCTTGCAGGTTTCACTACCGAAGCCTTCCATGATTGGGGACCGTTCATGGTACTTGCTATAGCGGGTTTGGCCATGGTGTGTTTACAGTGGCTTGCCTTTGAGATCGGCACTCTACTGACCGGCCTATTGGGAGAAATTCAACTCGGCGCACAGGCAATTCTCTTCCAAGTCGAGCTGTTCACTTACATTGTAAGTAGGCCTAACTTTCTGATATCGCAGATTTTCTTCGGGAATTCTGGTTTTCTCCTACTAAAATTCGTCCAATGTTTTCAATAGGAATGCAATGAATTCAGCGCTCGATTCCTTTTTTTATTCTTCTGTTTCTTTTTTGAAATCATTCCTTTCTCATCGTGAGTTTTTTACCGTGTAGATTCCCATTTCTGTTGGCATTGCCTGTAACATTCGAGTGGGCCAGTTGCTGGGTGCAAACAAGCCTTGGTTGGCAAGGAGATCTTTGTTCCTCGGGTATCTCATGGTTTGTAAGTATCAATACTACCGTAATTACAATTTAAATGTCGAAACGGCATTTCAGGCATCATCTTGCCGCCACAATAGGAGCAGTGCAGCTGCACGTATTGCCAAAAGATGGCAGCAAAGTTCTAGCGGACCAATACAAAAGAAGCTTCTCTTGATTGGTGGTCAGTCAGGAATGAATGGCTATACGCATTGGATTCGGCCGTAGTGACACCTATATGGTCAACTCACTGACAGCTCCTATAGAAGCAGTCAGCCTCGCATACTGCCAAAAGACGGCAGCAAACTTCTCCCGGACCAATAAGAAAATTCTCCTGATTGGTGGTAATCAAGCATGAATGGATCCGCTAGGCATTGAATTGGGCCGTAGTGACACCTATTGGTCAACTGACTGACAGCTCCTATTGTTCCAATCACCCAACCTCGCTGGAAGGGCGGAGTTACCGTAGCCTTTATATTTTTCTATCCACCATTGTCCACGTGTTTTGATCCTGCGAGATAACTACGCCTACTGACGTCACTACCCAAGATGATCACGTGACCACGATCGCAGATGTCAGAAGTTTGTAATAGGTATATTTTTTTTCTCGCGCAAGTTGGCTCCATATGGGCAACTCAGTCCTGAAAAATGGGCCATGTTTGGTGTCGGCTGGTCAAGGCGTAAGTCATAAAGAAACCAACAATGGTGAATTGTCCATTGAGAGCCAACTCGAGCTACAAAACTCTTGGCGAGGAATAGCGCCTTTAATCCTCACCAAACCCAGATGTAACAGTTACAAGAGTACCCATGTATTCGTTGATATTTCAGGGGTACTCGGGTTGATCATCATAGCGGTCCTTCTCGGCCTCAAAGATTTTATTCCCAGGATCTTTTCCACAGATGAGTAAGTTCTTCAAAATTTTCACGCGAAATTATTGAGAAAATAATGCCACTTTAATCAATTTAAGGGAGGCCTACATACGTCGAAATAGGCCTAAATACGTCAAAATAGGTCTACATACGTCGAAATAGGCATACATAGGCCTACATACGTCGAAATAGGCCTATATACATGTACGTCGAAATAGGCTATATACTTCGAAATAGGCCTATATACGTCGAAATAGGCCTGAATGTACACGACCGGTCGTACGTCATGGACGAACTTGAAAAAAATCGTAGTTTTGTTTCTTATTTCAGAGAGGTTATCAAAACGGCATCAGAGATCATCCCCATCTTGGCTCTCTACCATATATTTGACGGAACGGCTGTGAGTAGCAGATTCTACTTCAGCAAGCGATGATTTCTCGACTTGTTTATCGTGCGTCATTGATGCTGACCACGAATTCACGGGTGGTGAAAGCAAGAAGTGGTTCACGTCCATGACATGCGAAGCAAAATTTATTCAACAAAATATGATTTCTAACCCTGGGTATTCAGCACTGAAAAAGTAGAACTTGGGTAGTAGATTACCCACTCCGTACGAGAGCTTCGTGAATAAGGACCGTGGCGTGCAATGTGGGCCTACCATCGCTTCCACTTTAGGCAAGCAATAATCAGAGTTTATCTGTTTTTTATCAGAGATCTCTCTCAAATTTCAGGGTACTTCAACAGGGGTTTTGAGAGGCTGCGGAAGACAGAACATGGCGGCACTTATCATATTCATCGGCATCTATGTCATAGGGATGCCTATTGGACTGCCGCTGATGTTCTTGACGGATTTGAAATCGGCTGGTAAGATGGCATGAAAAATAAATAATGAAAAATAAACTTTTCGTTACATTTACTTTTACTTTTCGAAGCTAACAGTTCCGCATTTAAGGAGATTTTTTTTACCAAAGTAATCATTTTCCGCAACTTCTCGTCTAATCAGTTACCCTACCGACGTCGTTATTACAAGTGGGCGATGTCAGAATATTCTTGAGTGTCCTTATAGATGTGGACGTAAGGTATGCTTGTATTTGCAGGTTATTGGTGGGGATTGACAATCGGTCTCTTTGTTGAGGGAATCATATTCTTCGTGGCTGTTTTCAAGACGGATTGGGAAGGCGAAGCAGCTGCGGTAGGTTGTGACCACAAAAAAATGGAATTTCCGCGAAACCGTCGCAAAGGCGACAATGCGGCAACGGCTCCACATGAATAGTTATTACGGTATGTTCAGTCATCTTTATCATTCCAGGCTCAGCTACGAGCGGGGGTAAAACCAGAAGAGAAGGGTCAAACAACTTATGTATCAGATTCCTCAGACGAGGAAGATGCAGAAGACAGAACAGGTACACGGACATTTTATTATCCCACCGAACGTAAGTTCGGTAGGGATATAGAGAAACCCCTGTGTGTCCGTCCCGCCGTCAGTCCGTCACGCCGTCACGCCGTCAGTCCGGCCGTCCGTCCGGGCCCATAACTCTACAATGACTGAAGATTTTGAGTTCATGTTTGGTGGGGAGATGTACCATGGGCCATCGGTGTGTCGCGTGAAAGAATCGGCCAAATCTGATTATCTACTTTCCCTGTAGGGGGCGCTTTGTAAAAAACCACACAACTTCCCTTCCGCTCCGTAACTTCTGAATGACTGAAGATTTTGGTTTCATATTTGGTGGGAGGGTGTGTCATGGGCTAACGGTGTGTCGCGTGAAAGAATCGGCCAAATCTGATTATCTACTTTCCCTGTAGGGGGCGCTTTGTAAAAACCACACAACTTCCCTTCCGCTCTGTAACTTCTGAATGACTGAAGATTTTGGTTTCATATTTGGTGGGAGGGTGTGTCATGGGCTAACGGTGTGTCGCGTGAAAGAATCGACCAAATCCGATACTCCACTCCACCACCAGGGGGCCAAAGGCTAAAACACAAAAACTGCATTTACACCTTAAATATTGAACGGAATTTCACCACATTTTGGTGGTTGGCTCATCTATAGCAAGGGTACATAATATGCCGCACGCTTTTGGAATTTAATCGATGTTTCAGCCCTATAGGGGGCACTTTGTAAAAACCACAAAAGTTCCCTTCTGCTCATGATAGTACCTTCGACATTGACGCTGTGACTTTGACTCGAATATCCCTTCTTATCTGGTTCGCAACATTTCAAGGAACGCAACTTTCGTTCGGTGGGATTTGCACACGCTTTGCGTTGCTCTTGTTCTACGTCCAATTCTTGAAAAAAACTTCACGAAAATATTACAACGTATATATTACATAACCATTCAACAACACATAGAAGATATTACGTTCCCGATGTAACGATTTTTCTGGAATGCTGTAAAAATGTTCCTGAAATGTTGCCAGCGTACACAGGTCAGGTCTTTAGATGTTTGTTTCCGAATTCGTCCTGTTCTTAAATTAACCTTTTTTCATTTTTTCGTTTTCAGCACTTATAAAACGCTCGCCGTCACAGCAACTTGCGTTACCTAAGAAAGAGTACTGTGGAGAGTACGTCAGTAGTCAGCCAAACATCTCAAAGAAGTTTCTCGAGGCAACGGAACCACTGTCAAAATCAGTGGTGATATTCCGGAGGCTTCTCACCTTCATTCTATTCTTCTTAGTCTTCGTGATCGGACTAATCTGCCGTTTTTCCTTCACAAATACAATAGAGAAGGATTTGACGACACTCTGCATACCATACAACGCCACCTGGCGGCCAGATGTCGTAAATATGACTGGGGACGTGACTTTCAGCAATGTGTCGTTGCCTGCATGCAATACAAGTGATACGAACTCTACGTACATGTACTACAGGGTTTTCCAGCCGATGGCACTTTGAAAGGATCTTGTGATCATGATCTTGTGTTTTATATAAGATCCTTATAAACATTGTTATCCAATGAAGCATTGGTGGTGTGAAGAAAGTCAAAATATGTGAATAAAGTCCAGTAAATGCTTTTACTTCAGTTTTGTACGCAGCCGTCCAATGCATTTTCATAGCAGAAAAGAAATGAAAGCATTAAAGCCCAACTACATGCATTAGGTGACTGTTTCTCCCTCCCCACCTTGATAAAACTGGTCCCTTGTCCGACCTGTATATAGCTAGTGATAACTCCGAGGCTGGACTGATACCATGTCGACACAAAAAATGGCCGCCCTTGTTTCATCACTTGAGAAATTCAGCGTGGTGTTATAGCGTGACTAACCCTTCATCCACTTGCTTCAACTCATTCTTATGTGGAAGCTTCTTGGCGGAGTCGAACCCACAACTTTGACAACTTCGCCAATAAGACGCATTGGCCTTTACCGACTGCGCCAAGCCGGAGAAGGGAAATCCGTTGCTATATGGGCTGTAAATTGTAATAAAGAAACCCAATCTCGACTCGAGGAAGTCAGGAATGCAAGAATTCACAAAATGTTATGTAAGGATGATTGCGTCGAGGTCGGATGACATAGGCCTAGAATACAAAATGGCGATTTCGTAGTCAGAGAAGGACACCCGTGTGTATATTTTTTCGTGTTTTCCTGCATTAGAACGGATAAAGTCGCACGCTTTCACATGTTGAAAGGTAGGTTACTTTCATTACTTTTCATTAGTCAGTCTAATTAGTTTTTTCGAACCGTGTGGTTGACTTGCTACCTTTTCAATTGGCCTTGGACTCGGAACCCGGTGTAACGTTTTTCAGTGTGGCCGTTTTTCTGTGTGATTCCCATTGTTTGGAACACACTGGGAAACGGACTCGCTGTTTCTCTATGTGTCGCGCACCGGGGTCGCGCATTGTCAAGTCGCCGCTTATTCCGTCAATCTATTTGTCACATTGGCACACGGGCCTCACTCAAAAACGTTACACCGGCATCGGAAGTCTGCTGGGTTTGGAGAGGCATCCAAAACATGGCGGAGGGACACTTGTTTGACATTTATGCCGCGTTTTTTAGAACCTACCTGCATGATAACCTGCTTCGTTATCGATTTCACAATCGATGCAAGAAAAGTACAGTATAAGTTTGCGGCGTGAGTTGTCCTTCATCAAAAAAACATTTACTTGTGAGTGAGATGATGTGTTTTTGAAAACGAGGACTGCATCAGATCGAGACGATCCCACCATCAACTAACAAAAATAGTGAGTACAGTAAGCTAGGAGTACAGAAACTATAGTGCTCAGAGAGCTGTATTAGGCACAGCGTTAAATATTTGGTCGACGTCGGTGGTGGTGGCTGAGACCATTCGCTGCGCGGCTGTAGGCCGACGCGAGTGCTTGCACAACGGTTCTTGAAACCTTACTTTGTACCGGTGGACCCATCTTGCCCTGACAAGCTCCTACTCTCGGTGAAGGGAGATACATGTAGTTCGAAGGGTAAAGTGATAGCAGGATAACAGAGCTATTTTCAGCACAAAATTAGTGTTCCACGTGCAAATGTACGTTAGTAGCCTATTCAAATGTACACAGATGACCCTGCGCACTCCTCGTTCGTGGGGTCCTCATCAATTCAGTTCTTTTGTATCATAAGATCAACTAGTCGGAATTCAACAAAACTTGCACTAAACATGCAGAAGGATTGCCTATCATGTAAAAGAGTCCACATTTATAAAATGCTAAATTTGTAAGTTGAGCCTTTTTGCAGGGTCGGATCCAGGGGGGCGTGGGGGGCGTACGCCCCCTATTTTTGGCAGAGCAATGATTTTTTAGCAAGGAAAATTTAAATCACATAAAAATTCGTGTATTTTGCTCTCAGATGCCAGGAAAATGCATCTAGCTTAAATTGTTAATTTTTTCTGGGGGAGAGCCCCCATACCCCCCATTTGGGCTTCGTGCTCTCAGTGCTCAACACCTCCGTCGAGCCACGCCCCCTTTCGGTCAACCCTGGATTTTGTTTGATTCCTTTATGACATACACTGGAACCTGTTGAAATCCAGTTTTGATCGCATGCTCACTTTCGCTGTATGTACTGTACAAGTACACCCAATCACGTTGCTTTGGGCCTCGATTCCATCTTTCGTCATTTAGTTTCACGGATTGATTCCATATTTGAAACATAGCAATTAATATTTTTAAAAAATCTTGATCAATTGAAAATAGATAACAACAAACCGATTTAGTAGATAAAAGACAAAAAACTCAAACATCAAGTGGGTGCCCACCGTAGGCCTAGGCCCTACATCGTGACATATACATTGTGTAAAATAATCTGATAGTTCGGTTTGGATCAGGTCATTTCAAATTTTAATAGCCCAGTAGGCCTATTTTCGCAGACCCTGTCACATAGAGGTCAACTTAAAGGACGGTTTACACTAGGTTGCACCAAGTTGCAAGTTGCTGCAACTTTGCAACTTGTTGCAAACTACCTGGGGCGTTTACACACAGAAAAATCGGTGCAACATCCAGCGTGATCGAGTTGCAACAGTTCGCAAAAAAGTTGAGTGCATATCTAAACCGCTCTTAAGGCCTCTATACACTGAATGACAAAAGCTATTACCTCAATCGTCTGTCTTCCCTCTGATCAAAACAAGTGGCGAGACTGCATTGTCGGCTCTATCTTTGGAGGACAGCGCAGGGTATACGGCGGTTGGCATACAGCGCAAATTGGTGGAAAGCTGAGAAGAGACCAAATTTATTTCTTCGTTTATTACGTTACAAAGCACATCAAAATAGTCGTAATTCGTGTACATGTATGACTGCAGAGTTCGCGATTTTCAGCCGCCGATCTGCGAAAATGAGACTCGACGGACGTTCGGTCGAGTACGAGGCCGAGACGGATCTCGACCACCGAAATGATGACAGACAAACTGCGCAAGTTGAGACAAGAGCCACCGAAAGAGGGAGCTACGGTGCAATCGATATTGAAATTGACTTAAAAGGTAGGCCGCGATGTGCTGGTCTGCTCGTTCATGGTAAAATTAAAAAGCAACTTGCTTGCTTTTAATGAGACAAATCAGATGCCAGGCTGATAAGAATCGGGGAACTACGGGGTAGGGATAGTCCTCCACGGAGACTTTGGTCCGTATTCTAGAAGCCTCCTTAACTCAAAGGTCCACTTTAATCTTTTGTATTCTGCCCTGCAAACAATAGCTAAAGGTAAACCTTAGAGTTAAGGAAGCTTCTAGAATACGGCCCTTAATGTTCAGTAAGGCCCCTTAATATTCCGTCTCTAACAGATGTTGAAGACAAGGGAAAGAAATGTGGATGCCTTCCGTACTGGGTAAAAGGGGAGTTCAAGGAGGTCTTCAATCTCACTTGGACAATGGTAAGTTAGGCCGTTTTGTTGATTACGGTGCAGGAGGTAAGGCCTTGTTGTTGTCGAGTGCCTGGCGTAGGCCTGCAGGCCAGAAGGAGAATTCGTGAAGATGTTCTTCATCAGCCTGTTCCTCATTCGGAACTTCCGAAGGCAACTGCTCGGCAATTTTCGTAGACACTCGCATTTCCCCTCGGACACAATTCCAAGGCAGCCGTCTTGAACGCGCAAGGATTTCCATGCGTTTCTGGGGGTTTGGCAATCTCGTTCCCAGATCTACCTCATCCGAAGGTATCTCTGGCAAGGGCTACGACCTGACCAAAATTTCCGGTCAACCGCTGGCAGCGTGCCAAAATGTTTGTTTCACACAATATTTCGTTCTTCGATGGCTGAAAAACATTATATATGCCTAAAAGGCCATTTAATACTCCCAAAACACGAAGTTGTTTGAGTAATAGAGCAATTTCAAACGAATAGTTAGCATGATTTGTTGCGAACATCATCGCGGCCTCGGCGTGATTCGCCTCAAAATTAGTAGATTGCGCATGCGCAGTATTCCTGAAGTCGTCAGCCCTTTCCAGTGGTGTTGTAGGAACGTAAACCCACTGGGGACGAGTTTGGGGGTTTGGATGCGGTCGCCTCATCACACCTGCAGCACCTACGCACTAGGTCACACAGAAACGTTGCGTTATTGGATCAATAATTGGCAGATTGGGTGAGATACCGGTACGTTTATGTATAATATGCCTCAACTTATCCAGCAAATAAGGTTGAACATCGTAACAGGCCAAAATTCTGCCAAAATAGTCCCACGGTCACGTGGGTTTGTTGTTAAACAATATGGCTGCCTTGGACTTGTGTCCGAGGTGAAATGCGACGCCCAGTGTACAGATAAGCAGTTCGCCTCAGGTCGTTCCGAATGCCTCTTCCTACGTGATACCTGCGTCATACAGCCGAATTTTGCTGCTGTCAGGAGATTTCCTCTCAACTACGTCCAAAGGTGGTGAGCCGAGTCCCCGGGCCGAGTCTGGACCTCACTCAACCAATATCAACGTATTTTTTTGCAGATGATTGTTGCTCTAACCTACAATGTGATGCCTCCTATGAGCCTGATTTTTGTGGGTCAGCTTGGAACGAAATATCTTGATGCTGTCGGATTGGGAAACACGGTAAGTATGGAACAGGGCAAGAGAACGTTAATGCAGATCCTCAAAATCCTCCGTGAAATATTGTTAAACATGTTAAAGCCTCACAGTATTGAATTTTACGGTGTTTCAAAGTATTAGGAGACTGCAGGTAGAGGTCTCATAGCCTCGTGAAGGTCCCAAAAATGCTTGCATGATACGTACTTCAAAACATCAATGCTTAGATTTCAGCACGGCATCGAAAAAACTGCAGGCAGAGCTCTAATGTATCCACACAGAGCATAGTACATTTTACACTACACTAACGTCGTCGGAGGACGTAAGCACTTACGTGTTGTTTGCATGTTCATATTGTTCTCCAGGTGATGAATGTGTGCGGCATTTTAGTGGGGACTGGGCTTTCAACCGCGTGTGATACTGTCTTTTCGCAGGCAAGTATAGGTAGGCCTATCGTGCAACGGGATCGTCAACGTTTTGTTTCGAACGAATCTGATGTCACATTCTGGGGGTGGGGGTGGGGTGGAATTGCCCTCCCGGTCCCTGTGCCGACTACACATGCTTTGACTTACGTCACTTAATTTTTCAGTCCTTCGGAAGCACAAATAAGAAGATGGTTGGCGTTTATCTTCAGAGAAGTAAGTTGAAGAAACACCCAAAGCGATGTCCTACTCTGTATAGTTCGTTACGGATCATGGCATCCTCCCATGGCAGGGCCTAGTCTCGATCCTCTTCATAAACTCGCACACAAACACAAAGTGTGAATGGATCAAGAGGAGCGAGGTAAAAACCCCTGCTGTGGGAGGATGTCACCATGTGTATTTTGACTAGCGACCATCATTCGGAACGACCTGAGGCGAACTGCTTATCTGCCCACTGTACGGCGCATTTCACCTCGGACACAAGTCCAAGGCAGCCATGTTGTTATCAACAAACCCACGTGACGGACCGTGGGACTATTTTCGCCGAATTTTAGCCTGCTAAGATATCCAAGCTTATTTCCTGGATAAGTTGAGGCATATTATATATAAACTTACCGATATCTTACCCAATCTGCCAATTATTGATCAATAACGCAACGTTTTTGTGTGACCTATTTCGTTCATGCGCAGGGTGTGATGAGGCGACCGCATCCAAAGCCACAGAAACTCAAGGCAATCACTGCGCATTCAAGATGGCCGCCTTGGAATTGTGTCCGAGGGGAAATGCGAGTGTCTACGGAAATTTCCGAGCAGTTGCCTTCGGAAGTTCCGAATGTAGCGACCATGTCCGCGCCGTCGTTCGTTTACCGGACATTATCTCCTTGGGACTTTTTCTCCTATCACATATGATTATTTTTCTGCCCTTTCTATTCTATAGGCTTCATCATCATTTTACTGTTCCTGTTTCCCTGTTTTGTGATACACCTGAACGCGGAGACGATCCTGAGGGCGATGGGACAAGACCCAGAGATAGCCCGGATAACTGGGGAATATTGTCTCTATTTGATGCCTGAGGTCCTGGTCAGTATTCCTACAAACTGAGGCACATGTCATGCATACAGTGACACTGTAAAGGTGAACAGGTGTAACGGTACAGAGTGTCCCCCTGTAAAAAGTGTCCACTTCTATTGTTGAATGACGGTGTGAAGGGAAAGAATATCCTAGGAAAAACTGTCCGGGGAACAAAAGATCCTATTGTTACATTCTAATCTCTGACAATTGGTTTCTATACCCATGCCGCTTAATCCGTCATTCAACAATAGAAGTGGACACTTTTTACAGGGGGACACTATTTACTGCTACAACGGAATAAGCGGCATGACTATTGAAAGCCAATCCCCAGAGATTAGAATGTAACAATAGGATCTTTTGTTCCTGGGACGGTTTTTCCTGGGGACATTCCTTCCCTTTACACCTGCAACGCATGGCAAAAACTGGCCTTAATTCATATTTCACATCATGCCTTTCAGTTTTCGTTCGTTTATTTCATCGAGGTGAGATTTCTAAGAAACCAGAATATCATCTTTCCGACCGTTTGGGTTGGTTGTCTAGGCCTTGCTGTCAACATCTTGCTGCACTATCTTCTGGTGTCCAAGGCAGGACTTGGAATACTGTAAGTTACTCTTTCGCCACCTTTGACCAGGCCCTACCTGGTCGCCGGTTCCCTGCTCATGCACATCAGGACCAAACTCCCCACAGCGCCACCTAGTCTCCATTCTTCCGACCGAATGGAGTAATCATAAAATGTGGAACGGAATGGATGACGATGGGAACGAGATTGCATCATGACATGCCATGTGTTTCTATAAAGGGTGTATTCGACTCACTGTTCTTATGTGTTCTGGTGCAGAGAACGGTGTTCTTGAAGAGTCGAACAGCCGAGAACGCGTTCGGGAACG
>NMRB01000448.1:6982-35021 GCA_002633025.1 Notospermus geniculatus | reverse complement strand
AGGTTAAGATCAAGGCCAAACATTCCATAAATATGATTATTGGTGACAGGCAAAAATACTACATGTATCTTACTTCCCGGGACAGCTAGAGTCATGAAAACATTGTAAAAATGCAATCTAGGGGTTAACAAAACTGGTGATAGGAACTGTTTTCACGACTTTCAATTACAATGAGGTGCCGAAACAGCTGCGCCACACAACGTTACTCCTGGGTACTACGATTCTTACGTTTAGGTTTAGGTTTACGTTTCGTTTTCGTCAGGTTGTGGCAGTGACCTAATAATACCTCCATGATCCTTCTAAACGTTGCCATCCAGTGAAGCAATGGTGGTATGAAGGAAATACAGTAAATGCTTTTACACCAGTTCGTACACAGCTGTTCAATGCATTTGCTCAGCAGAATGGAAACGAAGCCATAACGTGCTGTTACGGTGTTATATCTGCTAGTGTTTGTGTGTCGCAGTGTGTCCCCTTGTTGTTTCGGAAACGCTGTGGATGTTGCAGGGAATCTGACAGTGCCCCCGGCCAATACATCTGCTCAAATTCAGGGTCAGATCTGCCCATTTTTGGCAGAACAATTATTTTTTTTGCAAAAAAATCAATCACAAAAAAATTCCAGTATTTTGCTTTCAGATGCCAGGAAAATGCATCTAAAAGCACTTAAATTGTCAAATTTTCCTGTGGAGGGCCCCAGACCCACCGTTTGGGCTTCATGCTTTCAGTGCTCACCACCTCCGTCGAGCTACGCACCCTTTCTGTCAACCCTTGATCCGACCCTGAAATTGAATTGGATTTGGCCTACCATTTCAAATTTGACAATCAAAATGTGTGAAATATCATCAGGACTTACATTGTAGTGGCGTTCTCTTCAATATTCAGAGTAAAATCATCATTTCGTTACTGTGCAAACTAAGATAATAATTTATATGTGCATGTAAATGTATATACATCTTGCATATATTTGGAAAAGTTGTTGATAGCAGAACTAGGCCTATTTAATTTAAAAATAAAAAATCGACACGGTTTACTGTGTGTCCGGTGCAGATTTTTTTTTACATTTCTCTTTCAGGTTATGGTTGCTCGGTGATTTAATTCCAATCCAGCCGAATTGGGCCGATCGACGCGCCGTTTCCGGGCTAACTGCGCTGCTAATGTAATTACTATCGTGTCGAAAATCTCCATGACGGTGAGACAGCTTCCGCCGATCAATAGTCCCATCGAACCGCCGATATTACCTAGAAAAGAAGGGGAAAGGGGTCGTGGGTCGTCGGGAATCAATGGAAAATCAGATAAAGGCCTACTAATCCGACACAAATGACCCGTTCCAAAAGTCGGCGCTTGTCGCAACCGAAAACGGTAGGGAGGTTTCGCAAGCGCCCGGTTAAGCCTAGGTCACAAATGCACCGGGCGCCGTACGATTTTCCCCACCCAGCGGCTTGCTGTGGATTTTAGAGACTGAAACACGGATCTAAGCTGAATTATGCCGAAATCGCCTCAATGGATAAGCGGAAATTAAACTAGATCAAACTGGGCACCGTAGAAATTGGCCAAAATGTCTGTTTTTACTCGCCGTACGGGCCCCGGAGTGGATATGTGACCTAGGCTTTAGGCCATACGACGACGTATACCCACACAGTAGATAAACGTCGTCGTTGGGCCTAACCGGGCGCTTGCGAAACCTCCCTAATAGCTGAAATGTACGACGTCTCTTCAGGTTGACAATAGCCTAGTAGGGGACAGGAGTGATAATTAGTTGAGTAAACTGATGACCAATGATGCACTTTACATCCGCCTGCTTTTGCGGGTCACAATTAGCTCACCGCAAAACATGGGAAGGGCGTGACGCGGTCGAACAATGAAACGTCCTCAAATCTATGAAACAGGCCTACATGCCCATTCATTGAATTATTTGGTATACAATAAGCCCGAGTCTACGTGACCATCTGGGCGTCGGCCCATACGTCCCAAGTCCATATGCATGTACATAGATACATTGTAGACCCATATAGGCCGGTCTTCGTGTGTGTCTGTGTGCACTGATGCAGGCGGCGGGGTGCATGAGTGCGGGAGATGCGGCTGAACGTTGTCAACGCCCAGCGCGTCTTGTTGGCAAGATTCGGCATCAAGTGTTGTCAGAGTAAGTCATATTTATGGTTTGTAAGTTGTCAGTCAGTGTCAGTGTGTGTACAGATCAGGTAAAAACTGCGTAGGCCTAGCATTTTGAGAACTTAAACTGCCGGTATAGGCTAGGCCTAGTAGTCCAAGTCGGAGACGCGCTTGGCATGTGGAGTGTTGGTTCAGCTACATGGGTCATAATCCGGGGTCACGTGTCCATGTCACTGCAGTGTGGGGTGGCCCGACAGGCCCGCCTGTAGGCCAATTATGCCTTATCGGAGCCAAAATAGGCCTACAAGAGATTTTCGTCGTGTATCCTTGGCGAAGCGGGCGGGGCCTTTATCGATTGCCTTTGTCATAGTGTACGCCGAGCCATAGCTTTGATCGTTGATTATTAGGCCTCGGCCTCGAGAGCATTGAAGTCGTTCAACACTCGGCCCAAGGCCTCTTTTCAAGGGATATTTGTGGGATAAGGTGGCCATCTCAGCTCAACTAGCCCCAGTGCTTGTCTCACATATTGTAACCCCCTAAGAAAGACAAAATCTGGGCCTAGACTGTCAGCTACGATTCAATATGTAGGGCTAACCCTAGGCTGATCAACATCCCTCCTTTATCCATTTAGGCCGCCGGCTGAAGTCCAGGGAATATCAATGTTCAAATCAAGTGTTCCTGTGCGCATATGGAGTTGGCCTTCTTGTAGAGGTAAGCAAAATATACATTTCCGCAAGTTTATCATTATTTCAAGGTTGTGAGGTGATAGGGTAAAAGATACTCACTGAACAAAGCCGAGGTGCTGAAGGCAGAACGCTGCGTCACCACGGAATAAGACATGTCTTGAAAGAATATGTCCACCTCGGCGAAATTGTTCCTAAAAAAAAAACAAAAAAAAAACAATGAACAAAAAGAAGGGGAAAGGGTGCAGCTATTTCATTGGCTCGAGGTCATCGTATGAAATTCATCATAATTTTGTACCGAAAATGCAATGCAAAATCTGGTTAATGTGCAGTATGTAAAATATCAACGTTGTCTTAAAGTTTACGTTTATCGCTCGATTTCTAAACCTCCCAATTACGTACTTAGAAACGTACTTATAGAATGTCTCAGAAAGTTCCAACTCCCTCGCATGGCCATCTAACAATATATGCAAACGTTGGAACGTTGTCTGAATATTCTGCATTACTTTGTTGATTGATGTGGCTGTGTTTCTGAAGAATTCCTCCAGAGTCTCTGTTTGTCCAACGCCTGTGTTGGAAAAAGCATCCAGTCCAAGAAATTGTTTCGTTTTCGTCGCAGCAGCCACGTTCGGCATGTTGTTCAACAAATCGGACATGCTGAGTAACGACTTGAGCATGATGTTGTCCAGTCGTCTATAGCTGGCGGCCATTCGTACAAATCTGTTGTAGGCCAATGACATGTATTCCTGGTGTTTATCAACGGTTTGCGCAATGCTATTCGCCATTTCCTTCAAATCGTTCGCTGATTGGCTGAGATGCAGTGGGCCGGACGTCTGTAGATTGTCCACCCATGACTCGTATGCCTTGTTATCGTCCCAGGTGTCGAAGAATGATTTCGCATGATCTGCAGTCATGATGTCATTAATTACTCGGCTTGCCAAATCTCTGACAGTCGCTTCCCTGTCGAGGAAGGCCCTGTGTTTCGACGCTGCATAGTCGGACGGGTACCTGAAAACATTTTTTATCAGTCCCAACCGTCTGACGCCAAGCTTAACCATTCCGTTGACGAAAGATGACTTTTTTGAGGAAAACGTGCTCGCATCGTATTTTCTGGGATGCGTCATGGACTCCGTGGCATCTAACATCTTCCTGAAATCATCAAGGAGTTGACCAATTTCAGCAGCGAGTTCCTTAAACTCATCCTTCATAAGCTGATGCTTCGAGACAGCTTCGAAAAACGGGGACTTTACATAGAGCCCACCGTACAAATTTAGCTCGTCTTCAATGTTCTTGGGAGTCACGTCGGGTAGAGTCGGTGTCGCATTTCCATATTTGGTGAATATATCATCTAAAGCATTTACTGCGTCGTCTATGGCCTGTTTCAGATTCGATATTTTAAACCTCGCTTCTCGAACTGTCTCCTTCTCCTCCACTGTCAGTGTAGCTTTTGCGTTGGCAAGTCCTTTAAGAGCATTTTCCACGTTTTTCACCAATGTAGTGTCGCTATAAATATCGGGGAAGAGTATGGTGCTTGGTTCGTTGAAGTACTGGTCGTAAAATTCGTTCAAGTCTTGGAAGTACTGAGCTGATCTGTTCATCGCTGTGCGCCCTTTGGTCGACTCGTTTTCGAAAAATAGCTTCTTCTCCCATACTTTTTCAGCGAACACCTTCCCATAAACAGCACGTGCGCGTTCCGCTGTCTCCTTGAAGCCTTCAATAGCTCCGACGAACACTTTGTAATATCTTGGGTCAGTGTCAATCCTCGTGTCCCTAGCAACTTGGTTTTCTCTCTTGATTTTCTCGCGATAGTCTGGGTTTAAATTCATGATGTCATTCTGTGAGGTCTTCAGGAAGGAGATACTCGTGGTGTAGTCAAATGATGTGCATTTTGACTCGCAGACATGGAGGTCTTGACTTTCGTTATGGGTTGCTGGAGAAGAATGAATTCACTTTTAAAGGAGTTCGACGTCCAGGTTGTAAACAAACCAGTTTGTTTACAAACAGTGGTCGGCAAACTAGTTTTATTCCTTCGTGAAGGTGGCAGCACCAGTAGCGCCCCGTGATCGTTAAGGCCTGTCTACACGATCATACATTTGTTCAAAACATCATCACACATTTGTATGATGATGTCCAAGCTTGTTTGTCGATTTCTGTCTTGTGACAATGGAGCTAAAATTTTGAAGATCATCAAACATTGTTCAAAACAGCATCATAAACTTGTATGATGATGTTCAAGTTTGTTGTGGATTTCGATCTACAGTCCAACATTCATGAACATTGTATGATGAAGTATGATGGAGAAAGGATAATGTTGGATGATGTTCAAGTTTGTTGGGAAAACCGTCCACACGATCATACATCTGTGCCGGAACATCATCACACATTTTTTTGGGGATGTTTTGCATTGGCAAGATGAAACATGCAGCTAAAAATTTGAACATCATCATACATGTTCAGGTTTGTTGGGAAAACAGTCCACACGATCATACATTTGTCCATGAACATCATCACACAAATTTGAACATCATCAAACATGTTGGTTGCTGTTCAAGTTTTTTTGGAAAACAGCCTACACAATCAAATATCTGTCCATGAACATCATCATACAAATGTATGAGGATGTTTTGAACAAATGTATGATCGTGTAGACGAGCCTTTAGACTGGTGCCCGGTCCAATGCAACTCACTCACGATATTCACGTCAGTAACATATCACCGACAATAGGTGGCAGCACCGCAGGCGTCGCGTGGATAGAGAACCAGTGAGTGAGTGTTTACAACTTGGACGTCCAGCTCCTTTAATACGATACTACCGGACGGGTAATTTAACGAAGAATAACATCGAATCGAGAGTTGAGTATGGCATGATATTTGTTGCAATATTCAATACTACAATATATTTCTGTTCCAAAAATATTTTCATTCATGAATGATTATTTTTCATTCATGAGTGAAAATATTTTTGGAACAGAAATATCATGCCATAGTTGAGCAACAAATCATATTTTGATCAAGACAGCAAAAATATTTCATCCTACCGTTTTTTGCGGCGCATTTAAGGATTTCTGAAATGTTGCATAGCGGTGTACCTGCAAGAAAAAGAAAAGGTATCTGCAGAAAAATATCATCATGGGAACTGTGATCAGTAACATTTTCTCGCTGGTGACATAAATGCTGAAGATTCGACATTTGTATAATAGAACTTTTATTTCTTTTAATGTTGTTATCTGAAGTGATGTAAAGCATACTCGGGCGGTAAGCCCCTACATCGAATACCGAACAATGGCTGCCATGGCGGCCATCTTTGATACGTAGTGGCGCCGTGTTACGCGAGCTCCCCCGTGGTTTGCCACTTACCGTCATCAAGCCAACGTGAATTTTCCCTGCAACCGCATCGCTTCACATACTTCATCGCTTCAGAGTCTTCTCTGCAAGCTTGTTTACTGTATCTGTCAAAATACTTTAGTTTGATACCATCCGTGCATTTTGCCGTCTTCGTGCTCTCGCGGTGCAGCTGGAGCAGAATTTGATGAAGAAATGAACTGGCGAAACCAGGGGTTCCAGGACAATTCCCCCCGGACAACTGCCCCCGACAATTGCCTCCTTAGGACAACTGCCCCGGACAACTACCCCCTGGACAATTATCCCCGTAGGACAACTGCCCCCCAGAGAATTCCTCCCATAGGACAACTGCCCCCTGGACCTTGACAGTTGTCCTATGGGGGGTATTGCCCGGGGGCAGTTGTCCTAGGAGGGGAATTGTCTGGGGGGGGGGGGAGTTGTCCTGGGGGACTTGTCCTATGGGGGCAATTGTCTGGGGGNGGCAATTGTCTGGGGCAGTTTCCGGGGGGGGGGGGCAATTGTCCTGATACCCAACCAGGGACTAATTAGAATGCCACTCTTACGTCATCATGTGAAAACTGTCATATATTATTGTTTCCATTAGATGATGATATGGGACATATATAGAGACGATTTTTGACATCGGCCCAGATCGCTTGCGATGTCACTGCTTCCGGCTTCACTGCGCCAGTTTTTTTTGCAGATTCCTCCGCCATGGCAGGGTCAAATTGACATGCAGTATGAACTTACTTCGTGCATTTCTAGACCAACAAATGTGTAGGTGCCTGGTGCGATCCCTTGCCCCTCCGAAGTGACCATTGGTATAACATTAGGGTCGTAAACGATGAGTCTGAAGCCGGATGAGGCGTGGGGGCCGTTGTAGTACTTATACTTCTCAATGTTTAGGAGGACGGTGAGGCCTTGCCCTGATCCTAGGAGATATTTAAAAGGAATATCCAGTATTGGTAAAAGGCCATGGACGCTGTGCAATATCCTTGAGTACTGGACTGGTGTGTTTGAAATTAAACTGTACATATTTGCATATATGGCCTACATGTAGTTCTTTGGATGGCACTCAATATTTAAAACTAAGTTTAAAACAAAGTTTGTTAAAGTTTAGAACTAAGTTTAAAACTAAGTTTAAAAACTAAGTTTCAAACTTTGTTTTAAAGGACCACGGTATTGCCACTTTCTGTCGACAGCCGGCGCCACCGACACCATTCTCCAATACTGTAGTTAAGCCTTTCGCCCCAGTGTTGGAGAATGTATGATTACACTTCAATGCACGTAGTAGCATGCGTGGTTTACCAAGTCGTCAATAGAGGTCTCCCTTAACGCGGGTAGGTGTAACGCAGGATTGGGAAGCAATACTGTGGTCCTTTAAACTTTGTTTTAACTTTTGAGTGCCATCCAAAGAACTATATGCAACTGTTAATTGCCTCAAAAATATGACGTTCAAAGAACTTGAAATTAAATTGGTTGTACTGTACGTCCACGAGAGCTATCCTAGCCGCCGATTCGTGTTTTTAAGAAAGTTTATTAGCAACGGGGGGAGGGGGGTAGATAATGAAAAAAGTGTTATGGTCACAGTCGATCATCAATCAGATTATTTCACATGGAAGCTTGCCACTTTCAACGGGGAAGAGCGGACCTCGATTTTCTGATAATTATGCAAACCTGCTGACGTCACCACTGGCCGCTCCCCTGACGTATCGTTCTTTAGACCAATGAACTTGTAGCAGAGGCCGTGGTCTGTGATGATTGGTTGAAAGTCTCTCCAATCGCATTTTCGTTTGCCGAAGTAACACCTAAACGAAAGCGTTCAGCAATATGAGCGACTTGAGGAAGTCTGCCGCTTCGAACGGTAGAAAGGCATTTGAGTCGCACTTAGCAGATAGGAGCCCTGCTGGCCGAGTGCACGTCTGCTTAGGTAGGTTCCGGATTCGAATTCCGGGCCTTATGGGATTAATCATCCCTGGCTCTTAGTCTACAGTCCGTCACATGGGACAGAAAGCCGTGGTATCTTGGTAGCTTGGTGCCTTGTAGCTTGTTCCTTTGCAAGGTCAAGTATATACAAGCCTGGTGGCGACAGGGCTCACTAAGTGGAGGGTTTATGAATGGGAGTAACAGAAAATAGATGGACAATTACAATACTAATTGGTTGTATCACTTTATCAGAATCATCATCATCCAAATGTCTAGCCCTAGGCCTATAAATTCCTATTTTCTGAGGAAGTTGGATTTGACGGTTAATGATTAAATGGATTCTAGCCAAGAAAGTACCCCTCTCCAAACACAGTCCAGGGCTTTCATTAAGCCTGAGTATGGCGTCTATTACGCATGTAAACTACACAAATGACGCAAATATAACTCTGAAGTCTCAAAAACGCGGGTAAATTCGATAATACGCTGACAGAGAAAGTGTGGAAGTCCCATCTGTATACTCAGTCTCCATTACGACAGTAGGACCCCGGCTGACGCAGGTATCAAGATATTGGAAGTCAGCGCCGGCCAAATGTTCTTCAACAGGCCGAAAGCCTTGCTATAGCGGAGGTGAAAATATAACTGGGGATTCCCTTCGCCCATGGCAACCACACACTCCTGGCTCGCACACTGTACCAGCAAACGAATGGAAGATTTGATCCCAGTAAACTATAACAAGAAGTCATGACCCCCAAAACGAATTGCCTGAAGTCTCAAGACCCCAGCATCTTCCGAAATTGACTTCCGAACAAAAATTCTGGAAGTCATGACCCAGGTAGGGAAAACGTTAACGAAAGCCCTGCAGTCAATGACTCATCAATAAAGCAACAGACCCTTTACCGCAGGATAATCAAAAGACAAACAGAAACACACACTCCCTCAAAATTTCTTCGCCGCTGGTCAGATGCTAGTAATAACAATTCACTATACACAGTGATACACATCGCCAAATATAAATAAAAGTGACCTAATTACCGCACGCAAACTCCATATAGCGTAATCCGTGCAGACACGATTGAAGTAAAACAAGCGACCAGGTATGGTTTGGCTAGTCTGGCCTTCTCGGGGAAAAAATCCGTCGATTCGGTGTCTTTTTTCTCCACAACGACGTTATGATCAAATCAAACGGACTGACAACAAAATTTAATGACCACTTGAAGAATTTTTGGACCTAAGTTCCGTACACAATTCAACCCAACTAACTCACGATCGTGCAAATCAAATTCGGCCTATTTTCGTCATCCGCAGACCCAACTCATTTCTCATTGCCAGGAAGGAAATCCAGCCTCACGCACGATACGCATTCGCTTTTTCAGCCCACAAAAACCCTAATATCTCAAAAACTATGTAACTTATCAAAATTTCGTTGACCTCAGACAAAACTACATACAATTCGCCGTACATACAAACCAAGATAAACAACATTGGACAAAACATGACTCCACAATCGGATGGAAACGAAAAATCAGACACGAAAATAAGGGTCACTTAGTGAGCCAAAAAGACCCCATCCAAGTGAGGAACATGAGTAGCTTGAAATATCCTCGCACCCAGAGTCTTCACAACAGCTCCCCTTCTCGCGCTTTTCTTAAACTCCCTAAGGGATGGGTGTGACCGTAAGTGACCTGAGATTCTCAGGATGAGCTTGAGATGCCCTCTTCCGTAACTGACAGCGCCAATGATGCTATGGCTTCGGCCCTGATCGAAACAGTATTCATCGTTTCGACGACCCGCCGCCATCTTGATTTCCACGGAGATTTCTTGGAACCCGCGCATGCGCACTTTTCTGGTAGGCAAAACAACGCAAAGTGATTGTTCAAGAGATACGAATTTGCCCCACTCACGCACTGTGTCCCCCACAGGCCTGCGCGAGATTGCCTACCAGATGTAACTGCGCATGTGCAGTTTGGAAGAAATTCAAGATGGCGGGGGGGGGGGCCGTCGAAACGATGAATAGGTTACTGCCTCTTACCTTACTATCATATCTTCGGGTTTATGTCCAAGCTGACGGTAAAGATCATCCAGTGTTTGGCCCTCGAAGTGCTGCAAGCTTTCACGGCTGGCGGTGGAGATACCAACACGTGGCTTCTGATCCGATCCAGATACCACCCCTATCAGATCTGCCACTGTCACGTTCATCTTCTCGTAGGGGTTGTTAAACATCTTCTTAAGGAAGGCATCTGTCTTCTCTTTTACAGCTTGGGTTAGTCTGAGATAAAGTTTTGGCTTATAGGCTACACCGAAATAGCAGGAAAATGCACCTAAAGCATTAAATTTGTCAAATTTTCTGGGGGAGGGCCCCACTACCCTCGTTTGGGCTTCGCGCTTTCGGTACAATTACACCTGTTATTATTGAAGAGCCGCGTGTGAAAAAGGTCCGTAGAAAATCCAACTATCCATTTCCTAACTTCCGCATTCCAGTCAACGTTAGGTGTTGCCAGACTATTCATGAGGCGAGGTTGATAAGTGGTAGTTGACAAATATTTCCATAGGTGTCTCTCTTAACGCGGGTATGTTTAGCACCGATATAGGGAAGGATACCGTGGTGCTTTAAGCTGATTGCTGACTGGGTTAATAATTTGTGGAGGAGATGTCACAAATAGGACGAAATCGATTACTATGGGATCTGCATTGTTGTCGTGTGATTGTCAAAACCCTTTTAAGATAATTGAGTTGTACATACATCAGTATTGCGGGTTCCTGGTGACAAAAAGCATGATAGCCTACACAACCCATTACAATTCTCGGATGTGAAATAATGGATTTTGTTGTGTACATAGCACAATCTCGCCCATCATCATAGCTAGCCCAGCGTACATCGCACTTGCGACTGGAAGCAACTCACATCCGGGGCGTTGAGACTCGGTGAGACCCGAGCGATTGGCCCGCAGCGAACTGAGGGTGCTCAAACTAGGGTTCGGAGCGTCGGCGACTCACATCTGTATCTGGTCCACCAGTGCATTTGGTGCTTCGATGGCAGATATTCTGGCTTCCATTCCACCCAACATGCTCAGAAAATGGAAGCCAGAATATCTGCCATCGAAGCCCAGGTGTTCAATAAGGACCTCAGCCCACTCTCTCAATAGGTGTCACTAGTGGTTAAAACTATTGAAATGAAAGTAATATCGCGATCCTGACCAATTTCCCACACAAAATGCGTCCAGTGTATAGGACCTGGTTTCGGTGTGATCGTAGCGACGATCCCCATTGAAGGCTCGCTCTCGGCAAGACACTCTCCCGTTGGCGGGCCTTGACGTATTTCCACTCAATGCCGGCGTTTTGTGACTTGTCAGCTTTTAGCAAGAGCAAAATGGCGGCGCACCAGTGATTAACTTACCCAAACTGGTTCTGATTGCAAATGGCAACCTCAGGAAATGTCAAGGTTTTGTTGAAAATGACGTCTTGCGACACCAGTATTGGTGAGCTCAAAAAGTAGCCGATTCGGTCTTGGATTTGGTATACTAAGTAACCAGCGGCTGCCAAGATGGCTGCAGTCCAGATTATCCTGAAGCAAGAAAAATGCATTCGGCATCGATCACTATCTTAAGATGCAGTAAGATGCACTGATACGTCCATGTAGGCCGCATTAACTAAAATTACATGTACTTCAAAATAAAAATCTTGTCGATCAACTTACCTTCTGGCCAACCCTGCCCCCTCCATGGTGACAAATCGAACCCCGTGGAAGGTGGTGTCCTGGCTGAATCCATGCCAAATTTCACCCACCGATTCAGGCCCATCAGCCGATATATCATCCGGGCATTTACCAGGAGTTTGGTTCTCTTGAGTTTTCTGAGAAGATGAAAGTTGTGTGACATAGTTTTCTTAGAACGCAATACCTATTGGTGCGAGACATAATATGCTAAGAGGATCTGGTTTCTTCAGGATACAGGCCCATTTTCCTGCCGTCCCCCTACATTTTTATTGTTGGCGGACATCACATATCGGGGGAGGCATTACATTATTAGCTCTGACCAGTAGGCCAAGTCGTGAAGTGCACAGCTGTGGAATGGTGTACGCGTTGACATCCTCCCACAGCAGGGGTTTTTACCTCGCTGAGCGTATGAAGATGATAGACTGGTACCCGGTCTTCTGGGCAGCTTGCATTCGAAGACCGGTGAAAACAAATGATCTACGGCGGATTCCCGACGAGTGACGTCATTCTACAGCTCCAAGAGCAATAGACCGACGCCGAGCTAAATATAGACCAGCGGGCGCCATGATGGTTTTATGCATTTGCTTGCTTCTGTCCTAGTATTTTTAATCAGGACAGTGTTCGGTCTTTGAAGAGGAGCGAGACCAAAGCCCTGCTATGGGAGGATGATTGAGAATTTTAATTGACTGACAGACTTTGGATTGGTATAATTGTGGCTTGAGGGAGGGACCATTTGTTTTGTGACCACTTACTAGATATGAACTTACGGCAACTGGAGAAGTTCGTCAGTATGTTGCAAGTTCCGTTAAGGACATTTAAAAAAATTCATGTTCGATTCGTCTCCCCAATTAGAGTCAATGAATTTTGAAATGAAAAGTGACATCGGATAGTCACTTCGCTGTCCCCCTTTATTTTAGGTCCATAAAATTTAATTATTCAAATGCGATGGCACCGCTATCCATCAAATTCGCGTTTCCGTCTAATAAACGTACAACTTGTGTTTACTCTGATCAATCATCAGATGTTTCATTCGTGAGAAAACCATTGATACAAGCAATATGGTTGATTGTGTCAAATTTTCACCTGTTGTTTACAAATATTAGCATGAAATTAATAATTAATTGATTTTGAATGGCGTTGATGAAAGTGCTCGACGCGTATTTTGTCCTTCGCAGGCTTATCTCGCCCAAAATTTCCTTCTGTAGGCCCTCAACGTGTAAATTGGCTTCAATGGGCAATTCACCAATGTACGGTACACCTGTTGAAAATACCCGTTATTTTCCAGACCCGTGTCAAACCCGTGTGTACAAAAATCCTGGCGGCAGGTCACACTACTACATTGTAATTGTTTTACCTAACTTTTTGTGCCCATGGCCCGCTTGACCAGCTTAGCCTGCCAGCGGCCATTGAATGGCAGCTTCTGACGTCATATGTTGACTGTTGGACCGCCATCTTTGTTGGAAAGGCATATGCCGATGCGTTTAGCGAATAGCCACTCATCACAAATGTCGACAGAGATGAAAAAGAATGTTTTGCGATACGCTAATGCTAGTGCCGAAAAATCCGCCAGAAGCTCAATTTGGACCCAATATAATGGTCACTTAAAGGGACTATAGACTATTTGTGAACCAATAGTAGAACCAAAAACACAAGAAACAGGCAATTTCTCTATTGTCGATTGGGACTGAATGAGAAGACAAACAATCCATTTTGAGTTGCACTGTAAATGCAAGTGCGTACCAATATTAGAATAACGATTGAGCAATGGTCGCCGATTTGAAGCATAAAATGCCGCCATACATTCGAATTTGTAACCATCACAAAATCAGGCGACCGGAGACAAGATATTTGCTCATCACGAAAATAATTGGAAATGCTTTTTGCCGCGACGAAAAGTGTTTGCGTATGGAGGGCCTTGTTGCTAGGACACAAATTCATTTCCGTCTCGAAATCTGTCAGTCGATCCAAAGTTGTCAGACTGGCAGCGCTAGGATCTAACTTTTGTCAAGTCACCGACTCTAACAATAAACTGTACGGGCGGCTTAAAAGCATTGTTTTTTTCCAACGCCGCGGAAAAAGACAATGCTTTCGAGCGTTTCCGCGCACGGAAACGCTCCAATTATGGAAAGCCGCCCTATTGCTACATCCGCGAGTTTCGAACCGCTGTCTGTTTTACCCGCGCTCTGAAACTGCTTCGGTTCATGTGAT
This sequence comes from Notospermus geniculatus, assembly GCA_002633025.1. Classification (NCBI taxonomy): domain Eukaryota; kingdom Metazoa; phylum Nemertea; class Pilidiophora; order Heteronemertea; family Lineidae; genus Notospermus; species Notospermus geniculatus. Next base: position 21,044 of record NMRB01000448.1, on the reverse strand, counting down.
TCACAGTTGATGACCAATAGGCGTCACTCGTGTGTGTTAGAATTGGCGCCAAACTAGCCAACCAATCAGTGGCGCGTTTTTAGGACGCCGCTTAGGGGCCATAGTGACGGATGATCCAGTCAGCCAATAAAAAATTGTGGTGACCTGGCGAGTTTGTGAATAACACCGGGTTCAGGAAGTAGCATCATTTGTATCTCCATAGTGGTCAGATTTTGAACTAAATAAAACTTAATACTGGGCCTACAGTGGCGGATTCTGTTGAAAGACGTTTTAGAGATACGGACCTGAAGCCTGAAAGAAGGGTCCAAGGATACTTTAGTCGCTCCGTAAAACCACTTCCTTTAATTTATGTTTCTTCTATCACCAGTCACGACAATTTTCACGGACTCCAAACCTCGGCCGTTCATGTGATGTGTTGATGGGGGAGCAGGACCCGACAGGGGTGTTTACCAATACCTACATGTAGGCTATACCTGTCGTGGGCCTTGTGATAGAGGGGCGGATCCAGGATTGGGAAAGAGGGGCGCCCTGTGCTACTAACTAAACATTGAAATCTGCGGTGTATTTCAAAGATTTACTCCAAATTCCAGAATTTCAAGATAAATTTTACAGATTTGTTGACCAAAAGGGGGGGGGGCGGGCCGCGAATTTTTTTTCCCAACCAGTATAGATTCCTAACCAGTATATCCATTACGAAATGAAATTTACGAAGTGAATGGTGGGTTAATGGTTTGGTTAGTGTAAGGGTTAGGGTTAGGGTTGGGGTTAGTGTTGGGAGTAGTATTAGGATTAGGATTAAAATTAGGATTAGGATTAGCTTTTGCTATATAGGTTGGGGAAAAAAGTTGGTCGTAATGGATATATCAGTTGGGAAAAAAAAATCGCGGGTGGGCCCCCGTGCATCCCCCCTTTGATCCGCTCCTACACCGTATCTTCGGCCGGACTTAATAGGGTAAAGGGGCAGTATCTTCCGCACACAGGCCTAATCAATAAGCAACTAAGTAAAGGGCCTAGAGTCCGCGTCCATTCCGCTAAATTCTGATTGTTGTCGAAACTTGACTTACCTTGTTTGGCGTCTCCATCCAGCGATCGTCTAACATCATACTGTGATGAAATTTCTAATGATCTGTTCCAACTGTGGACAATGCAGTGCTGCTCTCGGCTTTTAACACCTACATCCAACTGATGTTTACAAAACCGTGAAGTTCCTCGTTGAATATCAAATTTTATATTATTACATAAATTAAACCCGATTGAAAATTCTCCATCAGTTTTGAATATGCCGAGTAAAGTCTGACAAATAGATTACTGATAAACTTACAGGATGAAAGTCCTGGGCCCTGAATCGGCATATTCAGAAAATTGATCAAAATATCATTTGATCGCTCAATCGGGCTTTATTTGGGGTGAAGTTTTCGTAGTAACATTAGTGAGGTTAAGAAAATGACCGATAAACGTAAACGACGACGTCACATTCCATTATGAATCTGGCCTGGATCTAAAATCTGAAAGTCATGTATATGTCATTGCCCTGGCGTTTACGTTTGCCGTACATTTTCGTAACCTCACTATATAGGTTCTTCAATGACGTAACAACGGTCACGTGACTGTAAAGAATCGGCCATGTTGGCCGTCAAAATAATGGCCGGCGACGACGTCACGTCATGACATTTTGACGTCACCATCTGTGTGTTGACGCTGATGTCGCCTGATATTATATTTTGACGGCCAATATGGCGGCATCGTGTCGTCATGGTAATGTGACGTCACGTCACGTGAAGAACCTCTGTTGTCTTACGCACGCGCTGTTCTGTCATGGCACACTCACAAGAAGTATCCCCAAGTTGTAAAATCATTCCGAATAATTAAAATAAATGAATTAGTCCTCGTTGTTTTCCTGTACATTGACCGAGACGTGTACACAAGTCTAGCCACTTAATTGTCGGCTGCTAGAATAACTGTTTACTAACAGTGGTAATAAAACTCCGTATAGATAACGTAAATGAGAAATTATGTGTTTACAGTCTGTTCCATAAAATTAATACGTCGAGTTTCAGTATCAGGACAGAGGATGTCCATGCGGTTCGCTGCCTAGCGCCACTTAGTGTGCACGCAGGATGGACCGCATGCTGTCCGGTGGTGGGAGGCCTTGGCCTCGTTTTCCCAACATTTACACTGACTTATGTAGCATAGTTTCCCCACACTTACACCGACTTACACAACATTACAGTCGCGAGTTGCTGTCATTTTTCTTCACCACCAATGTAATCTCCTGCAGTTTCAAACCACTACCCACTACGTTTCCCACACTCTGAAACTGCTTCAGTTGATGCGATCTTCAAAGTATTTGTGGAGGAATTTAGGCAGTGACGTCACTTGGAAATTTTATTCAAATTATGTAAATTTATTCAGTTCTTAAAGGAGTTAGACGCCGAAGTTGTAAACAAGCTGGTTTGTTTACAAACATGGTCGGCAAACTAGTTTTATTCCTTCGTGCAGGTGGCAGCACCAGTAGCGCCCCGTGATCGTTAGACTGGTGCCCGGTCCGATGCAACTCACTCACGATATTCACGTCAATTGCATATTACCGACAATAGGTGGCAGCACCGCAGGCGTCGCGTGGATAGAGAACCAGTGAGTGAATGTTTACAACTTGGACGTCCAGCTCCTTTAACACGGCTGACGTAACGGAATGCCGATAAAAGGTGACCTACATTTGACCCAGGAAATCCACCTATCACGAAGGGGTTGAAAATAGAAAAGGTGTCAACATAGTAGTTCCTATAGTTACAACCTGCGCCAGCAACGGCCAATCAGACTCGCGAACGCGATAGGCACGCCCGGTCCTACATATGCAAAAGCCCGATGTAAAATAGTTACCAGCAGGACCGGGTACCAGTCTAATATTCGTATTGACGACCGGAAGTAAAGCTGGACATGCGTAGGAGGTTGCGGTGGGTGGGTGTACATGTGAAAAAAGACTCAAAAAGTTTGACTCGCAGCTACAGGCACTTGATGAATCTCACTGTTGATATTTTTGCATCTGATTTGCCTTGATGCGGCCCTTTTTTCTTGCCCAATGTATCGCTATAGTGGAGCATATTGTGTCGAGTAGCTCCATGACGGTAAGGCAGCTTCCACCGATCAGTAGGCCCATCGAACCACCAATGTCACCTGGAATAACAAGTAAAAAATGCACACACTTCCACCATGCATTTGACGAAGTTACACGCGTCTAAGTCTTAAACACTCTGGGCCGAATTCACAAAGGGTGATCATCGTGCGATTAAGACTTAGACGCGTGTAACTTCACTAAATGCACACACTTCCACCATGCTTTTGAAGAAGGTACACGCGTCTAAGTCTTAATCGCGCGATGATCACCCTTGGTGAATTCGGCCCTCTTTGTCAAATCGGCCCAAGAATACGGCCCCTCTTGTCACTGTACGAATCACTGTACGAATCAACTATTACTTCCCACACCTCCTGTTTGCACAGGGTTTCTTTATTTCAGATTTACTTGTAATGTTGGGTTCAGCTCATTACACTTCTGGTAGCTCGACTTGAAAGTGCCAGCCTGAAGAAGACCCCGGTTGGGGGTCGAAAATTTGCGAAATTTCTGGAGGACGACACCTTTTATTATATCGTACGAATCACCAGAGTGTTTTTGCTCGGATTCGGGCGAATGTCTACCTCGATACTTACTGTACAACGCTGAGGTGGTGTAGGCGGAGCGCTGGGTCACTACAGAATATGACATGTCCTTGAAAAAAATGTCCACTTCGGCGAAATTGTTACTGTAATGTAAAGATTCGATACTCGTCTTATTGCTGCTCGTCAGAGCGACCAATTTTATCCAATCTGCTCATAACCCGCTTGACCAGCTTAGCCTGCCAGCGGCCATTGAATGGTATCAAGCTTCTGATGTCATATGGTGAGAACTGTTAGACCACCATTTTTGTGGGAAAGGCCTACTGTCAACCGTAGGCCTGCCTACCTGTAGTTTTTGTCAATAATCAATGAGGAACCCGCGTGCCGTTTATCCCGACAGGTCGGCGCTGCGAGCAGTGCGACCGAAGCGACGTCATTGACGTCGTTTTAGTGTTGACGTTACGTCATGAAAACAAATACCTGTACATTTTCTACATAAATAATGAGATAAAGACGTTGCCATTATCACCACCCATTTCTTCATTTTAAGGAAAAAAGCAGCGAAAAATGCAGAAATTTTCATCTGCTACAAGATCACCCTGGGGAATCGCGATACCATACCGCCGCGGAGGTTCTCCATCTCGCCGCGTCATTCTGCATGAAATTCATCCGTGAATGCAGTTCTTTGTGAGGGGAATTGCAGAAAAACGACACACGATTTTCCATTTTTGAAACATCCAAAAGAAAGTTTACATTTACAGTTACCAGATGAAATGTAAGAGGATGGACAAACTAGTCGGCATCATTGTAAAAATCCATGCTGAAAATGCGAGTCCGCGGAAGACATGGAAGAAGCGGCACCCTCCATTGTGACGCTGTGACGTCGCTACGTCATTGACGTCGTGTTGCACAAGGCGGTCACTGCTGGTGACATTCGGCAGATTCTCGTCCAAATAGGCAGGTTGTATGGAGGTTGGTGACAAAAAAAACTTGTTCTTATTCATTTCATCTGGTAACTGTGAATGTAAACTTTCTTTTGGATGTTTCAAAAATGGAAAATCGTGTGTCGTTTTTCTGCAATTCCCCTCACAAAGAACTGCATTCACGGATGAATTTCATGCAGAATGACGCGGCGAGATGGAGAATCTCCGCGGCGGTATGGTATCGCGATTCCCCAGGGTGAAGATGATGTAAATTTTAATGCCAGGCGACCGAAACAAAAGGGTTGTTTTCACGCCAGAAATAAATGGAAATAACGTTAGAAAAAAGAAAGTTCGGTCACACCGCTCACAGCGCCACGTCGTGACGTTAGTTCCTCCGGTTCCCCATTCACGAATACCTACCTGTAGAATGTTGCCCCATAGACAGACATCTCCTTCGCATAGTCCATCAACAATGTCCTAATCTTCTCAAAGCTGGGGACAATCGTTTGTATAACCTTATTGATATCATCAGCGGTATCTTTGAAGTAGGCCTGTAGCTTCTCCCGGATGTGATGATTGTCAATTCGCTGTTCTATCGGCGATAGGTACTCCATCATTTTGCGGACACGGTCGCCGTTCTTACCCTCATTAATCGTGCGAAGCACCTTGATGAATGATGTCCCCACCACGTTACTAAATTTCGTGAAGTCGGTTCCCATGCGGAGGTATCGGTTATAGGCCAGTTCCATGTATTTCTGATGATGAAGGACTGTTCTCTTAAAGGTTTGCTTCGCGTCCTTCACAAATCGTTCCTTTTCCTCACTTGATCGCAGAGCAGGGATAGCTTTGCTGAGATCCAGTGGTCCTGACGTCTTCAAACTGTCAACCCACGCATCGTACTCCGTGTTATTTTCCCAAGTCACGAAAAACGGATCTGTAACTTTGTCAGTCACAAGGTAAGAATTTATACGATTTGCCCAATTACCTGCGGTCGACTCCCTGTCGAAGAAATCCGTACATTCCTTTTTTGCAAAGTTTGACGGATATCTGAATAGGTTTTCTTGCAGTTCCAAATGCATGACGCCTTGTTTGATCATGCCATCGACAAAAGACGCCTTTTTGGAGTCAAACGTGCCCGAATCGTATGTCCTCGGAGAAGGCATAGATTCTGTTGCATGTAAGATCGCCGAAAAATCGTCGAGCAGTTTCAAATTTCCACTGGCAACTTCCTTGAAGGCATCTTTCGTAACGTTCTGCTTCGCGACAGCATCGGAAAATGGCGACTTTAGGTAGAGCCCGCCGTACAGGTTCAGCTTATTTTCCATGTCCGTTTGGTTCACATTTGGTAGTAGAGGCGTCACTTCGGAATATTTTGTGTACAAGTGATCCAAAGCTTTGACGCCGTCGATGATGCCAGATTTGGTACGGCGTATCTCGGTCTTTGCATCGGAAATGGCGGTATCCTGATCTTCCTTGGACGAGGTTGCGTTGGTGAGTAATTTCAGTGCGATCTCGAGGTCCGTCACCAGTGCACCAGCGGTCGCTCCGTTGTTATTTGACGGGAATATCACCAGGGCTGGCTTGTAGAAAAAATCGTCGTAAACGTCCTTCAGGGCGCAGAAAAACTTGGCGGATCGGTTTATGGTGAGGCGCCGTCTGGTTGACAAGGTTGCAAACAGTTTCCGGATCCGTATATCGTTTGTCACTACCTTTTCGTAAACGCCTCTTGCAAGTTGAGCTGATTTTTTGAAAGTATCAATGGCGTGGACGTACTTATTGTATAACGTCCAATCAGTGTCGACCTTTGTATCTAAAGCAACTTCGTGTTCTGATGAAATTTTTGTCCGGTAAGGAATGGCTACTTTTTGGATGTCCTTTTCGTAAGTTTTCATGAAGGAGAGACTTGTGTCGTAGTCAACTGACTTGCAGCTAGCTTCAAATGTTTGGGTCTTATCCTGGGCTCCAGGGTCCTGGTCGTCTTTTGAGTTTGCTGGAGAGAAGAGCGAATGGCATCATAACATGATGAACCACATCCAGTTGCTGTTGGCACCCTTGGCAATTGGATAATCAGATAATAAACCTAGAGTGATGTCGTCTTGTAACGGTATCACTCTTGACACAACAGAGAATTCATCATACAAGATGGTACAAGATGGTACACTAGTCCTACCTGTCCTGGTGCGACAATTGAGTGTATCTGCAACGGTGCACAGTGGTGTACCTAAAAGAGACAAAGGGCCGTATTCTAGACGCTTTCATAACACTGAAGGTGTCTCTCCACGTGTGAGTTTTCTAGCGCAAGTTGGCTCTCTATGGGCAATTCGACTGCGAGCAGTTGTTTGTGTCATTGGTCTTTGCGTTAGCCGAGAGTACTAAAACTGTGGTGAATTGCCCATTGTGAGCCAACTTCTGCGAGAAAACTCTCACGTGGAGAGGCGCCTTTAAGGTATACCTTTAGCTATTGTTTGGAGGGCAGAATACAAAAGCTTAAAGTGGACCTTTGAGTTAAGGAGGCTTCTACGAGCGGCCAAAGGGTAGCCTGAGGGCAAGAACGAGAGTCCTGTATTGAAACTTCAGTCCCTCATGAACATGACTCTGCACTGCCGTGTTTGGTCGATTTAATAGTCTTGCAGTCATTTGACAATCCCAACAGTGAGTGTCGCGAAATACAAGCAAAATTCTCCCTCAGCTCTCCCCGATATTGAACTTGAGACCTCCTCACTTCGTCTTACCATCGTCAGTCCAATGGGAATCCTTCCTACAGCCGCATTGTTTCACAAACCTCCTCGCCTCCAAGTCCTCCCGGCAGGCTAGCTGTGTATATTTGTCGAAGTAACGTAGTTTTCTTGCCTTGGTACATTTTGCTTTCTTGTTGTTCTCACGAAGCGTCTGAAACAGAGTGATGCAGGCGTTACGATCTACCTAACTTGGTTTCACCCAAGATAGGTTTTGTAAAAGAACATCGGCCGACTTTACACTAGAGTGTCGATTCGTGATTTTAGCTTATACTTCGATTCACCAAAATGGCCCGTTTCCACAACCCCGACAGCGGTTTCCGCAGCGTTTTGCCGTGAGCGTTGCGGTTTTTTCCGGGTTTAGGAAAGTTTGGAAAAACATCTTCGGTGCTATAATTATCGAAATGCCTGTAAAAACGGCACCGCTCACCGCAAACAGGAAGCGCTCATGTGGAAAGGGGCCTTATGATCCTTGGCCGGGCGAATAAGTTCGCGAAAAAAAATCAACTACATGTGGCTTGACGGAGCTTTCTAATTAGTTGGTGACCCCTGTGACAAAATGTCGTAGGCCTAGCTGTATTTTTGTTGGAGATTTTTCGATGGTCATTTTAACGTCGTCTTTTGGAAAGTTCATTCGCTGACCTCACGCATACTTAATCCAACAAACGTATAGGTTCCTGGTGCAATGCCCTCTGCCTCTGAAGAAACCATGGGTATATCCGCTGGGTCGTAGACGATCAGCTTGAAGCCCGCCGAGGCATGGCGTCCGGTGAGGTAGTTGTAGCTCTCGACGTTAAGGAGAACGGTTAGGCCTTGTTTGGATCCTGGTGCGAAAAGGATATCAGATAAGTGGATGCCGTTAGGCCTACAGGCAAGTACCGAAAATCCGAGCAGGGGGCATTTGTGGAGTCAGTCCATTGGAGTCGCATTGGGTTTTTCCATCAAGGCCGAAGCTGAAGCATTGTCCGCCCTGGTTAGTATGGAAGAGGCCATCTCAAGCTACTCATGTTCCTTACTTGGACATGCCGTTGCAAAGGCACAAGGTACTCGGATTACGGTCGCATTCGACGGACGTGATGAGTACTAAGGGATGAATAATCCTGTATGGCCCGGGCTGGCGTCGAAGCCAGGACCTCCCGCTTGCTAAGTGGACGTCAAGACAGGTGTAATGAAATCTAATGTTCCCGATACCAGATGTCCGCTTCTTCTGTACAGGGGACATCTCGTGAAGAAGTTCCTGTCTGTTAGTGTCCGGCCTATTGTAGCTGACGCTTATTCCGTCAGAATCTTTTGTTGGGGGACATCTCATATCGGGGTACATGACATTCTACTACACCGGTTTGAAATCGAGCTCAGGATTTCATTTGTGGTGTGTATGGATATTGCCAGTGTACCGACCATGCTTTATCTGATCATACGAACCTGCTGCTGTTACATTGGGCTGAGTGTCCGTCGAATTCTTCTCTATTCCAACAAATTTGTAACAGAGGCCGTGGTCTGTCATGATTGGTTGAAAATCTGTCCAATCGCATTTTCGTTTGGCGAAGTGACATCTGTAAATCGGAAAGAGTTATCTTGACCAATATTCCAACAGCGAGATTAGGATCCCCCTCTCCCTGCGGGAGCGACATTTTCTGAAGACGGTTGGAAGCTCTCTTACTTGCTCTTGGCATAGGGCACCACGGCTTACTGTCCCATGCGACGGGCTGAAGAGCCAGGGCCGGGATTAGAACCCGCGACCCGCTGCTGTCTAAGCGGACTTGATGACCAATCGACCATCGAGGCTCCTTAAAGCATGATTAGATGAGGCAGTCCATAAAGAAATTCATCTTCTTGTTTTCGGCCTTGGGCGGAATCTTAACCTGTCTAGGACGAAAAGCCTTGCTCCGGAAAGGTCATTCGGAACGACCTGAGGCGAACTGCTTATCTGTCCACTGGGCGGCGCATTTCACCTCGGACACAAGTCCAAGGCAGCCATATTGTTTATCAACAAACCCACGTGACCGCCGGCGTCAGGGCCGTGGGACTGTTTTGGCCGAATATTGCCTTTTGTTCAACCTACTAGTATTTGGTGGATTATTTGAGCCATATAAACTTACCGGTATCTCACCCAATCTGCCAATTATTGATCAATAACGCAACGATTTTGTGTGACCTATTTCGTTCATGCGCAGAGGGTGCTGCTGGTGTGATCAGGCGAACCGCATCTGCACTTTCACAAACGGGCAGCAATCGTTGCGCATTCAAGATGGCTGCCTTGGAAATGTGTCCGAGGGGAAATGTGAGTGTCTACGGAAATTGCCGAGCAGTTGCCTTCGGAAGTTCCGAATGCGGAATAGTGTCCTTCCTTTTAGGACAGACGACCCCTGTAAGTTGCCACGGACCTCGAGTTGCTCGTTACCTTGCAATCATATCTTCTGGTTTCTGTCCAAGTTCACGGTAGAGGTCATCCCAAGTTTTGTTGAGGAATATTTTAAGGTTTTCTCTGTTGCGAGTGGAGATGCCAAAGCGTGGTACCGCCTGATTATAAGAAGACAGTTGCAGGTCTTTGACGGTCACCGGATATATGGCAGTGTCTCGGTTGAATATTTCCAGAAGGAACTCGTTGAAATTCGCTTTCACTGCTTTGACGAGCCTGAAAGAAGGATGGATTGAGTGGAGGTCCCCCCCCCCATCACACTGAGATAATAGGAGCAGTCAGCCGCGCATATTGCCAACAGATGGCAGCAAAGTCTTAGCGGACCAAATGTACAGGAAAATCTACGTGATTGCTGCTCGATCGATAACATGAATTGGGCGGTAGTGACACCTAGTGGTCAACTCGCTGACAGCTCCTGCCGAACGGGCTCAAACTGTGTGCGAACGGAGTGGACGTAGTGGCAACTTTTTACAGTCTTTTTACGAACTTCATGGACGGGCTCGGACGGGAAGGGTGCTCAACCAGCACTTCGAGACATTATTTGGCCAACGTTACACGTTCTAGCCCGTTTTACGATTTTTTTAGGACGGGGCAGGACGTTTTGAGAACTACTTCAGTGTGATAGGTCCTTAACCCTCTGAGGGTTTGAGCCAAAGGCAAGTCGAGGCATAAGCATCTTGTTCTGCTCTTCTGTTCTTAGGTTTTCGAAGTTTTCTTGATGTTGCGGGCCTGAAAACCGAAACTTACCCAAATTGGTTCTGGTTGCAAATGGCCACCGCTGGGAATTTCAATGTCTTGTTGAAAATGACGTCGACAGACACCAGGATTGGTGAGCTCAAAAAGTAAACAATCCTGTCTTGGATTTGGTAGATCAAGTAACCGGCAGCCGCCAAGATGGCCACGGCCCAAAGGAACCTTAAACATGGAAAAATATTTCCGTTATAAATTTGACAATAACTGTTTACGTATGTCGTCCTTGTAGAGTTGTACGGAAGTTGGCAGAGTGTCCATTTCAAATTCTTTTTCCGAACGTCAAACAGTCTCGCGCACACGAAAATAAGCCACTATGCATTCTTCCTCGAATTCGATGCTGCGTTGTGCTCAACTAAATTTCAAAATCAAATTCAACTATGATGCCGTCATTCCCATTTATAGACTGACCAATCAGATACAATCCCGGAACGAGGTTGATTATGTAGGGTCAACCTCGCACCAAATCGATACCTGCTTCTGATTGGTCTAATGGGAAACGTTGTCAGTTAAACCGTGACCTGGGGCCAGTTGCACAAAGAATCTTAAGTCTAAGAAAAAACTTAAGTCTGAAATGAAGCCATCTGATTTGCTGAAACCTGGTCACATGATGACTTAAGTCAAACTTTAGACTTAAGATTCTTTGTGAAACTGGGCCCTGGTTATATTTGACGCCGTCATCCGTGCAGTGCACACAATTGTGCAAATAATTGGGATCGAAGGGTTGAACCCTGTGGGACTCCTGTATATGACGCCACGCCCCAAAATAGCCTTGAATTAACGTGGGAACTGGACCCCAATAATGGACTGGGTGTTGATGGAACGGCCTTGAATCAGCGTCTATCGAGTGTGATTTCAATGAAGCATGTTAGCTCACAGCAAACATGCTTGATGGACCCTATCAAACGCTTTGATGAGGTCTATATTAATATGAAATGAATGGAATTAATGAAGTAAACCTCGACCCGAAACATTATCAGCGTCATGTGAACAGCAGCACACCAGGCGATATGGCTCGCCACAAATCTCGCCAGCCACTGCAGATTAGGCAATAGCGGCTTTGATATTTTTGATAAGGCGCTGGCGAGAGGATTCCACGCATCGCTGTCCAGCGCGCACCTGACGTCAACAGCCGACTTTGCTCGCTTGCGATATCGCCTGGTGGCTGCTGGCTTTAGTTTGGATGTCAACAGGCGACTGTACACGTTTACCTTCTGGCCAACCCTGCCCCCTCCATGGTGACAAATCGAACCCCGTGGAAGGTGGTATCCTGGCTGAATCCATGCCAAATTTCACCCACCGATTCAGGATCATCGGCCGGGTTAGTGACAGCGGTCTTAGTACCATTTTCGGCACCATGTTGAGCCTTCTGCATGAAAAAAGACACAAAAACACAACATAGACCTTTCCAACAAAGATGGTGGCCTTACTAGTTTTCCCACATGACGTCGTGGCCATTCATTGTCCAAGCATGAACACTGTACCGAACGCACCCTCTCAGACAAATATTTTACCCACACTTTGGCCCACTTGACCAGCTTAGCATGCCAGCGGCCATTGAATGGTATTAGGCTTCTGACGTCATATGGTGAGAACTGGTTAAACCGCCATCTTTGTTGGAAAGGTCTATAGTCGTTGCGCTTGCATTGAATCTAGGACTCGAGTCAGTCATCCTCCGATAGCAGGGATTTGATGTAGCTCCTCTTCATACACTCGCACAAAAAAACTCTGCTGTTGGAGGATAGAATCGGTCTGTAGGGCAGGGAGTTGTGTCTCACTTCACAGTTTTAGCCTTTCTCTCTGGGGAAATCGGGGTTTGTGCATCAGTGAGGAAATGTACACCCTTAATCAAAAGTAAATACACACCAAATAAATTTAAGTATCTTCAGTGGATCAACCTTTGCTTTTTGGCAATTATTTAGGACCTCTAGAAATCTTTTGAGACCAAAAATATCATGAAACCGAACGAAATTCATTTTTGGAAAATACTTTGTAACTTTTGCTATTTTGTTTTGCTTTTGTTGTTTTTGCTGGGAAACAAACACGTTGGTTTGGGTCCAATGAAATGACCGATAAAAAATCACACATTTAATGGAAATTTCAAACTTTTGCCAGAAATGCATTTTATCAAAAATCAAGATAATTTTTTTCTCAAAATGTGTCTTAAGGCCCTAAATATCTGCCAAAACGCAAAAGCTAATCCACTGAAGATTTTGGGAAATACATGTATTCAAGTTTATTAGGTGTGCATTTACTTTTAGTTAAGGGTGTACATGTGTATTATCGGCGTAAAGTACGCATTACCTCATTGTCGCTGTATCCACAACTGCGCCGGTATCTACCCAACCTAGCGTTAATGCATCAGTCTGCCTCATTGACAGATGAACACCAAAAAAATCATTGGATGTTTTGAAAATGCGATGCTGGGTCGAAAAATCATTGGTTATTTATGAAATGACCCACCTCGTCGCACACATCCTGTGTGTGTACAAAGAAATCCTATATACATATAAAAGCGTCGGTTTTTATGGCACATTTAAGCGTTGACATGGTCTAAAATCAATGTTTCTAGTGTTTTATGAGGAGGTCGGGTAACGTTTATGCATGATTACCGTGGAGTTTTTGCCTTGGCCGAGTTTTGGTGATGAGGTAGAAAAGCTAATTAGCTATATTGAGGGATTTTCACCAGTTCTAGAATTGGCCGATAAATAGTGAGCTTCTGCAAGCGCCCGGTTAGGCCATACGACTACGTTTATCTGTTGTTTGGGTACACTCAAACAATAGATAAACGTCTTCTAACCGGGTGGTTGCAGAAGCTCACTATTGTTTTGTTCTCTTGTACGTCGTACGGTGTACGTCCAAACCACCTCGATACCCGAGGCCTATTAAGCCTCGCTTATGTCGCCCTACGCTGTGATAGAAATAGCGTCAACAAGTTGCAACTGATAACTTATGTCGCCACCGACTAGAAAAATACCGATCGGTCGCAACTACCTGGAACTAGTTTATCGCCGTCTTTTGAGTGCTTATGTCGACACAGATTTCTTTTGATTTTAAGTAAAACGTGCTGAAGTTGAACACGTGCGATTTTCAGGATCTGGATATTTTTAGTTTGCAACTAGTTACTCTCTGACGCCCGAGAGCTTATGTCACCTAGCAGTTGTGACTAATTAGTTCCAACTATGCGCCGATTATCAGTTGCCAACTTGTTCTGACTGTACGTAAGGGCGACATAAGCGAGGCTTTAGAATTCACGAAGCTACCGTTACTTTTACGGAGTGTGTAAACTATTGTCCATTGGGAACCTACATGTATTCTACACTATCAGCCTGACAAAGGATTTGCATACGGGGGCTTCTTGCATTGTATGAAAGCTCTCGTAACTTACGGGAAGTGCACAAACTATTGTCCATTTGCGAGAACCTATTGTTCACTCACAGTCTAACAAAGGATTTGCTATAAACCTAAAAGTTACGGGGGCTTTGTGAATGTCGTTTTTATAGTGGTTATATAAAGTGACAAGAAAAGACTTTACCCACAATTACGTTGTCCATCAGTGGCTTAACGCCCCCCCCACACCCCCC
>NMRB01000447.1:324745-371595 GCA_002633025.1 Notospermus geniculatus | reverse complement strand
ACTTTTAAGGGTATGATACAGGCAATGGCGATGTGGTGATGTTTCAAATAAGAAGCTTTTGATAGATTACATCCCACAGTCTATTTCATTACTCTTGCACAACCTAATCCTGCCAGGTCATTTAGAAATTTCCTGCCGCCGACATGAATATTTCATCAGAACTTATTGCAATCCGTGTACTACAGCCTGAATAATATCGCAGTTTCCAGGAACAATAAATTGTATATTCATCGCATAGAGTAATATTGGTCAGGGCAAAATATCTTACAAATTTCATATTCTTTACTCGTCTTTATTTGCATTCTTCCGATAGCTGGTACTAATTTTCCTGCTGTCACAGTGGTCAGGAGGTTAGCACGCTCAACTTGACTGGCAACTGCCAATCAGGTATCAGCCAGTCAGATGCTGTCCCGAATTGACAGATGTCCTGATTACCAAGTTCAAAATGATTACAAGTTACTTCTGTGGGACTAAACTTTAGTGTCCTCCAAGGCCGAGTTTACATCGGATGACACGCGACACGAACACGCAGGCGAACAAAAGTTTCATGGGGATGAATCCTTTGTGAAGCCATTGTTCGCCTTCGTGTCGCGTGTCATCCGATGTAAACCCGGCCCAATAGAGAGCTGTCCTCCTGGCCGAAGTGTCCACTAAGGGAGGTTCCACTGTTGAACCATTTTGCCACTGTTTTTCGGGTTCATGACGCGACGCAACCATGGCGTCATGTATATAATGCACTAGCGTCATGACGCTAGTGATGATGCCATAAAGATGCGACATTTGGTAGTGAAGTGGATATTTAAACAAGTAGGCGGATGCGTCATCTGGTTCCAATAATTGGTGACCAACTATTTGCAGTGTGTTTCCAACTTCAGAGATGACAACATAGATACCACGAACAGCACACTGAAGTGTAGGCATGGTTACAAATTTATTAATGGGGGTAAAACAAATATTTACAGGTGGCAAATTGCTGCCACAATGCATCCGTTGTGACTGTGTCGTAGCGATCGATATTGTAACTCGTGAAATCAGATTGCCCCCTTCTGCTATGTCTGCAACTACCAGGCACAGATCCAGAGGGGCCTCCTACAGCCCATAAACAACAAGAGCAACGCAGAGCGTGGCATAATGCCCCCGACTGGTAGCCTATGCTGTTTGTGGGCATGGCCCAGATGGTACACCTTGGGCAAGCGGTGTGCCAGTCATTAAAAGGAACCTTCCCCTCATAGAGACAAACAGCCCCAAAAAATTTCAGGATGATGACTAGTATACATGTATGTGCCATCTTGGATGTGCGGTGGAGCGCCATTGAGAGGAACCTTCCCCTCATAGGGACAAACCTTCACCGAAAATTCCAGGTTGATCCGTCAAAGTGTTCTCAAGCTAATTGACGGAAATCAAATGTTAAAGCGAATTGATAGCGGATTTTATTTACATTTGGCTGTTGTTTGTAAACACAAAATTTCAGCCAATCAGAATGCACGAACATTTCTTTGTTGACATTCTGGAGAAGTTTGTTTACATTTTTTCCCGAAAATTCGTTCCCTTTCAAATTCTATTTCTAAATCATATTTTTTCGATATCAATTCGCTTTAACTGACACCGACGCAAATGCCAAGACATAATGCCCCCGACTTTCAGAAGTCGGGGGGCATAAAAAGTGTTACATCCTTTACGGAATATTAGGCGAGACAGCCTCTTTAATAATGGAGTAAACCATTGGTAAAAGTCTGTAACACCAGCAGCAGACAGTCTCGTCTAAGAGTCACTTTCAAGGAACACAAGCACCCGGGAGCCTGGAACGCGGATCATTCAAGGGACACTTTGACATATTCTCATAGCGGCACTGACGGCAAAAATCATTAATCCTCATATCTGGAGCAAGAGATAGGAAATATCTTAGAGAAAAAACACGCACAGAAGCCAGCATTGTGGGAAAAGACATCTATCCACTGGGTAACTTTTTGGGGATCAGTGTCTCCAACATGGTATGCTCAATTTGCCTTGACATGCTATGTATGGTCTGAAGTTACACAAAGACTGGACATGTAGGCTATTTGTATTAGATTTTTCCATCAGGGCCGAAGCCATAGGAGTTGGCCCTGTAAGTATGGAAGAGGCGATCTCAAGCTACTAATGTTCCTTGCTTGGATGGGGTGTTTTACTTGCCCAGCGAACAACAAGGCACCACGGCTTACTGTCCCATGCGACGGACATGAAGAGCCAGGGATGATGTCCCATATTTCGAACCCAGGAAGTCACAGAAAGACTGGACATGCACATGTAGGCTATTCGTATTAGATTTTTCCATCAGGTCCGAAGCCATAGCAATTGGCCCTGTAAGTATGGAAGAGGCCATCTCAAGCTACTAAGTTCCTTGCTTGGATGGGGTCTTTTACTTGCCCTTACAAGGGAACAAGGTACAAGGCACCACGGCTTAATTACTGTCCCATGCGACGGACATGAAGAGTCAGGGATGATGTTCCATTATAGCCCTGGCTGGATTCGAACACAGGAAGTCACAGGAAGACAGGGCATGCAGGCTGTCATATTAGATTTTTCCGTCAGAGCTGAAGCCATAGCAGTTGGCCCTGTAAGTAAGGAAGAGGCCATCTCAAGCTGCTCATGTTCCTTGCTTGGATGGGGTCTTTTATTTACTTGCCTTTACAAGGGAACAAGGTACAAGGCACCACCGCTACTGTCCCATACGACAGACGTGATGAGGCAGGGATGCCCAAATGGCCCACGAACCCGGGACCTGCCGCTTGCAAAGCAGACCTGATCACCACGCCACCATCGGGGCCCTTCGTGCATCTATCAGAGAAGCCTGCAGGTAGTAAAAATTCTCAGACAGAACACAAATTTACTCTAGAGAAGCTGGACACACTAGCCAAGAGTAATCATCACTCAAAACTGGGAGGCACGTGTGCTCAAGTACTTTTTCGATTCCCAAATGCCAGAAATGGGGAAACATTATACACACGTACCTTCATCACAAATGTATACCGGTAGGTCAACATTTAGACAGACCGACTATTAGATACTAGCAGTAAACCGTGAGCTAATATCACCCAAGACGAACATAACATCCAACCAACGATGAACCTATCTGCCCACTCTGAAAATGGAATTTTTTTCTTCGCTACACAATCTTTTTCGTAAAGTGAAGACTATACTACAGTGAACCAAGCAGCACAACTGCAAGACAACTGCTACATCAAGTGAGACTTGTTCATCAAGTATGGATCAAAACGGGCCCAGCGGACGTCAAGTATTGGTTACCGAACCTGAAGACTAGTTAATGATTCATGAAAGTCAATGTCAACACGTCGTGCACTGCCGCTAAGTCACATGCTGAGAATTGAATTTTGTATCCGTGAAATTCCTTCAGGAACTGAAATGGGTTGTGACTGTAGGAACAAACAAAGTTACATGTAGCACAGTGGTGGTGGTTTCAATCCAAGTCCATTCTTAAATGTGCAATACTATTGCACAATATGAGGGTCAAAATGGGCAATATCATTGCCAATCTTTCTACCCATCATGCCACAGGTAGGCCTATCTCATTCTTTGTATCCCCAAACAGCCTATGCTATTTCTACGCAACCATTTTGGAAAATATTCAGAGATTAATGTTATGAAAGTTACCATTTCATTACCACAAAACAAAGTCGGAGACAACTTTGTTTTGTTATACTGTATTACATCGTTTGTCGTTTTTTGTGCTTTATTTTGGATATCTTCACTACCACAGACCGGAATTTTGGTATGGTTTATTGGGGTTAATGTACAAAGTACAAGAGTCCAGGGCCGAAGCAGAGCATTATTGGCCTTGGAAGGAAGAAATAGTACAGGAAGTAAACTGTCAGGCTGACAGGCCACCATAAACCATGCATTGAACTATTATCTGGTCCAATTCTGGTCCATGAAGTTAGGACGCTACCATGGCATCCCGTTGGTAATGGACCACCATCGTGTACTAAAATGCATTACGTTGCATCATACTTTTAAGTCATAATTACGCAGAATGCGGTAGCATAGCAAATATGACACGCAGGACGCACTGGTAGTGAAGTGGTCACGGTATTGGATCTCAAATGCGTTATTTGACTGCCGACGTAGAGGGGGCCACCTAGTCGCAGTAAGACGAACTACAAAAATGCATTACAAAATGTACGCAGTAAATCGGGTCATTCGCCAAGACGTAGTCAGACCCTTGGGTTGGAGAGTGGCGCGGTGGCACCGGCTGTTGAGAAAAAGTGGCAATAGCGTTATGCTCCTTTAATCCAAGTTACATTGGAGCATGAGCCTGAGAAACCTGGGAGCTGGAGGGAAAACCTGAAATACTATACTAAGTCCTCTTGAACCCCCAGAAGAAAAGGAAAAGGAGGGTGACACAATAAATCAAGCCCACTGCGAACACAGAGAAAGTCCCCCTGGAATCAAACCCTGAGTGATATTCAGAGATTTCACATGTCGCACGGTCGCAGCGCCCCTAGTAGAATTTTGAACAGCCACTTCCGTTTTCAACTTCACTACCAGGAGTACGGGCAAAAATTTCCTGGATCGAGGTTGAATTGCACGCATTGGTTCCCAATGCCGCCAGCAGGGGATGGATCCCTGGCGGCCGTATCGGGAACCAACACGTGTTTTTCAACCTCGATCTAGGTAATATTTGCCTTACTCCTGATAGTGAGGATGAAAACGGAAGTGGCCATTCAAATAGTACAAGGGGCGCTGTGATCGTGCGAGATGTGAAATCGGTGAATCTAGTGGATTAAGCCTTTCTGAAGGATTTTTCGCTAACCCTGACCATAACCTTTGATACTGCATCGCTATTGTGCTGAGGGCTTCCATTTCTTAGACTTTCTCCGCTGGCACACCACAATGTCCGAGTGACAAGCAGTGGCGTTATTATTATTACCTGCCACCAATAACAGCAACCTATCCATTTTCTGACCAGTGACCTGAATCAAACCATGAAGATCGAGTGCCACACTCAGAAACTATCTTCAACATGCAACTGGAAGAACACTGACTCCACACCTGCCAAAAATAGCAAGAGCAATCCCAGGAAGTACCGTAGACATGCACCGTAGAAAAATTAACCCATACCAACTTATCGAATGCCGTGGAATCAAACCTTTCCAACTGAAAACTGGGAATTCAAAAAGAATACTTCATTCCACAAGTTCACACATCCAGTAAAATCTGGTCCCCTTTTAATTCCAAAAGAATGACTACTTGTCACTTAAATTCCAAAAGAATAACTACTTGACACTTGAATTCCCAAAGAATGACTACTTGTCACTTGAATTCCAAAAGAATAACTACTTGTTACATGAATTCCAAAAGAATAACTACTTGTCACTTGAATCCCAAAAGAATTAACTACTTGTCACTTGAATTCCGAAAGAATAACTACTTGTGACTTGAATTCCAAAAGAATAACTACTTGTCAGTCAAATTCCAAAAGGATAACTACTTGACATTTGAATTTCAAAAGAATAACTACTTGTGACTTGAACTCCGAAAGAATAACTACTTGTCACTTGAATTCCAAAAGAATAACTACTTGTCACTTGAATTCCAAAAGAATAACTACTTGTCACTTGAATTCCAAAAGAATAACTACTTGTGACTTGAATTAATCATGTGGCTTTTATCATATCTTGATTTCATTGACAAGTATTCCCATGAATGGTCAATGAAAACTGCTTCGAAAATCCAGTATCAGCCCTGTCAGCGTCGAAATAACTCCTCCTTGAAGAAAATGACCAAAGACAATGACCTTCCCCAGAAATTGGCTCCACTCGAGCAAGACAAACAATCGAATGATACACGAAACGATACGCTCTCCCTAAAAAGTGGGAGAAACGAAACCCCATCTTCGTTTGAATGATTTCATTATCAATATACTTGAGGCTGTGATGCATGTGGAGTCTGGGCAGTATCACAGTGGCGAGACTGCATGGAAGCCAGGTGGTGCAGGCAGTGAGGATAGGTAACATAAACAAGACAGAACCATTGGAAGTTCATCCTCAACCAACAACCTCTCGTACCCAGTTTCACTTCTGGGATATCTACCAGAAAGCAGGCCCGTAGCAGCCGGGGGCCGGGGGTCCAAGGCCCCCCCCCCCAGTTTTTTTGGCAAAAATATCTTGGCCCAAATGTCCATTTTATATGTCCATATTTTTGCTCTCAGATCCCAGGAAAATGCATCTAAAGCACTTAAATTGTCAATTTTCTCCTGGGGGAGGACCCCCAGACCCCCGTTTGGGCTTTACTTTCTGGCCCTGACCGCCTCCGCCGAGCTACGCACCCAACCTTTCTGTCAATCCTCGATCCGACCATACCAGGGACCCCCCACTCATCAGAGGGCTGCTACGGGCCTGGAAAGCGCCTGAGGAAGACCCCGCTTGGGGTCGAAAATTTGCGAAATTCGGAGACGACTTCACTTATACTTGTATACCCAGATAAATGTATCACTATTTACTAAATTTACAGCCACAAGTCTTGTGATTTCCGTGAAACCTTACACATGTACAAATATTTGCTTGTAGGATTTACGAATGACACTTTATGACTAAGTTTTGTCCAATTTTCTCAGGTGAACATGGATAGAAATGGCCACAGAACCATCAGAAGTTCATCTTCAACCAACAACTTATACCTAGGTCTTCTGATTTCTGTGAAACCTTACAAATATTTGCTTGTAGGATTTACGAATGACAATTTATTACTTAAGTTTTGTCCAATTTTCTAAGGTCAACACGGATAGAAATGAGCAATTCAGGACTGCACTCATGAAAACCCTTCCTTAAAGCCACTTCACTGAATTCAGGGATCTCAACTAGAAAGTGCCTGAGGAAGACCCCGGTTAGACCCCGGTTGGGGTCGAAAATTTGCGAAATTCGGAGATGACTTTTACATATCGTACCATTTTGTGTGGCGGATGTTGGATATCACTATTTCAGAAAGTCCTCTGACATTAGTCATGTTAGTGTAGTGTAAAATGTGCTACACTCTATCTGAATACATTAGAGCCCCGCCTGAAGTTTTTTAATGTGTGATGAAAACTAGGGCTCTTGACGCAATGATCCCGGAACCCGCCGACGGCGGCAGCACACGACGAAGGCCTTTATGGATCGCTACTGATATTTTTATAGTGTAGGTGATTTTCGGGTTTGTAGCTCATAGGCGTTCGTTTGGTACCAAGGGGATGAAGTTGCTCGTTGTAATGGCTGCCCATCAATAGATAATTAGGAAAGATGTAGATAGTGACTCTTACTGTGGAGAAAGCGATGTTGGATTTAAAGATATTTGGGTGTTTTTGGAGATGCACAAGTATTGTTGACGTAACGATATGCCACCGCCTGTTGCAAGCGCTGTACTGGTCTGCGTCGTGTACGGCAGTGAAGTGTGCATTGTGTCAGGCGGTTGAACAGCACAAGTTTTCGTGACGTCATGGGTTTCAGCCGCCGGCTTATGATGTACACGTTGCTTGGGGAAGTACAGTGCAGAAATGAATGCAAAAAGTCAGGCGATTCAACAGCTCAGATTTTGATGACATAGTTGGAACAAATCTATATGCCCATTGCGTATGGTTGGCCTCTGGGGTGGGAGAGTGCAGTGTGTGTGTTGGAGAGTGGGAGAGGTCACGTCGAGCATGTCGAGTGGGATTTTGTTTGTTTTTTAATGTAGGCCTACTTTTGTTTTCGGGACGCAAGGGCCTACGCTGCGTGTGGCTTCCAGTCGGCTGTGTGTTTTTGTGTAGGCCACATGTTGCTGTATTGCAAACAGAGGGTGAAAAGAAGAGGGAAAGAAGATTATGGTGTGAGAAGAACATCATGGACTAGGCCTAGGCCTACCGATACATACCCTTATTTTACGGCTTCCAGTCGGTTGTGTGTTTTTTTTCGTGGGCCACTGTTGCTCTAGGCCTATTCCAAACAGAGGGGCAGACACCAACACTCTGTGAGAGGATGCATTGGCCATACGTGGACAATCCATCCTCTCACCAACCACCCATTCTGCCACTTAGTTACCATCCACATTGACCACAACCATTCCACCTTGGCGGCAGAGTCGGTTGGCGTTCGCCTGTCACTGTAGCTAGGCCTAGGCCTATACGTTCACCGCCTTTAGTTCTTCAGAGGCATGCCCTATTACCTTCCGTTTTCAGTTATAACTTTATCACTGTTTATCACTCATTGTTGCACAAAACAACCATCTATTCAGAAACAAATCCTCTAAAGATCCCTACCCCCACCCTGGTTCTGTTAACTCTGGATTCTTTGAAGTATGTATCAGGCAAGCATTTTGGGGACGTTCATGAGGCTATGAGATCTCTACGTGCATTCTCCTAGTACTATGAAAATACCATAAAATTCAATACAGGGGGGCTTTCAACTCCAGTACCAGTCAATGGCTGAAGGGACTGTATCTCCTGGAGGCCGAACTGATGAAGAAAGGATGATGTCAGAGTCGTTCATTCTCTAAGAACAAGAACAAAAATATATGTCTGCAGCTACTTCAAGGCGCTATTCTCCAGTACCACTGAGAAAAAATCCTTTTCACTGAAGAAATATTAGTGTGAGGCCTACTTCATTACCCTAGATTCCATACATCAAGAGAAAATTGGATTTTTTCACTTAAGAGTTTCATGTCAATGCTGATATATGTAAGGCTCCTCCTGTGGCATCTATTCCCATATGAATATCAGAAGTGAAGTAGTCTACATAATTGTATATTGTAATGATTGCCAGGCGAGTCGGGTGTCAGTAGCAACAGCTGGTACTGGGGAAAGAAAAAGGTTTCCAGGGTTTGTAGGGTACAATAACTAAGTCTTGGAAACCCCCATTTCAAGATGTGCCTCGACTGAAGTAGGTTGTAGGGCCTACGGCCCATGCCGATTTACTGGCGGTGATGGCATTCCGTTAACTCCACAGCAACACCGCCGATTCAATCCAATGAAATTCGTGTCAGCCGCCACAGATCAACAGGGTGGCCAATCAGAGACTGCGTTACAGACACCGAAGGCATGTATGGTGCAGCAATGTTTACTTCTGGGTTCGGCTCTTGTATGGCGATGTAAATTCAAATCTGATTGGTCGAGATTGGGCTGTTTTATCAAGCAACCATTCCGGACGATAAGATGTATTTATGCAAAAACAGCAATAAACAAAAAAATATTTTTTTCCTGCGATCTAGTTATAGGCTATAATTATCGGACGAAGGTTTCTCCTTGACAACAACTTTTATTAATTTAAAAAACAATCATGTCGTATTTGCAGTGGGGGTGCACCACAAGAGCAGCGAACAGCGTTCCTGACAGATTTTCTTCTGGAGTGGGCCTGGGGTTTGTGGTGTGAGCCGTGCGAACTAAGCGCAAAACCCAGGTTAGCCTGGATGCTACGGCCGATTATCCATGTGCATGAATGTGTGTCCGAGTCCCTCTTTTATATGCTTCTACAGTACGTTGCATAATTGACCTCCCTTCCGCGCCGTGCAGCACCCGCGTACCACATGCAGCGTCATTCACGTACCATCTTCCGAGGACGTGGCGCGGCGTCATGGAAGGCATGCAGTGAAGACGTAACGTCATTCACCCGACGTCACGCAACAGAGACGCGTGATGTACCCGTACCATACGCGATGAACTGAAGGATACCTTCCGCGCCACGTCCGAGGAAGTTACACGGATAAAGGGAGGTCAATTGTGCAACGTACTGTAGGTCAATGGGCATGAAATAATAACAGGTTTCTAAGGTGGACCCACGGACCCTTCTAGGTCAATGGATCGATATTGTCAGTTGGAAAAAGTCCGTAAACGGACTACGTACATGCAAATACATGTACATGTACATGGTTCGCCAGTCACCCAGGTAGCTCAGTGGCGGGTGACAAGTTTTATCCAGTCGCAAGTGCGAAGTATGCTAGGCTTAATAATTAACATCCAGGAGTGTTGGTATTGGACTGGCTGAAACAACAGTACCATCTGCCTCTATTTTTCTTCTGGTTTGATTTCATTAACTGGCACACTGATCAATATTCCATTCATATCTATTATTTTGCCTGTTGAATGGATTGTTTTGTAAGCAAGGGCTGTGAGATTTGTTTTTAACACTTTCCAGAGCATTCACCCATCAGTATAAGCATCCAAAGTGGCAGGCTACCTGACACTGGATGTCTGAATAAAGTACAGTACAGGTCACAATTGACATCCCTAAATTCGCATAAGTTACGCGTAAGTCACTCGTAACTTACGCAACAACTCACGAGCTATGTTACGCGTATGGCGAGTTACGCGAATTTCGCTAGCTACGCAGTGATTTACGAGGCGAGTTACGCGATTTTGGCAAGTTACGCGGTGAGTTACTCGCAACCAAAGCCGTGAGTTACGCGTAAGTTACGGGTAACTTACGAGTAACTTATGCGAAGCCGTAGGGATGTCAATTGTGACCTGTACTGTACATGTAGTTAAAATCTGGCCACTCGGGGCACACTTCCACTGAGGGCAGGGGCGTAGCTTGCAGGGGGCAGCGGGGGCAAATTAGTAAGCCCATCAGGTATCCGTTGTTGGGTGTGGCCAATGCGACCAAATTCACTCAGTCAAGACATGTTCAAGGCTGAATGCTGGGAAATGGTGTCTTCGGTGTGCAGATTTTACAAAATTTCCTACGTTGGGGGGCACCCCCTCACACTCCCCCTCCGGCTTCACCCTCGATGACCCTTTATCCCTGAACCCCCCTCTGCTCGAAATCCTGGACACACGCCTGTACATCCTATTACTTCAACAATTTTTTCCTGTTGGAGCATGTAAATCAGCTCCTGTTGGAGCACCTAAAACAGCTCCTGTTGGAGCACCTAAAACAGCTCCTGTTGGAGCACCTAAAACAGCTCCTGTTAGAGCATCTAAAACAGCTCCTGTTGGAGCATCTAAAACAGCTCCTGTTGGAGCATCTAAAACAGCTCCTGTTGGAGCACCTAAAACAGCTCCTTTTGGAGCATCTAAAACAGCTCCTTTTGGAGCACCTAAACCAACTCCTGTTGGAGCACCTAAAACAGGTCCTGTTGGAGCACCTAAAACAGCTCCTATTGGAGCATCTAAAACAGCTCCTGTTGGAGCATCTAAAACAGCTCCTGTTGGAGCACCTAAAACAGCCCCTGTTGGAGCACCTAAAACAGCTCCTGTTGGAGCACCTAAAACAGCTTCTGTTGGAGCACCTAAAACAAGACGTGTCACTACTAAACACAATAGTCAAGGACAGAGCAGCTTTTCCGCATGATACAATTTCTCCGCATGCTGCAATTGCTGGCCAAAAGAACTCAATTACACTTTGACAGACGACTGTACCACTCTGCGTAAGGCTGATGCATTAACAAATCAATTTCCTTATTGGAAAAAACAAGTACTGAATGGGAATTTGATGGCAAGGAGTAATGTTATACCCATGCATCAAACCATGAGATCAATTCACATCAAGATTTTCTCTCTGTCAATAAACATCGGAATCTCTCGGAGGGAAACCCCGCCAGGACACAAATTTCGGTTACAAAATGATCACTATAATTTCCACGACTTGCACATCACCCCCACCCCTCCCCACCCCAAACTGAAGACAAGTTAGTTAGTACAATTCGCAGAGGTTCCACCTCTGTATTTGTATTTGTATTTCATTTTTCCATTAGGGCCGACGCTATAGCATTATTGGCCCTGGTAAGTACGGAGGAGGCCGTCACAAGCGACTCATGTTCCTCACTTGGATGGGGTCTTTTACTTGCCCTTGCAAAGATACAAGGTACAAGGCATCACGGCTTACTGTCCCATGCGACGGACTGAAGAGCAGGTGTGACAGGAATCAACGTCCTAGGAATGTAAGTCCGCCAAACAATAGCGCACTATTGTAAGGTTATATTCGAAATGGTCATGGTCTCTCTAGCCATATATTCTAATCCCTCGCTGAACAATAAGACCGGACTTTGATTCCAGGGGGACTTTGATCCCTGTTACACCGGGAATGAAATCCCTTATGACCCAGGCTGGATTTGAACCTGGGACCTGCCGCTTGCTGAGCGGATGTGATAACCACTAGGCTATCAGGCTCCTCCTCAGGCTTCACTTTTGTCAGACTTGATGGAAATTTTGGCAGACTGGCCCCAGGCCAACTTCCTTGTTTAACTAACTGAAGCTGGACTGGCGTAGGTCACTGATCGGTCACGTAACAGGGGTCATGTCCACAGACTCCGTTTGCATACGATTTTTTCTGATAAGGCATACATGTACAGTCATTCTCCCAATCACTGGAGCCCCAGGAAAAAAACAGACAATTTTCCATCAAGAAATTGGTACAAATATTGTTTGGGTCAATATTTCAGTTCACTAGTTACATGCCCCAGAAAACTCTTCAGATCAATCAAACATGTCTGCCGCAAAACACACAACGAACTGCAGGGACGCATCATATGCGTCAATTTCAATTCTTTTGGGATAGAAAACTGCAGACCCATCTGCAGATATTTTCAGATTCGTGAGATTGAAGTTTAGATTACAATGTATGTATTGACTCTCCGTCTAATGAACATTTAGTCTGGCTACAGTGTTAACACTCAAAGACCATCTAATCATACACGAGTGCCCGCGGATTTTTATTTTGAGTAAAATAAGAGTAACTACAAAGCCAAAGAACGGCGGCCATCCTTAAAAATGGCCACCACCACAGGGACACTTAACCCTTAGAGTATACTCGGTGCAACAATTCTCTTTTTAGGACCGTTACCGAGTATACTCGGAAATGGGGTAATATGAATAAAGAGTAGCAAGTTCTTTTACTTGAATTTTGCAATACAAATGCATTAGGCAATGCTGTACAAATCTGAAGTAAAAGCATTTGCTCGTCTTTATTCATATGACCTAAGGTCATAAAATTAAAATTACAAAACACATGCATTTTTGGCAATTTTTTTCTTTTTTTTCGAAAAAAAACCCGGTCACATTGGAAGGAAAAGTTTTAAAAACCTGGCACTCTAAGGGTTAAAGTTACTAGGCCTAATCAGAAAGGTCATGACATGTTTTCGGACACTTCAGACTTTAGGCTAACCAAAAATCAAGGTTGGATATGTTCAACAAATTGGTAATCAAAATCGGTCTGTCTCATGGACTATAATCATTTTTTGCACCCATCCTGAGTAATGGGTCCGAATGATGAAGCTGCAACTCTGGATCGTAAAAATAATGGCCGACACATTTCCCTTGTATCTTGCAAAGGAAATCGCGGCCTAGCAATAATATCCCGTCACCAGTGACTCCGGTAAAATATTGGCGATTAGGAACATCACCACCGGAAAGGGACATGGCTTTACCGCGAAATAATATCTCATCTAATATTGCGGTGTCCCAGGTAACAGCACATGGATTCCATTTCTACCAAGACCCATGTTGATAAACTGGCCGTGATAACCGAGGCAAGACAATCAGACGAGAGCAGGACGGTTTCTCAGAGGAAGCCACTGTGATTTATCCCTTGTACAATATTACAAATTCCTCAATAACCAAAAGACCAGGCCAGAATACCAATCAGTTCACGAAATATATGAACTGGGGGACCTTTGTTTAAAACCACCCAGTTATGGTGGGCTTCCCGAAGAAGCAGGAACTTAAAGCTACACTGTATTGAATTCAGAAAATGCTTACGTCCTCCGAATTGTGCAGAAGACAGCGATGTGTGGAATTTTCTTACTAGTTATGCTTGCCCATTTTCCATGTTATCCAACAACCAGAACCAATATTGCCTAGTCTAATGGTAAGATTGGAGGCGATTAGATTGTTGTGATACGGTCTTCATTGAAACTGAGATCGGCATGTACGTACATAACAGAGCATATCTATCTATATTATAATTGACGGTGGCGCTTTAACTTCGAACACGAACTCCTCCGTGATTTCTGATCGAAATGGCACCATTTTCACAGGAAGTGTTGAAAATGACATGGGGGTGGCCCTTAAGCGGGTGGCATTACATTTTTTTACCCTTATTAAGCGAATAAAATGCAGGAAGAAACTTCCAATGATTTGCAATGCCCACTAGCCTGGTTTCGCTGGCCATCGTGTAGATGGCCCTGCGTACGCAACACCATCTATATACACGGTGGCCGACGGAAGGTATAATGCATTGTCTTCAACCAGGCAGGGTGATCAGAAAATAGGAACTTCAACACATAAAACTGCTGCCATCTGTTTCCCATAGGCCTAGATTATTGTCCAAGGAGTTGGCCCCCACTAAACATTTTCCTCCCACACAGAGATGGCCAGCAAAATGCCATCCTCTGGCCACATGCATCCTGTGAATGTGCTCGCCACGGGTACCATGCTAGTCTATATAATAATGCTGGAAGCACAGCTAATAAAGTCACACTTGGAAGCTTGTTTTGCCTCGAAATCCGGCATGGTGATAGACAGTACCATATCCTGATGCAACGGGTGGTTTAATTTGGGAAGAGGACTTTGTTCTGGTAGGAATTTTACTTTTTTTAACGGTGTTGTTCGATTGCTTTCTAAATTCTCCCTACCGCACGCCGTATTGCACCAATACCAGCCGTGCTGTGCATTCCAACCTCGGCCACACTCAGAATCGCCGATTGCCATGGGTTCTTGCTAGTATACTATAATATATGGTCACATTTGCCTTCTGCCATTGAATTTTTCTTTAAAACTTACACATACATGTGTGTAACAAATGGGCCTGAAATGGTTAAATGGACACAGACTGAAAATATATCAACGTAATCTAAAATTGAATTCCTCTTGGCATGACAGGTAATGATTTCCAAACCGGATTAACGACATTTGCAAATGGCATCATATGAATAGGTCGTGACTTAGAAATTGATCACGTCATTAATTCTCTATTGAAATATTTCCATAATCCAATGCATCATCCCATTCACATCCATCAAATTTCAAATCACATATTCCGAGTTGAAAGCTCCATGATCATCACTGAGTGGAAGAGGTAACCATCTAAAGCCTAGTTCATACTTCGACATAGGAGCATTGGCGTCCAACGTGCGATCAAATTCTGAACGCCGACTTGATTCATATTCCAGTGTACTTCAGCAACGGTGATGCGTTATGAAATGACTCAAGCAATTACAGTCTCGCGATCGAACGCCGACCAAATCGCGCGACAGGGCCGACATCAAATGCAAGATCGCGCGTCGGTCACCGGCGATGGTCGGGCATCGAAGTATGAAGTAGGCTTAACCTAGTTCATACTTCAATGCACGACCATCTCGGGTGACCGACGTGTGACCTTGCGTTCGATGCCGATCCCGTCGTATGATTTTGTCCATGTCCTGTGACGGGAGTGTGAATGCTCTTGCAATAATTTTTAGTTACACGAGTCATTTCGAAACAACGGCGTAACCTATTTTCAATAGCGCCACGGCATTTTAATTTACAGCGCCTTTGGATGCATAACATGAGCCAAAATTCTTCATTTATTGGTGGTACGTCGCCGCGATCTGATGCAGAAGAGTTCAATTAGCATCCTACATGTATTTTTGAATAAATCCTCCTCACCAAATGGTGAAATGTTGGCACATATACACACGAAAGAGATCTCCACTGATAAAATCATCCTCCATCTGTAATGTCACATCATTTTGTTGAGCGGTTACCATCTTTGTCATAACACCATCATCCACAACAGTCATTTTCCACAACCGTCAAAACAGTCATTTTCCACAACCACAACAGTCATCAACATCAACAGTCATTTTCACAAAATGCAATACGGCGAATACAGAGAATTTCAATATTCCAGTAGGCATGATTTCGGAAAAGAGGGGGGTGCGCTGTGCTAGAAACATTGAAATCTGCAGCGAATTTCAATGATTTGCTCAAAATTTCGGAATTTCACAGTCAATTTCACAGATTTGTTCGCCTTATTCCATATTTACTTTGTACCATATTTAACTTTCCTTAGATTTATGAAAACTATGCCAAAATTCCCAATATTTCAGAATAAACCTCCGTGATAATTCGAAGTGTATTAGATCTTCTTATGGTGTAACTGCAAGTATCGTTCATCTCAGAAGAGCAGTACAAGGCATGTGCATTTCCTGATATTGGATCATGAGATGTTTTTGATAGTCGTTTAGAGGTTTCCTTTTTGACTTCTGAGAAACCAAAGACGACCTGTGGATGTTGTTAAACCCCAGGGTGCCACACATCAACAAAGTATAAAAGTAAAATTCAACTTCCAAGATCATTCACCTGGGATGATGTTTTTTATCTTGTCGGAGGTATCATGGAAGAAATCAGTTTGAAGGATCTATTACGGTGATGAGCTGGCACTTATAAACACATGGCAAATTTTCCATCATCAGATAGTCTGTTAAAGGGACCCTACAGGCAACCTCCTCGTGGGCATTTTGATGTGCATATTACACTGATCGACTGGCATGAGAATCTAACTCTGACATGTATTGCAAGTAAAATATACTAAATATCAACATATGAGCCAAGTCTGTAGCTTGTCAGTTGTTAGCGCCACCTTCGATGAAGTTACCACACTGATATGAGCCTAATAACTAGTTGCCTAAAGGGTCCCTTTAACACGTTCGCTGCCATGGTCAAAATCAAACTGGTTCCCAGAATGCATTTCGCTCCACAATATGGCGGTCGCTAATAATGCCTCTGGAAACAAACGCCCTCTTCACTTCTGCAAGGTGAGGATATGGAAATAGTTCGGCCGTATGTTGGCAGAGTCAGTATAGCGTAACGTAGTGGAGCACTGACCTCTGCGAAGGAGTGTGGGTCAAAATATCATATCCGCCATTGCCATGACCCCCAGGCCTATTTCAAGCTTTTTCATATTGCCAACTCCGAGTTGTAGCTGTACGCCCTCTAGCGTGTTCCCATACATCTGGTCAATCCCCACTGCCAGTTTGATCATTGGAAGGCTCTTCATCATTGCCAAGCTTATCAACTAACAGAAAATGCTTTAGCCGTACTACGAGTATACTCGTACCTGGCAATGGGGAGGAGATCAGCGACTACGAGTATAATCGTTGATGGCAGTCGACGTGTTAAAGCCCCACTGTATTGAATGTGAAAAACGCAAATCATCGCCGTGATTCTCGTACGACGTCACGACGTCAGCGTAGTGTAAAATGTACTACGCTCTGTCAGAATACATTAGAGTTCTCCCTGCAGTTTTTCCAATGCGTGCTGAAAACTAGGCCTTGATTCTGCAAAGTGCGTATCAGGCAAGCATTCTGGGGGACCTTCACGAGGCTATGGGACCTCTATGTGCACTCTCCTAACTTTTTGAAAATATTGATCCATTACCTAGTTGTAAGTGGACTTTCTTTAAGCGAGTAAACTTACCTGGCCTACATTATAACTAATGGGTTTGCCTCATCAACCNCCTGACTTGCGACTGACCTTGTGTTCAGTTACTTCCAGTGCTTCGTCAGCGAGTTTATATTCCTTGAGGGTCTCCTTCAAACGGGGCCCGCATAGCAACCCCTCCCCCCCGATAGGGAAGGACTCGATAACATCTCTAACATCGCTGTCCCATCGAGTGGGTAAAAGCCACACATGGCGTCGTGAGGCCTTGATGAAGAAAGCCTGCCTAGCCTCTAAGTCCAGTGTGTCCAGTGTTGCATCTTGAGCAAGGACAAGGGCATTACTTAAGTCTTCCATGTTCACAGCTTCATTGATCTCTTTGACCTGTTCTGCTGTGGACGAAGAAACGAGCAGGTCTCGCAACTTGATAAATTGTGTGTTTGCATACTGCAAAAACCAGGACTGTGTTACCAGGGCCCCCATGGCTATTGCTGCCTGCTTTTCCAGCTTCTTCAATGCTGAATCTACCTTTTGAACCTCCTTATCTGGGTGCGTGGGCTTGTTGATCTTAAACTTTGCCCCCGGAATACTCCGCCACAGCTCTTGTGCGAGAACCCCATCTGGTTTAGATGGGGCTGTCAGGTATACCTGCGAGTCCGCTTCAGATATCTTATATCTGGCTTTCGTCGCCGCTTTGTACATGGGAATCTTTTTTGCCGACTCGGACTTCCAAACGGCGTCCACAATCTTACGGTGCTCCTTACTGAAGGGTAGCGTAACATGGGGGTCTTTGTCCTTCGTTCTGGAAGAGGTAATTTCTGCTTTATCGGCCACCTCCACTTTTGCACCAGAAATATCAAGTTTTTTGATCATCTTGGTAATTACCGAGGTGTAAACTTCCCCAGGGCTTACCCGCTTCTCCCCCTCATCGTCAGACGGAGGGTCCTCCAGGGATGACCGGGAGTGAAGTGAGGATTTACTCCGCCCACTAGCCATGCTTACATGGCTGATTGCATCATCTGCTGCCCCTTCTGCCTCCGTGGAGCGCCGAAAGGCCGATGACCGCTTATTCCAGGCTGAAATCACTGACATCTCTTCATCAGAGCCAGGATCCACTATGAGGACATCTTGATCCTTGGCCTTGGCCAAAGAGTTGTCCTTGGTGGGAGGGGCCCCTAAGGCCGCACTTGGAGCCTTGGACCTCTTCGGGAGCGAAGGGTTAACTCCACCCCGGGCCCTGTCCTCCGTAGAGGGGGCCTGGGTGGCTGAGCTCCTCCCAAAACTGGGGACAGGGCCGCCCACTATCTGGCCTTGGTCAGACTGGGGGCTCACTGCCGAAACATGGACCTGTGAAGGAACCTGACCGTGGACAGGAAGCACAGGAGAAGGGTGAGCAGGCTGCTGCTGCTGTTGCAGTAAGGCCTGAAACTGCAGAGCCTGCTGCTGCAACAGGGAGGACATAGTGTCCTTCATATTCCCCATAACACTGCTCATGACCGCAGAGAACTGATCATGTGAGAAGCCCGACTGAGTGTCCTCTCTGCGAACAGATGGCACACTCACCGGACGGCCAGTCTGAAATTCCCGCCATTTTTGGCGGGAAACCGGCCCCATCTTTTCACACTCGCTGCATGAAGAATGTTCCTTACCTCGGCATTTGAAGCACACCGGGTGCGGGTCATCTCCACCAACGACTCGATGGCACGTTGTGCATTTCGTTGTAAGCGCCGCCTTCTCAACGTCGGAGGAAGACAGGCCGCCAGGCTCCGAATCCACGGGTTCCGCCATGATGGAAAAGTCCGATGTCCGAGAATAGATACCGGTAGCTGAACTGCTCGGCAAAACGGTACGAAACACACTAGGCCGCTAGCTTGGCCTACTAATAATCCCGAAGGGATAGACGAGTAAATCGGAGGAAAAAACTCCTAAAACACTCCGTCGAATCCGGAAAAAAATGTCAAACTTGACAGCAAGAAAAAATCGATGAAGCACGCGGGGCGTGCAAGATGAAGACACTGGAGTGCGCATGCGCGGAGAGGGGGACTTCCGGTTGGAAGTTGGCGGGGATTTTGAATTCTATCTTGCAAGTATCGATGGTTGATGAGGCAAACCCATTAGTTATAATGTAGGCCAGGTAAGTTTACGAAGCGTGAAAGAACGTAAAATTCAATACTGTGGGGCTCTAAGTCCATGGACTGTCAAGGCAATAGTAGTCCACAGTTCCATTTTCTCTGGTCCACCCTGTACGTCTCGGCTGCCTGAACTGCACTACAAGGGCAATTTTGCTGACACTTGCATAAAGAGTAAATACCATCAAGTACTCCCTACAATACATGTCTAATGATATCCCAGGCCTATGAAGTGCTCCCGGAAATGAGATAATGATAGAAAATTACACAACGGAATTTTCTATCATGCCAAGGTAATAATTAGCATTCTTTCAAAGGGGTTTTGTCAATCTTCACTGGTTTAATGAAGTTATTCTCTAATTACTCAGTATCATGCAGAAGCAGACATTTGAGATGGACTTGACTTTGAGGTATGGATGAGTGTCAACTCTTTTGCTACCACAGTTACCCGGTACCTCATATTAGGCTTCCTTTACATAGAAGTATACGAAAACGCCGGTTAACAAAGGCTTCACGGTTGTGAATCCATTTGAAGCCTTTGTTAACCAGCGTTTTCGTATACCGTATAGTTCTATGTAAAGGAAGCCTTAGCCCCTTTTACATGGAGCTGGTTGGATCCGGTTCGAGGCTGTGAGTTCACTTCTTTTTGTACCATGAAAAGGGAAGAATAGTATAGGTCGCATGGCTTTTTCACACTACGAAAAGCAAGTGAACTGGCCTCGAACCGGATCAAACCGACTGTGTGTAAAAAGGGCTACGGGCTGAAATGAGTTTGCTGCTTAGTTAAATGGAGGCACAGCGCCCCCCAACTATACAGTGATGGAACGTATGGCATGGCATTCGATGAGTTGACCAACATGGTAGGCCCCCCTACATGATGAAAATTTCAAATATTTTTCTACAACTTAGCCATGAGGCTTGAAAACAAGTTGTTTTGGGAAGATTTGGGTCAGCAGTGATTGGAGATCCATGGGTCTACCGTAAACCTCCATCCAACACATATGGCACACCCTGACATTGGTCCATGAGGGTTGGGGCAGCGCAAGGGATTCATGGAAAAATCTACAGGGCCTATTCAATGCTAAATGACAGGAGACTTCTCTGATATATCAGCTGGAGGATTACTTGGATGACATTCCAATGGCTTGTCCCAGTCTCAACCCATTAAAAATTCCTGAAACCACACTTGACACGGTATGCCCTTGTTTGCAAATAAAACAGATGCTATTTGTATACTTCTTTACATTTCAAATAGGAAATAGACACCATATGTCCTTGACTACGAGCAGACGCGACGTGATTCCATAACATTTAAAACCAAAGCATGCATGCAATGCAACACCCTTCCGTGATTACACAAAATATTCAAATTTTCAAGGATTGCATCCCGATAACACTTAGGCATCAACAAAGAAACGAATTGATATCTCCATAGCGATATTGCCACTTGTCTCGCTGCCAAAAACCATATGTCAATACGAGGAAAATTGGTCTGATTTTAACAAAGTTTTTGATCGATGGAAAAGTCCACACAGACACGAATTTATTGCATGGAACACTTCATTTTCAATCATTCCTCGTTTTAGCTCTGATTTTTAAACTGAGGAAATTTTGAAAATTGCATGGTCAGGAACCAATTTTCCATCAGGGTGGCCAAAAACAAACTCACAAGCATGCATGCACAACCCCGAGCCCAAAACTGCTCATAGCAAAGGACGGGCTCTTAGAAGAACGAACGCCCCATGCCGATTTGGTCCAGTGGTTCGAGCTTTAGACGCTATTTTGTAAAGTGCAGTCGAGACGTTCATATTGAGTTTGTAGTTCGCTTGAAAGTTGATAAGAAGTCCTCTGACTTTGCTTCACAAATATGGCTCTGGATGAGGTAAAACTACTGGACTGAATTGAGGTATTTTTGCATTATTTTTCTCCAGAAAGATTTTCTACCCTTTCATATTGGTGATTTGGGACTGTGGGTGGGGGTGAGGGGGGGTGGAAGTATGCTAGTGGGTTTTTTGGGGTGGGGAGGGGCGGACCTGTATATTTCCTTTTTGCTACCAGGGACTTTATATTCACGAAGCTCTCATAACTTACCGGAGTGCGAGAACTGTTGTCCATTTGCGTGAAACCTATTGTTCACTGTCAACCTGACAAAGGATTTGCATACCCTTAAAGTTGTGGGGGCTTTGTGAATAGGTCACTGGGACCTTATTCACAAAGACTACTTCAACTCTGGCCGTGACAAGCAAATAAGTAATGAGAAAACTCCAAGCAAGATTAAGCCAAAATTTACGATTTCAGCTTCTACCACATTTCATGCTGCGAATGAATAATTCAGTTATAATTCTAATGCAATTACTGATATTATCTTTGCTCTTGATAGATGAGCCTTAACAAGGATGTGTTTCCTGAAGCTAAGATGTAAGAACACCGTAAAATCACAGATTTTATGGCTTCGATTTTACATCTCAGGAAAATGAAGCAAATTTTTGAGTAGAGAGGATACATGTAGCTCACGTGGGGCACTGGATGAAGTATTTACATTTGATTCTTCCATCAGGATAAAACCACAGCATTATTGGCCTTGGTAAGTGCGGTAGAGGCTGTCTCAAGCTACTCATGTTCCCCACTTGGATGGGGTCTTTTACTTGCCCTTGCAAATAGGCACAAAGTATAAGGCACAATGGCTTAAAGCCCCACTGTATTGAATGTGAAAAACGCAAATCATCGCCGCGATTCTCACACGATGTCACGACGTCAGCGTAGTGTAAAATGTACTACGCCCTGTCAGTACATTAGAGCTCCCTGCAGTTTTTTCCAATGCGTGCTGAAAACTAGGCCTTGATTCTGTGAAGTGCGTATCAGGCAAGCATTTTGGGGACCTTCACCAGGCTATGGGACCTCTATGTGCACTCTCCTAACTTTTTGAAAATATCGTAAAATTCAATACTGTGGGGCTTTAAGTGTCCCATGCGATGGACTGATGAGCCAGGGATGATTACCATATGCAGGGGCGGATCCAGGATTTCAGGAAAGAGGGGGCGCACTGTGCTAGAAACATCTGCAATGAATAATTTCAATGATTTGTTCCAAATGTCAGAATTTCGCGGCACGGTCGATTTTTCAGATTTGTTGGCCGAAAGGGGGGCATGTGCCAGGTGCACCCTCTTGGATCTGCGCCTGATATGCCCAGGATTTGAATCGGGACATCACGCTCAGTGGCTTAGCGGACGTGGTAACCACTGAGCTATCGAGGCTCAACTGGATGAGGTCAGGCAGGAAGCAGAGACAGATAAGATAGAGAATGCGAAAAAGGTTTTGTGTGGAAAGTCAAATTTAGTCAAGACAAGATACTAACATTACACCAGTACTCCCCATTTCGTCAATTCCTTCGACTTTTTGCAGAACAGGTAAATCGACTTGAAGAGACGGGCTATGACTTCCAAAAGTTAGACGACTAATTTTGATTTGGCCACCAGTGCATACAACATGCATCTAATGTTGCATGTATGGAGTTATTTTCAATTTTTAATACCTATATGGATTTTTGTATCTGCATTTCAGTTATTTCTGACATAATGAGACAAGTTTGAAAGATCGAGTGTGTGAAGTATTTTTGTTGAAATCATAAGAGGCAGGTCCTCCACCCTAGAAGTATGAATTTTATGTACAAAATATTTGGAGCTGATAGAGCGAGTTCATTTGTTTTGATATGGCAGGGGAGGTTATCCAATCAATCCAGTATAGCCTACATGAACCAAGAAGTGCAAAATATCATTCACTTTTTTCCATTATGAATATTCATGAGAAGACGAGAGGCATTTATCGCAGTAGAAGGAAATTCGTGCAGCTGGCCGACAAGTTGACTGGAAATTAACCTGCTCCTAACATTTCCCGTCTTTTATGAATTTTCTCATGTGGATAATTTACAAATGGCAATGCCAGTGTTTTTATGACGAAAAGTGCTGGAAAAGTATCATCATAAACTGTGAGCATCGTTCATTCCCCTTTGAAAGTTTGTAGTCTGTATTAAAAAGTGGCCTCATTGTATGAATTTTTCCATAAAATATTTATTCCCAGAGAGGTTCGACGGCTGTAGAAGGCGGACATGTTGATGATATCGTTCCTTAGTCCCTTCTGTCTGTACTTGTGAAAGGAGTATTTTTATTTCCTTTTCTGCCTATAGCCAAACCTCAGTCATCAGGATGCCTCGCAAAAAATCTCGAAATCTTTTGATCTGTAGTTGAGTACCAACAGAAGTTCAAGAAACTGCCAATATACCAGATTCTCAGAAGCTGCCTGTCAAGTTTCCTTTGCTCGAAGTCCTAATGCTGCCATCTTGTGAGAAGATGTGGAACTAAACTTTAGGCCATTGACTCGGCTGAAAATCTTTGAACAAAATAGTACTGCCATCTGTTGGGCAAACCACTACACAGAATACTGAGAGGGGAATAGTTTCAAAACGAACAAACGGGTCACTAATTGTTTCATTCTCTGATCATTGCTCTGAGATACCTTGTGCATGGTATGACCGAGTGACCAGTTTTCGGGGTAGAACAGTTTTCGTGGTACTCCCGTTTTTTCCCATTTATTCACGTGCGCGCCCGAGAGACATAAACATTTCCCCCCAGATCGGGGACCGTATCTTTTGTAGCATTCATCTTATTTCGAGATGGGCCGAAAAAAAGGTGGGTTATCCACAAAAAACACGAACATAATCGTCATTATCAAAAATTCTTAGTACCACGAAAACCGGTCACACCATCATACATTGTAGATTCTTCACTAAACACAGACGAATGATTGTGAAATATGGGAAAAGTAAGATAGTGTTTTCGTAACAAGGAACTGTCCTTGTTTGAGGTACCAACTTAGGATGACTTCTTTGAAGATATCTCAACGTCAATTCACAGATCAAGGACTGAGTGACTGGTCGGTCTGATTGCACAGCAGAACAAAATGTCTGTTTGATCAATGGTAGCTGTTAAAATTAATGTTCATATCCCTGTAATAAACATTGGTTTCACTCGAGATAGGTGATGATGATGATGATGCAACCAACACTCTGTAGATATACTGATAACAAAACAGCTGAAATGGAATGTGGTCAGATTGGGACAGTTTACAGATTTGTATCATTAAGTTAAGAAGTATGGTTGTGTTAAGTTAAGAAGACCGCAAAAAGAAGCATGCCGGACCAAAACTAAGAGCACGATCAAAATATACTATACTGTAAAAAAAAGAAAGAAGACATATGTGGTCACTAAAAGGCATGCAAAAAATTTCTAGAACTGCATATAAGACCCTTCCCCAATATCAAGGGTGTACCCACAAGGCCAAAGTTGCCCTGATAAACTTCTGGGAAACTGAACAAATTTAGATCATTTCTCACCAGCACTACCATTTTATATAGTTATCCAACCCACTTTTAGATGGCACCACTGCTGCCGACACTGAATATGTGGCATTCAGAATGATCAGCAGCATCAGCAGCAGAAAGACTAAGGCCAGGTTGCACCAGTCATACTTAAGGTCGACCTTGTGCTCAAGCTAACCTCAATATCATTCTTGCAAGCGGGGTCGTACTCGACTTTTAAGTCCTTTTCAGCTGAGATTAACCTCAAACTCAATTTTACGCATGACAACCGGGCCTAGTTTCCATCACGAACACTTTGACTGATGAGTAGGCCTATCCCACAGCAGAAGGTGCCCTTATCGCACGTTATCGGGACACGTGTCATTCTAGTCATACCTGTCCTTCATGTGGGTGTTAATCAGACAGGGGATCATTCATAGACCAAGAATTCCAATGGCAGGCATCCACATGACTAAGAACCTTGTAAACACCTTTTTGTATGTGAAAACATTCGTTTCTAAACACCCGTGATAGCAACCAGGATGTTGTACAAGCATTACGGAACCGTGCTAGAAAAAAGAGCACCCAGCCGGATTGATTTTTGCTCACCTATAAGCCCATGCATTAGATAATGGAAGTTTACACACTTGGGCCCGTATTTTAGAATGCTCCTCAACGTAAAGGAGTTCCTCGATCAAGGCTATTGTTCTCCAGTTGAGAAAGGGAAGGTCTTTACATTCATGACTCAAAAAAAACCCTGCCTTCTTTAGACACCCTTCCACAC
Source organism: Notospermus geniculatus (assembly GCA_002633025.1). Lineage (NCBI taxonomy): Eukaryota > Metazoa > Nemertea > Pilidiophora > Heteronemertea > Lineidae > Notospermus > Notospermus geniculatus. The sequence continues at coordinate 345,970 of NMRB01000447.1, read as the reverse complement.
ATGCAACAGCATTACCAAGTATTAAATATCATTCTTTCGAAAAAAAATTTTAATCTAGATTGTCCACATCCTTATGGCCTTTGGGAGGAAACATTGTGTTACACACCGATGGATGCAACAACTGAGCTTTGTACAGGAGCTGTACATCGTGTCCCATTCTCCTGTACAAGGCTCAGGTAATTGTCACGTCCAATGATGAAGTCAGTTCCCAATATCCAAAACGTCCTAGCGGCTGTTGCTGGCAAAAGATTTTTGGCAACATGACTCTTCTGAAAGCTGGGTATAGCAAGGGTCCTAAACCTGGGCTGAGATTAGCACTAACACGATGTTTCCGCAGAATGCCAAAACGATGTGGACTAAAGAAAGAACAAGTCGCCCATGGGCGATGCGCTCAGCTGACAATATTGATTTTTAGGTGTAATTTAGTTAAATTGTAGGCACATGTCTAGCCTGAAAACTGTCCCCGAACTTTAAATTTAAAGTCATGAATTTGATGACTTGAGGCACATAAGTAAAATAGCAGTGTTTCCCATGATACTGCAGCCCTACCTGCAGTAGAAGATGATATGAATATCAACACTGGATGCCCCCACTGGTTAGTGAGACCACAACACTAATTCATGGTGGCAAGGCCATTATCAATCAATGCATGCTCACAGAGACTGTTCAAATATAACTACATTGTATTTGAATGACCTAAATTACCAATTAGGCATTGAGACTGTTGCCACACATAAAAGAATGAGTTTAAGTATGTTACCTTACCTGATGAAAGATTAGTCAGGCTATAACAGCATGTTGAACTTCTCAAGTGATGAAAAGCATGGTGGCCATGTTTATCAGCTAAGGTTCAACATTGTATCAGTGTTACCACTGGCTATGTCGGACAGGACACCAGTTACTGAGTTCAAAGTGCGGGAAATTCAAATACCCCTGTTTTTTATTTTGTTGAATACCGCCCCCTGGTGAACAGATCTGACATTAATTTCCTTTTGAACTGATGTAGAAATTATAAACCTATCTGTCCTATCAGTTTTTTATACAAATATTTCATAGGGCCTGAGATATCGCCATATTTCGTTTTACGGGAAACGCCCCCTGGAGAGCTTACTATGTGTCACATCGCGCTAATTTTTTGTTTCCGAGGAGAGTTCACCCAGGGCTACCTTCAGATTAAATTTGAAGTCTCTAGCTATTACGGTTACAAAACGTCGGGCATAGTTTGACGGACGGGGTGACGGACTGACACGTGATGCCACTGAATACTTATTCTACTAGCTCTGCTGACCTTTGGTCAGCTGAGCTAAAAAGAATATAGATCATAAAAGAGTAGTGGCCTGCTTACTAGATAAATGAAAGGGCAATCCCTAAGTTGAATGTCATGGCAAGGTTTCATGCAATGGGGGGGGATGGTGGATTTATCCCCTACATGGATTTGAGATGGGGGTGATATCCCCCCATCAATTTTTAAAACACAGAACCAGTCAGAGCTTTTTCAGCCAATTTTTTTCTGGGGGAGGGCCCCAGCCATGGGCGGCCACCTCTGGTGCGGCCACTTACTGCATCATGCTTATCTTTCGAACAGATTTCCGCGAATGAGCTGTCACAACTTTTCAGTAAGTAGGTAGGATATTGAAAGATGCAGCAACTCTGATGCAAATTTGCTTCCCGTGGGATTTACGCCATGACATATTCCTAGGATGCCATTTTAAGAACTAGTTCTATGATTCATCTTAAATAAACTTACGTTGTCTGTGCGTCTTCAAATTTTCTAAGTTATAAACAAAGATGGCAAGTTTACCTAACGAATGCTTTCAAGTTAAGAGATAGAAAGAGCAAAGGTGCGTGGGAAGGTAAAGATAGAAATGTCCTGCTTTATAAGACATTAAATCAAAACACACATGATGTACACTAACATGACTAAGATCATTGCTACGACACTTTTAAGGGCTATTATGAGTAGTAACTGAGTCTAGTTTATTCCCAGGAATCTGCATTTTGGCCACTTTCACTTCCAAATTTTTAGATTTTGTGTGTCATTTCCTGAATTGCATCATTTTCAAATTTGCATGTTTGGTTTTTGTGACTACAGCATATATTAATTTTTAGGCCCAAGTTTCCAAATTTTAGGTCAATACAAACAATGGGTCATATGAATAAAGACCAGCAAATGCTTTTTCTTCAGATTTGTACAGCATTACCTGGTGCATTTGTATTGCAAAATTACGTAAAAGCATTTACTAGTCTTTTATTCATATGACCCATTATTCCAGAGTTTCATCTCTGGGGTTCCTTGGGCGTGCTTTTGTGCACCCGAGGTCCCACCACCACCCAGGTCATGCAACCCAATTATGTGCGAGAGACTGTCTTTTGAGACTCTTGTCACTTGCTGTGCATGCAGCTGATGCACTTTTGCAACCCTGACAGTCTTCAATACTTCCTGTACCTGATAAAGAATATTCAGAAGAATCCTACATAAAAACAACTGCACAATACACCCTCAAAAACAGAGCAGCAGATCTGGGTTTATACACCGATTTCACATCTCGCATGATCGCAGTGCCCCTCTCAGAATTTCTGACGGACACTTACTTTTTCAACCTCACTACTAGGAGTACGGGCAAAAATTTCCTGGGTCGAGGTTGAATTGCGTGCATTGGTTCCAAATGCTGCCACCAGGGAATGGATCCCTGGCGGTGGTATCAGGAACCAACACCTGTTTTTCAACCTCGATCTAGGAAATATTTGCCTTACTCCTGATAGTGAGGTTGACGAAGTGGCCGTCAGAAATTTAACTAAGGGCGCTGCAATCCTGCGAGATGTAAAATCCGTTTATTAGGCTAGAAGAAAAGGTGAAAACTTACTTTGAGAGTGGGTCCACCTCCTTAGCATCATCCTTCACTTTCTGTTCCTCAATTTCCTGCATGACCTCATTCTTTTTCCCCTCAGCATCCGTACCCGAGCTACTAGCAACTGCAACATCATCGGAATCTGTCTTACTGTTACTTGCACTACTTTCATCGTCTTTGGACAAAACCGCCTTCTTGACCTCTTCCGGCGTGACCGGTTGTGTACGCGATCGTTCGCGTTTCTCCTTTCGTACAAACCGCTTTGCACCAATTTTCCGCACAGGGGCGTCGTCTTTCCCCTTAGCAAACAAAGACGCCTTTTCAAAAACACTCATTTTTGTTTTTTCATCAACATGGTGCTCTTTTGTCTCCGCCAAGTCAATCACAGCTGGTGGCGGTGGTCGGAACGTTTCCAATTCGGCAGTTCGGTCCCATGCAACAATTTCCCGCGGTGGTTCATCAGGTGGAATTACATGTATATTCAAATTTTGTGGCACAATGTTCGTTTGGAATGACGACGTGACACCAGCTTCGGGAAGTTTTTCGTAAGTTGGTACAATTTTTGCATCAACTGATGCCCTTCTCTGGCCTGGTCCATCAACCTTACCAGAAACGTTCTCATGCTCTGATAAGGTAACTGGCTGTGAAACGTCACTTTTTTTTGCTACGCCACCTTTTGGTGAGCCACCACGTTTATGCGACACGTCATCTTTTGAAGACACTCTATATTTTTGTGTTCCACCATCTTTCGGTGGAACACCGTCTTGACGAATATTTCCACCATCCTTTCGCGGCGATTTTTCCCTCCCCAACCTGGGAGATCTCTCCCGTTTGAGACTATCCACGGTCAACATCGGTTTCTTAATCTCGTTTTCCGCTTCGGTCAAAATATTTTCAAACTCAGCTAATTTTTGAGATTCAGGGACATCTTTATCCTCGTCTTCAGTCAAATCAAACAATTTTTCAAATTCCGCTTCGATGTTGAGAATTTCCTGATCACTCAAAACAGCTGCATTATCCTCCGCAGCTTTCGGAAGCAAAGATTCAATCTCTGTATCAAGATTCGAGCCATTCACATTAACCACCTGAACGGATGGTATCGAAGATATCACAGGTCCTTTAAGAGAATAGTTACTAGGCTGCTCACTAGGTGGCCTAGTGCGTGTCTTCACATCAGAATCTGGAACAATTTGAACTGATGATATCACAGTTTCTGCTTCAGGTTGATAAGTATTCCTAACGTTATCACTACCGGTATATGGCTTGGATCGGGTCCGCACTTGCGAATCCTTCGTTCGAATTTCAAGTCTTTCTTTAATCTTAGATCCCTGCCCCTGACCTCCCGTATATGAGGAACTCGGCACGTCAATTTTCAAAACTGCCCTAAATGGCTCAACTTCAGGAATATCAGACAGTTCATCGCTTGTGATTGGCTGGGTCTTAAACCTAGGTGAGGAACGACGATTGGCAGTTTTTTTCTTCGGTGGTAGATGTTGTGGAAATTCTTGTTTTAGACCACCAGGGGGCAGAGCAGGTATGGCCAACAGTTCCTTGAAGACTTCATAGGACGATTTGTCGGTTATTTGTCGACGGAATTCTGCTACACTTGCAAGTCTGAAATGACAGAAAAGAAGGTGAAAGACAACAGAAAGAACATCACCAAACTTGACAATCAAAGTGATACACGCATTACTTAAAGGAGTTCGACGTCCAAGTTGTAAACAAACCAGTTTGTTTACAAACAGTGGTCGGCAAACTAGTTTTATTCCTTCGTGAAGGTGGCAGCACCAGTAGCGCCCCGTGATCATTAGACTGGTGCCCGGTCCAATGCAACTCACTCAACCATTCACTGGTTCTCTATCCACGCTGTGCTGCCACCTATTATCAGTGATATGTACTGAAGTGAATATGTAGTCTCGCGCAGCCAACCGTTTCGTTCCGCAGGTACTGCGACACAAACGTTCGATCCTCAGATTCGGCTGGGTGACCGAGCGGCTGGGTGACCGAGACTAGTGAATATCGTGTTTACAACTTGGACGTCCAGCTCCTTTAAGCCAGCAGCACACTGGGCGATATTACAAGCAATCTGTCACAAGTGAGCAAAATCAGCTGCTGATGCCAGCTGTGTGCTGGACAGCGATGCCTAGAATCCTCTCCCCAGTGACGTTCACCCACTGTCGAACAAAAGATAATTCTCGAATTCGCAGATCTGCTCACTTCCGCCGAAATTGCAACCACAACCTCTATCTGAAACCAGCTGACGTGACGCAATCCATGATTCAGCAATGGTCAACTCTGATGCAACGTCGTTGAAGTCACTGTCGTGGGGTTCTCTGCGTCACGTCATTCAGTTTCAGACCGAGGTTGTTTTGCGATTTTGGTGGAAGTGTGCAGATCTTTCTCGTTTACGTCAATTTGGGATTTCTCTAAACCAATACCACTGATGCAGAAAACCACCAAACGGCATACTAGCTATTTCTGAGTCAAAGTATTCAGACGCTAGAGATGGTGAAGCATCATGCTGCACTTTTATGAATTTACCACCAGGAAGTAGCCTATGTATCTAAGGGATGTAATTTTAGAAATACCATGACTGCTATGAGAGATTGGAATAAGAGGCTCTAAACCAGGTGAAGAGCATCAAGCAGCCACATGTAGGTGCTTTAATGATGAGAGTGTCTTTTTTATATCTCTTGCGATTCAATACAAGTGAGTAAGACAAGAGAGAGAGAGTGTCTGGTTTTCTCTAAAGCCCATCTCACACTGCCACGATTCCAACCACGATGCCTCTACGACATCTTCGATGATCGAAGGCCGATCTGCTCACCACTACGTTACGCCACACATCACCCTTCGAGAAATAGACCAGTCGGCGGCGTATCTTGGCACGATGCCAACTTTACCGGTCGACCAATCATATTGCACTTTATATCGGGTCTTCGGCTACCACTATTTGTACCACGATTCAAATTTTACAACACCGATTCTGATTGGCCTATTCTTCTCGAGGCGGCAGATACGCCGTGGACCAGTCAATTTCTCGAAGGGTGATGTGCGATGTAACACAGTGGAGAGCAGATCGGCCTTCGATTATTGAAGATGCTCTACGAATACTACGAAATGCTTTTGTAGAGGGATCGTGGTCTTAATGTTGCAATGGGACCGATTATCACGAAGCCTCTACGAAGTGTCTTGGAACCCTGTAGGAAGTCAGCAGGAAGTCGTTAGGAAAGCAATAGGATGCCATCACGAACATATACAGCTGTGAGTGCGGACTTGAGGGAAATCCGCTGGACGGGCAGCGATATGATTGGTGTGGGCTCAATCCGGCTTTCGTAATCACTTTGCCAGGGATCCATCCCCTGGTGGTGGCATTGGCAACCAATGTGCGCAATTCAACCTCGATCCAAGAAATTTTCGCCCGTACTGCTGGTAGTGAGGTTGAAAATGGAAGTGGCCGTCGAAAATTCTATTAGGGGCGCTGCGATCGTGCGAGATGTGAAATCGGTGTATATTATCTTTTTAAAATTTGACTCTCGTGAAGGCTGGGGCAAGCAGATAGCTACATGCTTCTTCGGCTTAACATGGAACAGTTGATGTAACAAGAGCAATGATGAGATGAGAGAGACGTACGGGGCATAACAGCAAGTCAAAAGCAGGGACACAAACAGACACTCATCTGACAAATTTATGGACCCACCTGGATTTCCATCAATGAGGAAAAATATGAACCAAATTCTGTAGACAGGACTCAAATGATAGGATGAATGAATCAAGCATGGCTAGAGTAGGATATCCTAGCTACTGTATGTTGAATGCATCGCCAAGCCACAGACACACAGCTCAAGTGAATAAACACCCTCCATGTGAAGCAGGTAGGACTAGTCGAGTAAAATGTTTGCTTACATCGCGATGTATACATGTACATGTACATGTGCAGTACATACATCGCAATCTGATGTAAAAATTCATCTGAAATGCAACTATCAGACGGATAGTTGGAGGTAGATGAATTGTGATGTAACTCAACATGCAATAGTAAACTCCCTACGCAGTAGTGTACCGCGCCCCCTTCGGTTTACCTGCTCTCCACAACTGCTTCACTCAACTGCTAAAATTTGCCGCATTTCACATTTGGTCAACAGATGGCATCAGGGCCTGGCGCGAGTTTTATAGCCTATCAGCACGCTGCTTTCAGCACTCTTTGGTCCGTTGGCAACGGATGGTCTTGTGCTACCATGGCTACTAGATCACATGATCCGCTCAGCCAATGAAAATGTGTCTCAGGCCAGCTTGGTCACGGGTTGCTCAGTGCTCTCATTGATCGACTCTCTCAGCGTCATCTGTTGACCAAACGCAGCAAATTTTACGAAGTGAAGTAGTTGCGGAGAGCGGGTTAACCGAAGGGGTTAGGGTTACACAACTGCGTAGGGAGTTTACATGCAAAGATGTGCCGCATAATTCATTGGCGCAAACGTGTTGACGCCGAGTATCCGCCAGTGACCAAACCTCACTACAAATCCTTGCACCACACAACATACAAAAGTCAGATTTTCATAATGTGTGAGAGCCTTCGAATATCATGCCTCAGTCACAGCTGTCAGACTGAAGTAGTTCTCAAAACACCCTGCCCCGTCCTAAAAAATCGAAAGCGGGCAAGAACGTGTAACGTCGGACAAATAATTCCGCAAAGTTCTGGAGCACCTTTCCTGTCCGAGCCGGTCCATGAAGTTCGTAAAAATTTGCCAGTACGTCCACACACAGTCTGAGCCGGTTCGACAACATTTTCAAGAACGTACTGAGAACTAGCTCAGTGTGATGGGGGCATTAGAGCCATTCAGCCCGAATTCTATGATACACTCCGGAGCACAAAGAGCACTGTCTGTCATAAATCAAAATTTCATTTTTGAATAGTCTATAAACTATAGGCCGTCACGGGAATTTACGCTCCACCAGAAAAAAACAGGGATAACTGCATGTCAACTGTTTAAGACATAATGGTTACACAAAAATGTCTTCCTCTTATGCTCGATTAACTTTGTAACGATCGATAGAGATGGTTGGAGTAAACAATTTTTCTCAATAAACTTTTACAGAACTTACCCAAGTGGAAAAATATGTTAACAGAAAATGCTGCCGCCTGAAAGTGATTGTTTATTTTCATCAATTGAGGCATCTCAGTTGTGATCCTTGAGAAAATGGAGAAAGCTATGAAGCTGCGAATTGCAGCGATTATTCTGTACAGCACAACAAATAATCCCTGCAATTTGCAAGTGCATAGCTTTTTCCATTTTCCCAAGGATCACAACTCAGATTCCTCAAGTGACGAAAATGAACAGCCCCTTTGGGACTCATAAGGTAAATCACAGTTGCAAATTAGATCATATCACACATTTTCAGGACACACGTAATTCCATTCGAATTTCAGAATGAAGAAAACGTCCTAAAACAATTTTCCACAAAACTTAAGAATTTTAGAGTAGATGACACTGCTCAGAATTGGAATCTAACAGTTGAAACTGACAGAATTACCTCACTCACTCATATGAAATTGCACCACAACAAATGGGACATAATTGAACCAACAAGTATGACATGGAAACAAAGCAGATCCGGAGTGTGGTATTTGATGTTTACATCGAGATCTTCCATTGCTTAATGATGAGCGACGTCATAAATGCACACATCCCAATGCATCGAGGTTAATAGCCCGATCAACAAATTTACCGTCTGAATAAACATATCGAAAATTAACCAATTGATCATATGATTATGGGGAATTTCCGGTCAATGTCCCCCCAGAGGATCACGTAATCCATGGGGAGGGATTCTGCAATATGTATGGTCCATGTAAAGAGGCTCAGCGGATGTTGAATACTGCATGGGTGACATCTTACACCTTAACCCATTAATGACAGAGGGCTGTCAATAAATTGGAAAGTCATCTCCGAATATTTTGCAAATTTTCGACCCCGCTCAGGCGCTATGTAGAAGAGATCCCAGAGGTGATATCTATGGATATCTATTTGGATATCTATGGGTGTCAGAGTGCATTGCAGAATCATCACCAGCAGTACCGCTCTATATATGGTGCGATTCCCAGTTGAAGAAATTCATCAGGTGGTAAAAAGGGCAGTTGGACCAATTTGTCAGCTGGTGAAAGAGCAGTTGGACCAATCTGACAGGTGGTAAAAAGGCAGTTGGACCAATTCTTCAGGTGGTTCTCAAAAAGGGCAGTTGGACCAATTTGTCAGGTGGTAAAATGGCCGATGGAATAATTCGTCAGGTGGTAAAAAGGGCAAATGGATCAATTTGTCAGGTGGTAAAAAGGGCAGATGGACCCATTCGTCAGGTGGTAAAAAGAGCAGATGGACCCATTCATCAGGTGGCAAAAAAGCAGTTTGACCAATTTGTCAGGTGGTAAAAAGGCAGTTCGACTAATTCGTCAGGTTGAAAAAAGAGCGGATGACCAATTCGTCAGGTGGTAAAAAGGGCTGTTAGGCTGTGAGGGTGAGCTGTACAAAGGAGCCTTCTTAAGCATTGATACCCTCATCTTGAAATACTTCTACAGCAGACTTCTTAGTTCGTGCAACCAACTGGAGAACCACAATATATCGAAAATCGATATTGAAATATAATCAATTAATCCATCAAAATGCTCCTGCATTATCAATACAAGAGAATCGATAAGTCAATGAAAAAACACCAGATTAACTTCTAAAACTTCTAACCTACCAGCTGCTATTAAACCTTATTTCAAACATTGAACAAGTCGTCACACATGACCCCTTGCAAATGTTGGTAATTTCCTGATATTTTTTCATTTCGCTTTGTGAAAGATCTTTGATGTGAATTCAGAATAACACAGAGCACCACTGGTGGTTGAGGTAGCAGTCCCCTAAGGGGCACAACACTTATCGTTTGTATTATGGGGTTAGCACACGCCTAGTGCCTGCATTCTTGGGGGGGGGGGGAGGCCTCATGTTTTCATCTCCTGGAACTGATTCCTGGCAGATTCAAAATCGTGAGTGATGTCAACTCTTGGCACCAGGTGGAGAACATGAGCTGACTGAATTTGAAATATCTAAGCTCTACCTCAATGGGGGTACCGACCTTTCCAATAAAGCTCTCCCACATGATGCCATGGCCATTCATTGTCCAAGCATGATAAAACACTACCAAACGCATCAGACAATTGTTTTACCAAACCTTTTGTGCCCTTCACTGCCTGCCTCTCCAGTTTAGCAGGTCATTATAATAGTAGCTTTGCCAGGTCATTGAATGGTATTAAGCTTCTGATGTCATACCGGTATGGTGAGAACTGTCAGACCGCCATTTTTGTTGGAAAGGTCTATACCGGTACTGTACTTTCAATAAACCCAGGACTTAATATCAAAGGTGTCAGTCATGGCATAATGGATCCTAAGGAATGAGAAACTCAATTCAACATTGTAAACCTCAGTATGATATAATAACCGAAGTCGCCCTCCAGAAATTTAGCAAATTTTCTACCCTAACTGGGGTCTTCTTCAGACTGGCACATTCAAGTCGAGCTACATGTACCAGAAGTATAAACTTAGTATAAACCTCAGTATGGTACAATGCTGAATTGAGTTTCTCATTCCGTATGCTAGGGTCAGACTTCAACCAGACTTTCATTAAAGTCTAACTTCCCTCAATGCTACAAGCATAGAGAAAGTCCAACTTCAGCTGTACATTAGGCGAAAGTCCGACCCAAGCATACACCCCAAATTGTCTTACCCGTTAGCTTCAGCCACTTCCACATTCGTCACTGGTGTGGTCGTCGAGTGCCAATCCCGCTGCCGTTGCTTTCGCTGTTTTCTCCGCATGATCAGCGGCTCTTGTGCAACATCAGTAAGTTTAGCCATCAACTGCTCGTCTGATATTTTTTTGGACTTTGGGGAAGGTGATCGTGCCAGTGATATGCTTGTGGTAGAAAAACAAATGGAAGAAATTAGTCTTGTGAGCTGAAAACGTAGGACCGTAATGGGGTTGTAGCCATTCTTTTTCTATCATTGGATGCCGCTGCAACTGTATCAACTTTTTGACTGTGACGTACGGAATGTCAACGTTCACACTAGGCTACCATGACGTTGTGGCTTCATGCTCACAGCTTGATGACGTCTTGATGACAATGAAATGGCCAGGGCCATTGTGCTCACCTCTGTGATAAGTCTCTGTGGTTAAGTGTGAAACTGAGACTCTCATGGTGAATGTTGAAGGATCAGTACAGATAAGATAAAGCTGAACACACAAAGAAGTATTTTTATGATTTGATCAGTATTATCAGTCAATGACATAAACTCAGGTGATGGCACCCAGAAGGAGTACAATTTCTGAATACAATGAATACAAGTGGTATATTGTGAACAAACTGCTTTCCTGTCTAGGTCACAGATGTCAAAAATTCTATTTTTCAAGATGGCCACAGGTGACGTTCGTTGGGACTGAAATTTCAGCAGGAATGTACAGGATACTTGCACAGATATTTAGACAATATTGAAACATCATAACATTTACTACCGATGAGATATGGCCAAAGTCAATTTTTCAAGATGGCTGCCTGGCAGCCATGTTGAAGTCCAATCGAACCGAAATTTGGCATATAAGTAGACGGTACCAAGACACATATTTAGGCACAGTTAAAGCATCCTAGCTCCCACTATATTTATGAGGTGTGGGTCGAAGTCCATTTTTCAAGATGGCTCCCTGGCGGCCATATTTGACGTCGAATCTGACTGAAATTTACCATATATTTATATGGTACCTAGATACATATTTTGACAACGTTAAAACATCCTACCTATTCCTATTTATAAAATGTGGGTCAAAGTCCATTTTTCAAGATGGCTTCCTGGCAGCCATATTTGAAGTCCGATCGGGTTGAAATTTGGTGCATTCGTGCAGGGTGCCTAGATATATCTTCACACCAAATCACAACACTCTATGTCAAATAGCAATGAAACGTGCCACCAAACAGTGAATTTTGAACTTTGACCTCTGTGACCTTGAAAAGTAGGTCAAATCAAAAACCCGGGATTTATGTGATGAAGTCTCATCAGAGGAACCCACCATAAAAGTTTCGTGGTTCTAGCTAACAGCGTTCAGGAGATACGGCCGAAAGAAGGTTTTCACAAAGCGCCCCCTACAGGCCAGAGTGTACAAGCAGCAGCGCTAAGTTTCGGTCCAGAGATAGTTTTTACCATAGGGTACCTGTACACCAAATTTCAAGTTTGTAACCCAAGCGGTTTAGAAACGTGCCACCCCTGTTAACGCCGACGACGGACGACGGACGACACACCATGGGAGAAGCTCACCTCACAGAGGTGAGCTAATGAAAAGGCCTGATACGGTCGCAGCGACATCTTTCCGTGGAAAAGTGGCGATAACCTCATTGACAACTTCAGCTCTGCCGACTGACAAATTTGGTTTTTCACCGAACCCGCAACATAAGATGAAACGTCAGCGTCTGGAGGATACCTTAGGTAACCTAGACCCTGGGACTTAGACAATGTCAAAGCTGCCCTTTCTATCACAGAAAGAGGAGCCTAGATAGCCCTGTGGTTGTCACATCTGCTTCGCAAGCGGAAGGTCCCGGGTTCGAATCCAGCTGGGCCATATGGTGTTAGGCTGAGAATCCATTCAGGCGAATTTCGGGCGGTGCGACACTGCATCCTTTATTGTCCGCGACCAACGCAGCAGAAACAAACAATGCTTTTGAGTGTGTAATGCTCCAAAATCGCGTGAATGGACAGCCAGCTTTAATCATCCCTGGGTACATGTAGCTCTTTACGTCCGTCTCATGGGACAGCAAGCCATGGTGCCTTGTATCTTGTGCCTTTGCAAGGGCAAGTAAAATACCCCATTCAGACACCTGACTCATGAAGAAGTAGCACACCGAACACTGAGGGTGCAATAAATGAAGAAGTAGCACCTGTATGTAGCACCAATTCACCACACAGGTGCTACTCCTTCATTTATTGCGCCCTTGGTGTTCACACAGCAGCCCAACCATGAGACCTGCACAGTCGCAAGGTTTTGCAGATTACGGCTGTGGCTAAGATCACGCAGTCACTAAGCTGTGTGTGCACATGGCTTAATTAATTTCGTCTGAGTATAAAGCTGTGAATATCACTTACCTTTCAGGTTTGAGTTTCGGTGTGACCAAGCCAGAACCTGTACGTGACCGAAGCGGACTACCACTGTCTTCCATCTTCGTTTCCATCTGGAAAATTCTGGATTGAACAGACACGGCTTCGTCTGGAAATTCCCAGTTGTCTTCTGCTTGTGCCCTTAAATGAGAATGGATGCAGAAAACGTAAAATTTTCTGAATAATTACATGAGAACCCGAAGAGCACTTGCTTGCACAGTGAACAAGTGGATGTGCCCAATACCCACTTGACAAATGTGATGAGATCCAACATAAAAGCTGCTTGAGTGGGCGATCCAACCTGGTTTGCATGATCTGATTTTCTCCGGTCGTGCCCGACACCGCAGGTTGAGGGCTTTTTGGCCGGAGAAAATAACCAGTGCTAAACCCGGTGATGAGGAATTCCCTTCACCCATTTTTTTGCTTTCTTTGTTTAATAAATGGCATTTTAGTGAGTTTGAGTTTCGTGGATAATACTGGTGAATAACTATCTTCAGCAAAAATAATGTGCAACTAGCTTTGAAACTGTTTTATCGGAAATATTGACATTTTTATGAAACATCATGCTCGATGACATCATCACGGACGTATGATAAAGGAAAATCCCTCGCATGTCTCCACGAACAAGTGAGTTAAAGACTTCTGAGTATTACAGCATATAGCTGACCGTCTTTCTGCGGTACTTTTTTGAACAGCCAACAAAACTGACAGTGGATTGGAGGCCTAGTCATGGCTCAGAGACATGTGGAGGGTTTCCCTAGACCGTCTCACAAATGGGCCCAAAACACCATGGCATGGACCCCGCACTGACACAAGAGACAACCTAATGCAAATATCTCTTAATGCCACATTTTAACCGACAGAGATATGAGGCAGTCTAGGAAATACCGTCGGATGTCGCATTTGAGGAAAGTGTACTGTTAATGGCCTTGGTGAACCCGCACATTCCAATAGCTGAATGTACTATGTAACAGATAGCAGATCAATGCACAGGCAATCTGAGAGCCCTTGTTGATCATTCAGTGACTTTCGATGGGTTTTCCTAGACTGCCATAGAGATATGTACCTTATCAGTCTAATCTCATCGGCAGCAGACAGGGGGCGTGGACTGCCTGTTACAACTTCAGCTTCTTCATCAGAATCATCTAATCGTCTAGCTTTGAGTGCTTGCGAAAGTTCATCAGCATTGAAAATCTGGATCTTCCGACTATCTGCCTGAGCTGACTGCCGCTTTGCATTTGGTGAAAAGTCTGCAACGTGCAACTGAAAAGTCGCCAACGACGAGTCGAAAGATTTTCCAGCGCCAACTTCACCGATCTTTGGCCTGACCACAACCTTTGGGGTCTGATTGTCAGTTAATGACGAACTGCGGGCTCTAGCAGTAGCTGATGTTTCCGACTTCGAAGACATATCAGAAATTTGTGAGAGGTACTCCGGAAGATTTAACGTAGCAGATTCGGATTCCTTTTCTGTGCGTTTTTTGAAAATGATTCTTGACTCTGATGGCGTCTGCTCTGCGCTGCCGTCCTTGTGTTTCATAATAGACTGAAGTCCTGTTTGTTCCATTGCATCAGATTCTCCAAACGACGGCCGTTTTAGTATACCAGAACGAGGCACGTCATCAACGTCATCGACGTTTCTGCAAGGCGACAGCACTGACGGTCGTTCAATTGGTGAATGAGATCGATCGCGTCGTTTCAAAATAGGTTTCATATCGTCGCCTCCGTCCGGCATTTCCAACTCGTCCCCGCTAAACGAGTCACGTCTCTTTAAAATAGAGATCGGGCGAACTTCTTCACACGAACCTCTTCTAGAAGAACCAGCCGAATCAATTTTCTCTGAATCTCCAGAGTCACGTTTTTTCAAAATGGACGTCATGCGGATTTCTGGTTCCGAAGACCGTCTCTCCGATGAGTCATCAGCGTCACGTTTTTTCAATATGGGCTTCACGTCTTCACCCGAACTGCGACGACTCCGCATTGGAGAGCTCGTGCCACTTGGAGTTGTGTCTGTCGAATCTCGTTTTTTGAGAATCGAAGGTGGTTTCTGATCATTCCACGAAACTTCCTCCACCTCGCCGAAATCTCTCCGTTTAAGAATCGAAGGTCGTTTACCATCCTCGTCTTTGTGCTTCAGTATTGAATGCAATGTTTCTACAGAGTCCGGCGTGATAGTGTCATCTTTATTCTTAAGAATTGAAACCGGTTCCTCGGTCTCAATATCCGCGTCCAAAGATTTAACACGCAAAATTGGCGCCGGCTCAGCAGTGTCTGTTTGTCCTAAACCTTCGAGTGATTTCCGCCGCAAAATCGGCAACGGTTCCTGTATTTTTACACCACTATGCTTCTCATCCGGAGATTTTTTCCGCAAAATTGGCACCGGTTCCTTCTCAAGTTCTTGACATTCCGTCTTGAGTATTGGGTGGATAACTTCTTCTGTATTTTTATCCCCCGACTCGCCGTCGCATTCAACAGACTCTGATCTCGCCCGACGGTTTTTCAGAACAGTTTTTAGCTGCTCATCCTGTACTCCGTCGTCACTATTTACAACGTATTGGCTACTCCTTGAACTCCACCTCATGTCCAAATTCTCCAACTTCGGACTTTGTTCTTTTGTGTCCATTTGATTTTCAATCGTGCCTTTACGGCGAGAAAGAATCCGAGCCAGTTCTTCATCTGGCCCACTCGACGAAGTGTCCGATGAAAATTTATTTGGCCGGACGCGTTCCCGCAGACTTGCTGTGCGGCGCACAGGTTTTAATGCATCTTTCTCTGGCGATATTCGTACTGGTTCTTCCTTACTTGTAAATAAACGCCCACCAGGTACCATAACTTCAGCTTTCTGGACCGGCTGGGCCCCACCTGCTGCAGGTGAAAACAACTGCGATGGCCGAAGAGGAGACACGTTATCATCTCCCGTCGCTTTCAACGGCGTCGACCTGGTTGGTGACGTCACGACCTTCGGTCGCAATTTCGGCGACAAAATCTCCCGCGGCGAACCATCATCACCAACAGGCGAGTCCTTTTCCGGTTCTGGACTGGACAACCTCTTCAACTTCTCAGACACATCCTTGTTTCCCGCTGTGAGAAGTTTAATTTGTTTTTGAACTTGTTCATCTTTACCCGTAGCTTGGGGGGACACGGCCTCTGGTGATTTTTCAATGTCTTGGTCGATTTTTTGCTCGACCATTCGTCGGTGGGAGAACCGATTCAAAATGGCAGTGATCTGAAAGATCAAAATACAAAACAATCACACTGTCATTTTACATGTCTGCGATTATTTGTTAGACTGCCATCTTTGTTCGAATGGTCTACAAAACTGGCAGATGGACATTTTTACAACAAGATCAGGATTCTAGTGGTGAGGGATATATCGACAAAAATTACCAGTGATCTTCATATTGTCTATGGCCGGTCGCCATTTGGTTGCTGACGAATTCTCGCTTGCACGACATCGATGAAGCAGGCAAAACCATCAACACAAAATTTGTCTGGCCGGGCAGATGCCCATGCGTGACTTTCATCAGCAGCCAAGATGGCAGCCCATGATGAAAACAAAGTACATGTATATACGAAGTTGTACAAGTCATGTAGTTTCATCGGCACAACGGTCACCATGCACTTGCTTCTACTACTACAGCCTTCTCCACAGAAAGATACATGACACTTAGAAAAGGAGCAATATTCTACACAGGCCCGTATTCTTAAACCCTCCTTTAAATAGGCCTAAAGTAGACCTTTATAGAGGCTTCCTTTACTGAGGAGTTCCTTTACTAAAGAACAAATGGTATTAAAGAACCACACTTTAACTTCCCTTATGTTAAGGTCGTCCTTTACCACGAAGCTGGGTACTACAGACCAACCTACGTTTAAAGGCCTCCTTAAGGCAAAATAAAACATGAAGGAAGGTTCTTGAAACGACCCAACCTTTGCTAAAGGAAGGTACTTAAAGGCGTCCACTGACCCAAGATAAAGGTTGGTTCTTAAAAAAATGAAATGGCCAGGGCCATTGTGCTCACCTCTGTGACAGAGTATGAAGTGTGAGTAGCCTGGTGATACACTGAATGGTGACGGATTAGTGCAGAAACATCATAACATTTACTACCGATGAGATATGGCCAAAGACAATTTTTTAAGATGGCCGCCTGGCAGCCATGTTGAAGTCCAATCGAACCGAAATTTGGCATATAAGTAGACGGTACCAAGACACATATTTAGGCACGGTTAAAGCATCCTAGCTACCACTATTTATGAGGTGTGGGTCGGAGTCCATTTTTCAAGATGGCTCCCTAGCGGCCATATTTGACGTCGAATCTGCCTGAAATTTACCATATATTTATATGGTACCTAGATACATATTTTGACAACGTTAAAACATCCTACCTACTCCCATTTATAAAATGTGGGTCAAAGTCCATTTTTCAAGATGGCTTCCTGGCAGCCATATTTGAAGTCCGATCGGGTTGAATCAAATCACAACACTCTATGTCAAATAGCAATGAAATGTGCCACCAAACAGTGAATTTTGAACTTTGACCTCTGTGACCTTGAAAAGTAGGTCAAATCAAAAACCCGGGATTTATGTGATGTAGTCTCATCAGAGGAACCCACCATAAAAGTTTCGTGGTTCTTGCTAACAGCATTCAGGAGACATGGCCGAAAGAAGGTTTTCACAAAGCGCCCCCTACAGGCCAGAGTGTACAAGCAGCAGCGCTAAGTTTCGGTCCAGAGATAGTTTTTACCATAGGGTACCTGTACACCAAATTTCAAGTCTGTAACCCAAGCGGTTTAGAAACGTGCCACCCCTGTTAACGACGACGGACGACGACGACGGACGACGACGACGACGGACGACGGACGACACACCATGGGAGAAGCTCACCTCACAGAGGTGAGCTAATAAAAGGAACGTTCTAGAATACGGGCCACAATGTTCCCAGAGAAGGTCCCATGTACATGTATGGGGTGAATAAGTACCTTATCCTGTCGTGTATCTGCTGCTGTCATGGATGAAGTGGGGGAGGTCTCAGAGGTGACTCTCTGTTTAAGGAAATGGAAGAAAAGGGTGTAAAAGGACCACAACAGAGCATGCAACACACGAGGAAGTTAATTATCGGGTAAATCACCATGTACGATAGAAGCGCAACATCCCATGCTGGTATGGAAGTGAAATAAGGATTTGCCACACAAGAAACTACAGCTCACCCTCGCTATAACGTACCTCACCATAACGTACTCCCGGATATAACGTACTTTTCCAATGGATCCCCATTTTTGGGCAAAATCAGCAAATTCCGCGAAAAGCCCCGGCCCGACGATCAACTTAGCTAGATCTGCTGGTCAAATGTGCTCCACATATGGCAAAAGGGTGTAAACAACGATGCTATATGTCACTCAGTTTACTTGATATTCTAAACTCAATCAGTTTTTACACTTCCTAATACATAAAATATCCTTTTAACAATGGTAAAGCCCATGAAATCAATGTCTGGTTCTGCAAGGCAAATCCCATGTTGCATGATAGTGCGTTTTGTCCCGTAACATGCCGGGAACAGAGCTCCCTCGCTATTACGTACCCCTCGCTATAACGTACTTTTGCCATGGATCCCAGTGAGTACGTTATAGCGAGGGTGAGCTGTATTCTACAGTTGGAAAATTCAGTTGAAGCATAAAGTCTGGCAACATCTAAGTGCGACCCAATAAGATTTTTTAGGTAAGTGAGCTGGTAAATTGATTGAATTAAAGCTCTAGGCTACGTGCTAGTTTAGTACCAGCTAATTTGGGATATTTGGGCAATATTGCTTTGAGAGACAGAAACTAACGATCATGTTTTCATACATCAAGGCATTTTTTTGTTTGAGAATTTTGTGTACATGTAATTTGTTTTACACTGCAAGAAAACAACACTTTAAGCCCTTGAATTTTTTTTTCTAATTGTATTTTTCTGACCTAGCCAGAGACAGATGAGAGGTAAATTTGTATCAAACTAGTAGTAATGCATTTTTCACTCATCTCGCACATTTTATCTGATATTTGAACTAATCAAGAGCTTGGTCATGAAATTTTTTGTTGCAAAATAGTATACATGTATTTGTGTTCCAAATGTAAAATACCAGATTGTTCCCCCAATACCGCTCAGTGCACAACGTGTATACAATGTGGTCACTTGTGTGTCACTCTGAGCGGTATTGGGGGAACAATCCGGTATTATCCCCTGAATATTTTTGTGTATACGGTATGTAAAATTTTGAGCCCAAAGCAACACCTAATTGACTATAGAATAATATCGAACCCCATGCTTCATCTTATTTGGAGGAAGACCCCCCCTCACCTCTGGGCCTTCTGATATGTCAAGTGCTTGGCTGTACTCCTCTGACGTGACTGGCGTGGTCTTTGTACGTGGAGACCAACCTCGTCCACGTGGCTCATCGCTGACGCTTCTGGCCTCGCTGCTGCGCCCGCCATCTAGAAGAGAACAAAGGCAAGTTTTGTAAAATTAGCTGGAAAAACACCATACAGTGGTTTTCACCATTGTCGTGGGTGTTAGTGGCGGAGTTGTTCTCAGGCTGTTTTTATATCATATCGTATATCATTATTACTGGTGTCGTAGCCCTGTTGGATTTTTGCCGGAGGTATGGAGTCCACAACACGCTACAGTCCACCTGTGTGGGGTCTTTTACTTGCCCTGGCATAGACACTCAGGTACAAGGGACCACGGCTTTTAGTCCCGTCCGACGGACCCTCAATTTTTGTTTCACAATTTTTCGTATGCCTTCACCCGGAGTCGAACTCGCACGGACCCATTGCACAGTTCGGTAGTCAAGCGCGCTAACCACTCGACCACCGGGCTTAGACATATTATTACGCCATGGGACCAGAATTTCAGGTGTACTTCAATGCGCAACAAACATCATAATAAGGCACATTTCGGTTGCGAAATGGGTAAAAAAATTTATATACTACCATGGCGATTTTTCAGCAGGGCCAACTTTTCCCCCTGCTCCCGGCGTAAGCATGACCAGGGGCAACAAAGCCGAGCAAAGAAGGCAGTCATACTTCATCAGCAGCAATAATAACGGTAAAATCCAAAAGCAAGTCAAAAATCCTTGCGGATGAAATAACACTTCACTTGGAATAAGGCTGTTCTCAACACAAACATCCACTTTGCCAGTCAATAATCCAGTAGAATCGGGGGTTTTACAACACGCACTTAACGCCAAGGGTGTCAAACATGTCAAAGATCCCTTGCATAAAGAAACACAAAGTAAAAGTTTTCAGAGTTCAGAAACAGCAGGCATACTTCCTCCTTGAAATTTCGTTTTGTACTAAAACTCCATCAGGTTGATCTACAGTATCCTTTAGAAATTATCAGTGAAAAAGTAACCTTTTAAACCTGTGGTATTAATCATTGCCAGGTTTGAATTGTTACACGTGGATTGCTATCCAGATCGTAGAAAAATCACACAGAGGAAGAACTACACTAATGGTGTTTAAGACTTTAGACGCGTGTAACTTCGTCAGATGCGTGGTGGAAGTGTGTGCATTTAGTGAAGTTACACGTGTTTAAGTCTTAAACATCCTTTGTGAAATCGGCCCAGACATGCCAGAAAGTCTAGTTAGAAGCAAAACTTCAACATTTTCAAACACTTGACAATCCGTGACAGTTTAAAACAAGGAAGGAAACACTTCAAGTGACTATTGAACAAAAAACAATTCGAATATTTTGATCAGATTACAACACAACCTTCAAGTGGAAAATCACGCTGTGCATGACTTCCGAATCGAGTACCAAAGAGAAGTATAGAAACCAAAGTACAAAATCACAGAAGAGGAGGCTACATGTGAAAAGTCACACTAGAAAATGACAGAAGACAGACATGTGCTCAAGCTCGCTTATGAATTTTTAATTATGGTTTCCGATCTCAAGATCGGAAACCATATAGTGTTTGGTCGTGGTGTCTGTCTGTCTGTCTGTCTGTCTGTCTGTGTGTGTGTCTGTCTGTCTGTTCAGTCTGTCACACCTGTAACTTTGTTCCTGCAAGAGCTACAGACCTGGAAATGTGACCTACCCCCAGGTTTCATGACCTGAGCTACAAGATGGAATGAAAATTTCCAGTCTCCGATACCTGGTTCATGGTGAAATTGACATATCAAAAGTTGAGATTTTGTCTGTCACACTTTTGTTTCTTGAATAACTTGTCTCCG
>NMRB01000447.1:285145-310601 GCA_002633025.1 Notospermus geniculatus | reverse complement strand
CCCGAACATGAACATGAACATAAAAACTCCACATTCCAAAGTATTTGTAACAAAAAACATCGAAATTTATGGTCTTTTTTGAATACAAAAATCAATTTAGATTTGCTCTTTTTTCCTCTGATTTTTTTCTCAGAATAGAATCCGTCAACCCTACCCCTACCCCCACCCCCACCCCGCCCGCACCCCCCGAACATGAACATGAACATGAAAACACCAAATTCCAAAGTATTAGTAAGAAAAAACATCGAAATTGATGATATTACGACTCGTACCTTGGCAAACTGATGGAATTACGACTCGTAGGCTGGCAAACTGATGGAATCATACCAATCAGGTTGCCAGAATACGACTCGTACTTCGGCGTGATAAAATTATCAAAAAAGGGGCGGCAATGGCAGTGGGTGTCACAAAAAATGGCTTGGCAGCGAACGTGTTCATTAAAGTCTTTGGGACAAGTCCACAGAAAAATTCGGGATATGGCGTCTGAAAGCGTTCAACCAATCAGGCAGGCATAACTCGGACCGAAACACCTATCGAAGAATCTGATTGGTGGAATGATTGCAGGACGCGCCGCGTACGCGCCAGTCTGTCACCGGCTTTAGGGTGAATCATACTTTACACGTACATGTAGTTGGGTGACTTATGAGCATACATGTATGAGTCAACATTTCTTGCCTCTTGCTAGCAGTCTTTGGCAAGCAAAAAAAACTGCCAAGTGTGCGATGTTTTCTTCCTGAAGGCAACTTTTTGCTCATATCAAACATGTTTTATTCTTTGCTCGTGGTAAAGGTACTGTCACACTGAGCTAGTTCTCAAAACGTCATCTCCCGTCCTAAAAAAATCGTAAAACGGGCTAGAACGTGTTATGTTGGCCAAATAATGTCTCGAAGAGCTGAAGCACCCTTCCCGTCCGAGCCCGTCCATGAAGTTCGTAAAAAGACTGTAAGAAGTTGTCACTACGTCCACTCCGTTTGCACACAGTTTGAACCCGTTCGGCAACATTTTCAAGAACGTACTGAGAACTAGCTCAGTGTGAGTGGGGCATAAGCAAGACGCCGTTCCGTCTCGCCGCACACGGGGCAATAATTCTTGCTTGTTGCTTTCCTCAAAATTGCTAGCAAGAACAAGACAAGTTGCCTCGTGTGCGGGAGGCATAAGATAAACTTTCTTCCCATGACAGATCCATGTCGTTTGGAAAGGTGAAGGGTCGGTGCAAAACGTGGCACTATCGAATTTTCCCAATCTCCGTTGTTCATTCGGAAACTTTTTCACGTGTTTCAAAAAAAGAAAACATAGTCAAGATATTAGTGAGGTTTCGCAAATCTGACGAAACACGAAGTACGAAATACGAAATTGGACTTCATTCCCATGACGTAATGTATTTCAGGAGATGGTTGGTACCACAAATGTCCCTGCTGCCAGTGCGTCTTTTACCATATCATGTAAGACCGAGAGAGTCATGGTGCAAAGGTCACTAAAATGCAACGGAACATCTATCCTTTTGTTCGATGCTCGAACAATTGGATTGGCGTTCGCGTAGGCGTTTTGGGGGCTTTGCGAAAACTCTATTTCTGGCACACAGCAACATCAACCATACTAGATCTACGTTTGCATTTGTCTGTAACAAAATATCAATTTACCACATTTGGTTGCAAAATTATCACGTTTGGAGATGCAGCAAATCGATGACGAGATCTACGCTGTGGATTTGTTTTCCCGAAGTAGAAACCGTAGGCCTATACGCTTACGTCTACAGATCTATGTCTCTTGCTAAAATGCTTGCATGCAGCAGGGTGATTATAGTTTCCGATGGAGGGCCCTCATACGCTCCTTAGTATCATTCAACACCTGGTTCTTACGGAAACGGTAATTGGGAATTTTCAATTCTAAAGATATGCCTGCAGAAATGGATGTTGAATGGAAATCACAGGAAGCTGGCACAATGGGAGATATTTTTCATCAGTTTTCCACTTCTTATGTATGAATTTACTTCACTCATTCACTTCCTTGATCTCTACTACCTGAAGAAGAGCCCCGGTTGCAGTCGAAAATTTGCATGATTTGGAGACGACTTTATGTTTGCTCTCATTTTGTGTGTCGTTTTTTGTGCTTTATGTTGGATATCTTATGAATGAATGATAATTAATTCCTGGTGAGTTTTTCATCAACCCCGTCGTGATTCTTCCCCTTGTTATTAACTTTGCATCACGTGATTTTAGACACTCTGAGTAGGACCTTCGTGTAATTTAATTTAGACTCCAACACATCGTAAAAGTTGATATTAGTGAGGTTTCGCAAATCTGACGAAATAAGAACTACGGAATACGAAATTCAACTTCACTTCCAGGACGTAATGTATTTCTGGAGATGGTTGGTACCACAAACATGACAAATGTCCCTTTTGCTAGTGCGTCTTTTAGCATATCATGTAAACCGAAAGAGTGTTGGTGCATCTTGAATTGATAAATTTTCAGTGGAAACGAACGATAAATTTCGTACTTCGTGTTTCGTCAAATTTGCGTAACCTCACTAACATGGCGTGACGTTGTACTCCAACCTTCGTTTGAATTTAGACTCAAAGACGCCCGCTTACTTTAGACTCCAAGACCTCGTGTGACTTTAGACTCAAAGACACCCGTTTACTTTAGACTCCAAGATCTCGTGTGGCTTTAGACTCAAATACACCCGGTTACTTAACACTCCAAGACCTCCTGTGGCTAGAGTCGAAGATCTGATAATACAGAGCCTAAGTCGGCCTATTGTTTGCATGCACTCGTTCTATACGGTATACGGTAAAAAAGGTACAGGTAAAAAAGGTATAGGTAAAAAAGGTACGGTAAAAAAGGTACTGGTAAAAAAGGTGTACTAGGTAATAAAGGTACTAGGTAAAAAAGGTACAGGTAAAAAGGTACTAGGTAAAAAAGGTAATAGGTAATAAAGGTACTAGGTAAAAAGGTACAGGTAAAAAGGATACTAGGTAAAAAAGGTACAAGGTTAAATTTTGTATTGAACTTGCAAGCATGCTGCATTGGATCATCCAGAACTTTGCAAATTGGATCTTAAACCTTTGACGTCACCGTACCATTTTTTCTACAGCCCAAGTCACGGCGCCTGACTCTCATACCCCCTTATTCCTGTTGCCTTCCAAATATTCAACCTTCGAATTGCTTTTTATTTTGATAACTAATGATATAAGCTTAATGAAAACTAAGAAAGAAAACATTATATGGAGGATATGGATTGTAAGGTGTTCAAACGGCTGAGGGTGATGAGTATGACTCTGGTCAGAATAGGAGAGGAGAGTCAAGAGGTGCCCCCACCCCACCCGAGTACCCAGGAGGGGAAGGGTCTGTCTACAAAACACAGAATAGTTATCTGAAACTTGTATTATAAAACTTTACTTATCACTGTATAACAATAACACTACTAATAAAAACATTGATATGCCTTTTTAACAGCATTTGCAACGTTCTGGATGCATCTAGCAAATTCAATACAAAATTTAACCTTGTACCTTTTTTACCTAGTATCCTTTTTACCTGTACCTTTTTTACCTTGTACCTTTATTACCGATTACCTTTTTACCAGTACCTTTTTTACCTGTACCTTTTTTACCTGGTGCCTTTATTACCTAGTACCTTTTTTGCCAGTACCTTTTTTACCGTACCTTTTTTACCTATACCTTTTTTACCTGTACCTTTTTTACCTACATTCGTTCTATACAGGCCAAGAAACACTCATCAAATAGTACGGAGAAAACGGCATTCAAATAATAAAAGAATAAAATCCCCCTGGATATCACAAACTTTCGACTGAACGGCACCAAAATTTAATGACTATACTGGGTGACCAAAAACAACGCAGAAGCAGATTTCCGCTACTCTCGGGCCCAAACCGGGAGTAGCGGTTTTTCACAGGTGTCAGAGGCTGAGGTAAAGAAGGTGGTACTTAAATCAGCCAGTAAATCATGCAGCCTTGACCCACTCCCAACATGGTTATTAAAACTCTGAGTTGTCGCCGTCCATAACGTCCATTATCAACTCCTCTTTGGCAAACTCGGATGTCCCTGTTGAACTTAAAACAGCACATATCCGACCTCTCCTGAAAAAAAACATGGCCTTGACAAAGAGGACTTGAAAAACTATCGACCAGTTTCAAACCTTCCATTTGTCTCAGAGATTTTGGAAAATATTGTTGCAATTCACAGCTCGATGAGCATCTTGATGCTCATGGCCTGCACGACCCATTGCAGTCGCCGAGTCGGCATATAAACATCATCATTCCACCGAGACTCCTCTAGTCAAAGTACAGTCGGACGTTATGGACGCGTTGGACAATGGTGAGATTGTGCTCCTCCTAATGCTAGATATGTCATCAGCCTTTGATACCATTGAGCATTAAATACTACATAGGCGTCTAGAGTACTCCTTTGGGATAGAAGGGCGGTTCTTGCATGGTTTGCTTCGTACCTGACAGGTAGAGTCCAATCGGTCCGGATTGGGGACAGTGTCTGATCAGCTAACCATAAAATACGGTGTCCCTCAGGGATCTGTTTTAGGTCCAAAGATGTACTGTATGTATACTCGTCCAATTGGCAATATTTTACAGCGATACAACCTCTCATATCACTTGTATGCAGATGATGCCCAAAACTATCTTGCGTCAGATTCAAGGATATTCAGCAATCCAGGTCATCGAAGCGTGCATCGATGAGCTTAAGCCTTGGTTGGCGATTAATGGTTTGGCGCAAAATGATGCGAAGACCGAATTCATGGTATTCATCCCAAAACATCTCGAGAGCGCAGTCAATGAGTCAGACCTTGGGAGTTCAAGTTGGTGACTGCAGTGTCAAGCCATCGTCCTCTGTGAAGAACGTGGGTGTTTTTCTCGATTCAAGCCTCACGATGGACAAGCATGTCACTAAAGTCTCCAGGGTCTGTCACTTTCACTTGCGAAATATTAGTCGCATCAAGCCATACCTCACTGATGCGGCATGCAGGTCTTTAGTCCAGGCAACTGTTGCCTCCAGATTGGACTACAGTAACAGCCTCCTGCATGGTATCAGTGACTACCAAATGAAAAGGCTTCAGCGAGTACAGAATGCGGCGGCACGACTGGTAACCGGTGCTAAGAAACGTGATCATATCACGCCAGTCCTCCAAGACTTGCACTGGTTGCCAGTCTATCTACGCATCAGGTTCAAGATACTTTTACTGGTTTATAAGTCTCTGAATGGTCTGAGGCCTGGCTACATTAACCAGTTGATCGTGAGGCATGTTCCAGGACGGCAGCTACGTTCCGCAGGCCGGGGGCTCCTGTCCGTGCCAAGGACTCGCACAAAGAAATACGGGTCACGTTCGTTCCGACAAGTCGCTCCTGAACTGAGGAACGAGCTGCCTGCTGCCATAAGGGAAGCGTCAGGCGTCGGGTCATTCAAGAGACATTTAAAAACACCTCTTTAGACAATATTATTTTAATGTACACTTGTCTGATGTAGCACCTTTGTTTTAATAGTGTCTTAGATTTTCTTTTACGTAATATTTTAATTTTTTTTGTTGTTTTAATTGTACAGCGCCCTAGAGCAAATTTCTATTTTGAATAGGGCGCCATAAAAATTCTGTAAATAATAATAATAAATAATAATAACAAGATGACATTGTAAATGTCGTATGGTTCCCGATTAGGTACTTCTACATGAATGGTACATTGACAGAGATCAGATACATTGATAGAGACCAGGATACATTGATAGAGATAAAATACATTGATAGAGATCACAGTGATAGAGATCAGGATACATTGACAGAGATCTGGATACACTGACTGATGAACTACAACGATGAATCCCACAGAACTTGATCTCATGCCAATAACTCATCTCATGGTTGACCTTGACCTTGACTTTGATCGATAAGGTCATTGCATAATCGAAATGGGCATCCTCAATAACCTAAATATGGGTGATGTCATGCCTCTACCTCTACCACAGGAAGAGATACTTCAAATTATCAAGTTTGACCTTGACCTTGACCTCTGATCATCAAGGTCATTGCATAATCGAAGTGGGCATCCTCAATAACCAAAGTATGGGTGATGTCATGCCTCTATCTCTAACACAGGCAGAGATATTTCAAATTATCAAGTTTGATATATCAAAATCTCATGATATCTCAATCACCCGGACACTTGAGGCTGAGAATTTTAACACAGTTTAGTCCTTGGATAAGCAGGCATGAACTAAGACTTGTTTCATGTTGCTGTTGACAATATGGCAAGTTTATTTCAAAATATCAAATTAATGATATCGATATCACCATGACCCCAACATCTCAGATCAAAAGTAATCAGTCCATTGGATTCCTAGGGTATGAAAACCTAAGGGTAGAACCTATTTCCATTGCATTAGGTGTTAAAGGAACTGAGTTATGGCATCAGATAAAAGCGTGACAGACAAAATATCAAGTCTGATATGTTCATTACATCATGATGGAGGCATCTGATGTTGAAAATGATTAGCTCATTGGATTGCCCAGGTTGACAAACCTAGGGTAGGATGTGTTACCAGAGCTGTAGCTGCTGAAGGAGATAAGATATGGAGGCGTGACAGACCGGACACACAGACAGACAGACAGACACCATGACCAAAAACAATATGGTTCCCGATCTTAGTGATCGGGAACCATAATAACCTGTGGTATGAATGGATAGAGACTTTTTCAAGGAGAGAAATAACAACAAGATACTTCGACATTACAAGAAGTTTCATGCGGAAGCCGATTTATTCCAGTCGACCCGCAAAGGTCCTTTTCTACGGCAGATTTATTCTGCGCGCGGGAAAATAATAGGCGATCGGGGCCCTCAACAAGGCTTCTCGAGTACCTCATTCGAGAAATCGGACACCTCGCACAAAAGAGCGTTTATCGAGAAGACCGTTCAAATTCAACCACATAAACCATACATCAGTATTTAGCTAAGACACTGAGCTTTCCATTAGTGTAATTTATTTTGGAATAATGCAAACGAGTGAAGAGAAATCGTTTAAGAAATTTCGTCCTCCGCACAGAATTGGAGGTCACTTGGAGTAGAGCGTCGTTAAAAACATCGCCATAACTCCATAAATACTTGCCTGCATAAAACCAGCAAAACTGAATGGATGGAGAAACTATCAATCTCCAATCTGTATTAATTTCATACATCGGCATGGTATTCCAAGTTTTTGTACGCAGTTTGAACAGCAGTAGGTAACGATTCTCGCAGCCATAAACCTGGTTCCTTAGCGGCCGACGTGGCGCTGACTGACGATTCGACCAGTCAGCGCCACCGTCGGAGCCCATGGAACCAGTTAGACAATGGATAAGCGAAAGAGATTTCTTGAAAATGTGGTTGTGTTTCGGGGTGATTGTCAACCCCTCAGACATGCGTGCATAAAACCACGCTTCGCATGTGGATTCTTCTATGTAATACCCCCATCACACTGAGCTGGTTCTCAGTACGTTCTTGAAAATTTTGCCGAACGGGCTCAAACTGTGTGCGAACGTAGTTGACGTAGTGGCAACTTTTTACAGTCTTTTTACGAACTTCATGGACGGGAAGGGTGCTCCAGTACATCAAAGCATTATTTGGCGAAGGGTTACACGTTCTAGCCCGTTTTACGATTTTTTAGGACGGGGCAGGACGTTTTGAGAACCACTCCAGTGTGATGGGGGTATTAGAACAACCCGAATGACCTAAGCAGAAGTTTCAAAATACTATTCCAAGAAAGTGTACGCACTTTGAAGAACGCCTGTTTTCGAAAACACAAGGTTACCTGTGACTGCCAGGGTCCGATTCTTTAATAAATGAGGAACGTCGAAATTTCATTCATAAGTCGTCTTATATTCTCGTTTCCAACATTCCATCACGGACATCATAGTCGCCTGGTTTACAATAGTTTCCATAACATTCTCTCTTTCGCCATGTTCACGTAAGACTGAAAGTACACAAAATACAAAATTGTCTAAGCTACTGCTTACAAAGAAACTAACCTACAACATATCTGACTAAGACAGGAACTTACCCCCATTCACAAGTAAGCCTAGGTAAGTACAAATCTGAGAGTATACACTAGCCCAATGCGGACATCAAATAGAAACAGCTGACAAAATCTTAAGATCATCAACAAATAGCACCCAGAACACCAAGTGCATATAGAAACCTTCTGACAAGGAACAACACTGCTTAAGGCATCAGAATCAAGGTCAGTCGAACGAACGACAACACTACAGCCCGACTCATCAAATAGAGTGCTCAGAACACAGATACAGGTAAGTGGTGCCATCTATCGGTAAACCGGAAAACCTCGAGCGTGACCCCGAGGGATTTTACGATCACAAAAAACACTTTGCACAGGCTCATCAAAACACCGTGTTCATCGTGCAATGCATCTACGGCTTCTATATACATTTGTTTTCAATCTTACCTCCATAACCACTCGCGCCATGACCAAGTTGACAGTTTAAGGCGCCTTTTGTAAGACAACTCAAATCGGAAAGACCGCATGGTCAAGTTGGACGGAAGCACTTGAGCGATCCTAGCGTACAATACCACGTGACCGCGCTACGGCGGGAAAAGAACGCGCTGGTTTCAAAACCCTAACACGAGAAGTAAACAAACATAATAAAGTAGAAAGAAAACCTCACTGGCAGTGACATGCCTCTCCTGAATTGTTCACAATTCACTCCAATCAAACCTAGCTAAAATACCCAAATTTGGGTCAGATCTACAAAACATCATCATAATACAATTATGCTCAGTCAATATCAGCAATTACAAAGGTGAAAAACTCCAAAAAATCAGCAGTCAAACACGGACTAACCCTCACATAGGGTAACCTTCAACACCTCACTTAACTTCTAACACTGACTATACTTATAACACTAGAGACCTTTCGCACCCGCACGTTTAGGCAACCGACTACATTTAGGTCATCAAATGTTGCGGTCTAGTGACGTGTACACAAACGGTTATAGAAAACATTATCCGCAGCGACTTCACTACACGTCAGAGAAAAACTGTTTGCCAAAGCAACATATTTTTATCAAAACCCTCATTCCAACGGTGATCGCCATTCTTTGTTATAAGTTTTAGAAGGATTCCTCGTGCATACCAGGTGTAACATTTTGTTTGTTTTGTTTGGATCATCTTTTATTAAGCTTTTGGGTTGTGAATCAAATCCGTGTAAAAAGGGCAGTTTCCATTGACTGCCGTGCGATCAGTATGGGTCTTTCGCAACTGAACGGTTTGCTGAACATTTACTTTTACGTCATCATTTTGTGAGCAGTTGTTACGTGTGCACAGACACTAAATGAAGGCCTATACACTAGCCGGCCACAGTTCACGGGTAACAAGCGCGGTACGCGTGAGGCGAGTGCGGTTTGTAAGATACCCCGGTTAATGATCACTTGCAATTACGTCACACACAATACAAGCGCAGTAGGGCCCACGGTGAACTCGTATGACGCGAGCACAGTCAAAACATTACACCACCTTGCCTTAGAAATATCCGTAAACACCTATAGGTCTTCACGGATAGTTCTTAGGCTTAGGCAATAGCCGTGTCTCTCTGCGAAACCTCTAAAACCAAACCGTTTCACCGGTTACGGTTACGTATAACTAAATGTAGTCGGTTGCCTAAACGTGCGGGTGCGAAAGGTCTCTATTGACCAACTTCTAACACTGACTACTTCTAACACTGACTAACTTCTAACACTGACTACTTCTAACACTGACAAGGTACAAATTCTATCCAAACCAATTCAAAGTGTTAATAACGTTCAAAATTCCACCTAGAACCTAACTCCATACACAGGTACAAAGAAAACATAGTAAAACCCTTCAAAGGTCTATAACTTCTACAAACACTACCACACTACTTTCAAGTACTCAAATTGAGTGCATTACAATACATTACGCAGCTTGCCTCAAAAAACATGGAAATACAAAATTTAGTCAAATTCACACACAGAACACATGTACATGACTCGTACAAATCTGAAAAACAAAATTGGATACAGAATGGCTGTCGACCAAAGTGACAGTGCGAAATCACATGACCGTTGATCACACAGTCATCAGATTTCACTCCTGCCCAAACACTATATTTCACTCGAACAGATGTCCCTGTATACAGGTTACAAGTATACACGAAACTCTGTTCATAAAATGACTCCTTTGACCTTCAAAATACAACATTGGTAACATTCAAGTTTTCGACCACAGTACACGCATTTCATCACACTACTTTGCGAGATTTTCTCGAGCCACCAACAATATCAACTTGTGCACTGGCCTCTCCAACACAGTTTTCGTCTTGCCCACCAGGATTTCAACCTTCCTAACCAACTGATCTGCACTAGGATAGACCTTAGTAACCCGTGCCAAAGGCCACTGACAACGCGGTCAACCATCATCTATCAACAACACAACATCATTCACTTGCATGTTTCTTTGCTCATGATGCCACTTCGACCTAGGCTGCAATGTTGACAGAAATTCAGTGCGCCACCTGGTCCAAAATTGATTGGACAGAAACTGAACACGGCGCCACCTCCTTCTACAATACAGATCCTGTTGGACAAAATTGCCAGGGGGCGGTTTCACTCTCTGAGATTTGAGCATGAGTATTTGACTCGGTGAGAGCGGCTCGAGGTCTGGTGAGGTTGTGTCTACCACAGTGAGGGGCCTACTGTTTATAATATACTCAGTTTCGGCCATAAGAGTACGTAGTAACTCGTCATCTAACTGGCGCCCATTTTCGCTGAGCAGAGCCGTGAGAACCTTCCTTGCAGACCCAATCATACGCTCCCACACGCCCCCCATGTGACTCGCATTGGGAAAATTCATCTCAAACTGAACCCAATCGCACTCATCCTTCAGCAGTTCACGCCTAATTTTGTCGTTATCCATTTCTGAGAGCGCAGCCGCAAGCTCGTTTTTACCGCCCAGGAAGTTCGTTCCGCGATCGCACCGCAATAGTGGGACAGACCCTCTTCTACACACAAAGCGCCGGTAGGCATTCAAGAATGAATCAGTCGTGAGCTCATTTGCACTCTCCAGGTGCACAGCGCGGCTTGACAGACAAGTAAAAAGTGCGCCCCAACGCTTCACGTCACTACGACCGTGCTTAACCATAAAGGGCCCAAAGTAGTCTACTGCGGAATAAGTAAAGGGGGCTACAAGGGGTGCCTCTCAGCCTACGACACATAACACAGTCCATTATATACAGGGTCACAGCCGTTCTGGCCCCGACAATCCAGTAGCGTTGACGGTGATGATGAGCAATGATGAGTCTGCTAACGTGGCTGTCCTTCGGAAGGAGAATGGGATGCTTGGCATTCTCGGGCAGGGTCGCCCTGCGAAGGCGACCACCCACCCGCAGAACCGAGTCCGCACCCATAAACGGATCCAATGACAGAACCGCGCTGTCCTTGCCAACCCTCTGTCTGTCCTCGCCAGCCGATTTCTGCAATGCACGCACCTCAACAGGGTAAGCCTGTGCCTGTACCAACTGGATGATCTTGATCTCAGCCTTCTGCAAGTCTTCCGTGGTCACTGGAGTGTAATGCCCGTGGTCCTTGGCCTTCAACTTCTCCATGTATTTTACGCACAGGGCAACTGCCCTCTTCAACCTGTGCCAACTAGAAAAACACTCGAATCTTTTCATCATACTCATTCCCCTCTCAGTAGTGTCAACCTCAGTTCTGAAGACAGTAGCCGTTCTCTTGACTTCTGGATCCTGCAACGGAAGTGGATGGTCACAGGAAGCTGGGATTTCTCCGGACATCAAGAAGGGGGGTCCCTTCCACCACAGGGTGCTGGCTTGCAATTCCTCCACGCTTGCGCCGCGTGATGCAAGATCAGCTGGATTAAGCTCCGTACTGATGTGGCGCCAGTTTCCAGGGCTACTGCGGTCACGGATTTGTTGAACGCGGTTCGCAACGGAAATGTGAAATTTCCGGCTCTCATTATTGATATACCCTAAAACCACCTGGCTATCAGTATAGTAGAAATGCTCTATATTCCCATAATCAATCTCACTACCCAGAAACACCCCGACCTTAGCAGAAGTAAGCGCAGCGGTTAGCTCTAACCTCGGTATGGTAATGGATTTCGCTGGAGCAACCCGAGACTTTGCCATAACCAGGGACGATTCACTTTTGCCTTGTTCATCGGTGAGCCGCAGGTAGCTACATTGGCCGTAGCCTTCGAGACTGGCGTCGCTAAAGTGATGCAACCCCACATTGACAACCGCACCCAGGTCATCAGTCTTGTAGCATCGCGGGGTCCTTATCATGGATAACTTCACCAAGTCCTTCCGCCACTGTTCCCATTCCTGATAGATCTCATTCGGTAGAGGATCATCCCATGAGCGGCCGTCCACACACAGGCGCTGAAGAATCTTCTTTCCCTTGAGAATGAAGGGAGAAATCAATCCCAGCGGGTCAAACACTGCACTGATCGTAGACAACAGCCCCCGTCTCGTCATCGGCCGGTCCTTCAACTCGACTCTGAAGCAGAATTCATCTGACTGAACGCTCCAAACGATACCCAGAGTACGTTCCACAGGTAACTCATCATGACGGAGATCTATCTGCTGAAATTCCTTCGCCCGGCATCCCTCTGGAATTGCTTCTACCACATCTCTACTATTGCAAGTGTAGTCCCGCAGATTGAACCCGCCGCGTTCACAAAGCAATCTGCTATCCCGGATCAAGTCTGCAGCTTCTGAGGGACTGGGTGTCGACTTCAGGCCGTCGTCAACATAAAAATCATGTAGGATGAAATCTGCAACCGCGTCACCAAATTCACCTCGGAACTTCTCAGCTGTAGCTCGCATCGCCACATTACAGCACCCTGGGGACGAGGTCAGGCCAAAAGCATGACGGGTCATACGATACTCAGTCGGTGGGCGAGACAGGTCTCCATCGGTCCACCACAGGAAACGTAGGAAATTTCTCTGAGCGGGAGGAACAGCAACTTGATAAAACATCGACTCGACATCGCAAGTAAAGGCTACCTTTTCCTTGCGAAAGCGAACCAGAATACCTGTAAGACTGTTTAGAAGGTCCGGTCCACGCAGTACATGTTTGTTGAATGCCTCTCCATGGAATTGGGCGGCGCAGTCAAAAACAATGCGTAATTTGTCTGGTTTACGCGGGTGGAAGATCCCGTGATGGGGGATATACCATACCTTACCATCATTCAACCCAGTCTCCGTCTCAGGAACGCGCTCTGCATATCCGTTCTCAATTATTTTGCGCATGAAGCCACAGTATGCTTCCTTGTACCTTGGGTCCTTGGCAAGTCTCCCCTTCAATCGTCTCTGCCTTGCTTCAACTGCACCCTTGTTATTTGGAAGCTGTAAACCATCCTGTCTGAAAGGTAACAGGACTTCAAAATGACCGTCGTCTTGTTGCTGAATACCGGCCTGAACTACCTCCAAAAATCTTTTGTCCTGAACAGACATCACCTTCTCAGACACCCCTGACCCCGGAGAGCATTCAACAAAATCTTGTTCAAACATACGCGCCACCTGCGCAGGACTGACTTCTCTAGTTTGGGTCTTGATCGCAAAGTGCGAGTTAGCATCAGGATCACCGCCATGTGTGCTCACCTTCCCAACCACCCCCCAGCCGAGGACCGTCTTCACCCCGTAAGGATCATTTTCACCAGCGGCCACTATTTCCAGAGGGCGGATAGCCTTAGCGCAGTTCATACCAACCAGCAAACCCACCTCAACATCACAGAGGTAAGGGGTCAGCTGGTTAGCCACGGACACCAGATGGCTCCACTTGCGCGCAGTCTCGGGGCGCGGGATCTGCGATCGCCTTGCTGGGATGCTGTCTCTAGAATACACAGGCGGAAGTGAGACGTCACTTACCTCACTCAAACCCCTCACGACTAGCCCATCGACCTTGGTGCACGAGATGACATCTTCAGAAAGTACAGTGGCTAATTTTAAAGACACACTCTCACCAGAAACCCCAATACCGAGCAACACGTCATCAGTTGCGAAACAAGCATCGCTTTGTTCATCTAACAATGCGTAGACAATAGTGCGCTTTTCAGGGTTATCCACATGATGGACCATGACTGGAACAATCAAAGAATGTGACACACAATTAGATTCACTAGACTCAGTGCGGTGGGAAACAGCACTCTCAACACTTTCAGCGGGTTTAGACCAGGCGTCATCATGTAACAACGTAGGATGCATACGGCCACACTTTTCACACTTACGTTTATGACGACAATCACGAATTCTGTGCCCCCATTTGAAGCACCCTCTACACAAACCGTGCTTTCTAATCACCTCGACCCTATCTTTCAGACCCATCTTAGTAAACTCGTGGCAAAAATCAACACTATGAGTGCCTGAACATAACACGCATTTGCTAAAAGCAGGCAGACTAGGACTAGGACTAGGACCAGGACTAGGACTAGGACTAGGACTAGGACTAGGAGCATGATTGACATTTGCTGGCTTAGTGCCACAACTGGCCTCAGCATCAGAGCTAGCAGATGCAAAGGCAGTTACACTGGGCTTGACAGGAGGCTTGGTCGTCGTAGACTTCGAGTTACCACTTCCAGTAGAATGCTGCTGCAGAGCGTTCGACTTGCCGGCCGGCTTGTTGGACGCAATCCTGGCTTGCTTCGTAAGAAAGGCACAAAGCTTCTTGAAACGTGGATAATCGCCATCCTTGAGGGTGACTCCGTCATCATCATCGTCGTAAATGGCTTTGTCCACAATCCTGTACCATCGGTCGGAGATCGTCTTAGGTAACTTCTCAAGTACCCTCTCTTGCTCGACTGGGTCATCAAGGACACAAAGACCCCCCTAGTGTGGCCATGCCGGCCTCACATTGATTGAGAAAGTCCGAAAAGTCCATCAAGGAACGGCCATCACCAAACTTGATGACAGGCCACCTGTCCAATTTCTCACGAAAGGCTTTCGACAACATTCGTTTGTCACCATAGCGTCTTTGCAAAGTAACCATGGCCTTGTCATAAGCTTCAGCCGTATTGAGGGCAAGCATTCCCTCAATAGACCTCTTGGCTTCACCAGTAGTATATTTATTCAGATAATAGTTTCGGTCCGCAAAGCCTGGGCATCGTTGTTCCACCAAAACCCGGTAAGAGTTCAGCCACACCGGGAACTTAAAAATGTCACTACAAAATACCTCTGGCTCCTTCTTCGGAAGTCCGTCCCTCTGGTCCTTGAGAACGTCCGTAAGCAGGGCCAACACGGAAGAGAGCCCACTGTCATTCTCTGCTGCTGGACGAACAGTTTTAGCATCGGCCAGCTGTTGCACTAGCAAACGGTTCGTTTCTTCCATTTGCATCAGTCGTCTCTCATTTTCCGCGACACGGACGAGTGCGTCGATCCCAGGTGATCGGTCCTCATGGGTGTAGTCCCCGAGGTCGATGAGGTCCTCCGTTCCATTTGTCGCCATCGTGATACGTGTGGAGTCTTACTGTGACTGCCAGGGTCCAATTCTTTAATAAATGAAGAACGTCGAAATTTCATTCATAAGTCGTCTTGTATTCTCGTTTCCAACATTCATCATGGACATCATAGTCGCCTGGTTTACAATAGTTTCCATAACATTGTTCACGTAAGACTGAAAGTACACAAAATACAAAATTCTCTAAGCTACTGCTTACATGGAGACTAACATACAACATATCTGACTAAGACAGGAAGTTGCTCCCATCCACAATTAGGCCTAGGTAAGTACAAATCTGAGGATATGCACTAGCCTAATGCAGGCATCAATTAGGAACAGACAAAATCTTATGATCATCAACAAATACCACTCAGAACACCAAAGCCCCATCAACTCCGCCTGAGGAGCCCCACGGATTGTGACAGTAAGAACGTTGTCTACTGTATCACCTGTACC
The DNA here is from genome assembly GCA_002633025.1 of Notospermus geniculatus. Lineage (NCBI taxonomy): Eukaryota > Metazoa > Nemertea > Pilidiophora > Heteronemertea > Lineidae > Notospermus > Notospermus geniculatus. The sequence goes on along the minus strand of NMRB01000447.1, from coordinate 294,660 downwards.
AGATGCCCTACAGTCAACCAGTACGTCGGACAGACCATGTGTTTCCGGAGAAGGATGAACAACCACAAATCCAACATCCGGCGGGGGATAGAGGATGACCGTGACTGCTCATTACTCTATACCCATTTTAAACTGCCAGGACATTCTATCAAGGACCTGATGTTCACCATTCTGGAGACATGTCCAAATGAGACGACCCTCCTCAAGACAGAGTTATGGTGGATGTGGACCCTTAAAACTATCACCCCCTCAGGCCTCAACACCAGGTGCTGAGTTTCTGATAACCTCACAGCTTCCCCTTAGTGTCAGGGCCAAAAAAGTTTTGGCATGGGGCCCCAGATGGGGTCCCTCTCCCCCTTTTTTTCTTTTAATAGGGTCGTTGCTTTGGTAGACTGTAGCTCGGGCCGGGGGACAGGGGTCCTTTTTCTAGGCCTTGTCTGCCATTGCTCTTCTCCTATTTGCTTTGGAAGACTGTAGCTCGGGCCGGGGGACAGGGGTCCTTTTTCTAGGCCTTGTCTTCCATTGCTCTTCTCCTATTTTGTTCGCAGGTCAGTGCTTTGCAACCCCTCTTTTCCCTTTAGTAGACCCTTTTCCTTGGAGGACAGGGTTCCTCTTTTTAGGCCTATGTCTTCGTCCATGATGGTCTGTTTCTAATTTTTCGTTGGTCAGGTTTTGTAGGTGCTGTTCACCTATAGGCTCCCTTTCTTTACTGTTGCCCCTTCATTTCGTATTTATCTTGCTCTTCATTTATTTTCTAGGCCTAATTTGTTATCACTTCCTCATACATTTGTTTAATATAAATTACTCTTACTATGGTCTTGGGGGTATTGTACTGTTAGTATAATTATACTGTTAGTTTAATCCCTCCAAGCTATATTTTCCCTTCAGCCTAGTCAAGCCTTACATTCACTAATTACTTTTCTGTTAGGTTGAGCAACCACCTTTTGGGGCTTGTACTCTTTTCTTTCCTTAATTGCTGTCACGTCCTGTTTGGATGGGATACTTCATGTCTACATTTGGGTTTCAGCTCAGTCTGTTCTAGAGTTTCGGATTGTAAAGTTCCAGCCTGAAGAAGACCCCGGTTGGGGTCGAAAATTCGCAAACACTCTGGAAATTGCCTTTTTATTTATCTTATCAGAACACCAAGTGCATATAGAAACCTTCTGACAAGGAACAACACTGCTTAAGGCATCAGAATCAAGGTCAGTCGAACGTACGACATCACTACAGCCCGACTCATCAAGTAGAGTGCTCAGAACACAGATACAGGTAAGTGGTGCCACCTATCGGTAAACCGGAAAACCTCGACCGTGACCCCGAGTGAATTTTACGATCACAAAAACCCTTTGCACAGGCTCATCAAAACACCGTGTTCATCGTGCAATGCATCTACGGCTTCTATATACATTTGTATTCAATCTTACCTCCATAACCACTCGCGCCATGACCAAGTTGACAGTTTAAGGCGCCTTTTGTATGACAAGTTAAATCGAAAAGACCGCATGGTCCAAAAGTTGGGCGGAAGCACTTGAGCGCTCCTAGCGTACAATACCACGTGACCACACTACGGCGGGAAAAGAACGCGCTAGTTTCAAAACCCTAACACGAGAAGTAAACAAAGATAATAAAGTAGAAATAAAACCTCACTGGCAGTGACAGTGTGTGTGTGCATAATGTAGCCTACACTGCTATGCTATCAACGCATCACTGTGGTCTTTTTCTGGTGTCAAAGCAAGTCATATGCTAAATTACTGGATGCTTATTGCCTCGTACTCAAAACCATCTTCCTTTTCTCGTTACATGATGCAAATAACCAAAGTTTCCTAAAACGAATGCACCAAAAGATCCATCTTGATATTAACTTCCTAGGACTTGATGCTGTCAGAAAGTAATTTGCCAAAGAAGCAAGACATGAGATACTGTCACAATCATACCATAATCACAGCTTCATGCAAGACGATTTCTGTAATACGGTATTTCAAATCCCAGAACACAATGAAAGGTGTCAATGACAATGAATGTGATTTGTGATTGCTACTGGCAATCTGAACGTCAGAGAACGATTCGTGCCAACATCGTATCTCTGATGTATATCGGACAGCGCCATCTTGCCCCGGGGTCTACTTCTTCGGTCATGCTCAACAAGACTGTTCAAATCTATCGATCTGAATGATCTAAGTTACCAATTAGGGGTTGTGAGTGTTGCTACACATAGAAAAATGAGTTGAAGCATGTTACCTTACATGATGAAGGGTCACTCACGCTATAGCAGCAGGTTGAACTTCTCAAGTGGTGAAGTGAAGGCTGGTCGGCCATTTTGTTTCGACATTGTAACGTTGTCCATCCTCGGTGTTATCACTGCCTATAAATGTGCCTTAATCCANCACTAAAGTGGAAATCTTAACTTAAGGGAGATGCAGAAAGCTACTTTGGAATAGTGAAAGCCTCAAAATCACCCTTATCTCTAAGTGTGGTCACAGTTCCCTTAACTGACTCCTTAACTTCACAGTTGTGGCAGGCACAGGTTGGAATATGCTATCCATGCTGTCTTTTAATGCATGCTAGCCAAATAGGCCGGGGAAATTATGTGCTAGGCTAGGGTAGGATAACATTGAACTGTGCCAAGGATTTTGATTTGACAGACCATGTATCCTCTTTCTGTCCTACCAATTTGGTAACCTCTTTTTTGTTTTCCACCGTTAATAGCCACTTTACACAGTTCCTAACATACTAAAATGTGCATTACAGCATTGCCTGCAGTCATGTTCATGTACATGCAGCCTACATTTGAGAAACCTTCCTTAAGTATAACACTCAAGAAATCTGGGGAACCCCTTGAATACTGACCTTGAATACTGAAATTTCATTGGCTGACACCACAATTCCTGGAAATACTTTAGTTAACATGGTTAAGGGTTGCCCTTAGCTGAGTATGCCCTCAGTTTGGTTTATGCATACACCTTAAGTATGGCACTTGGTAAAGTGAAATCCTTAGACTTTAAGGGTAAGTTTTACACTTAACTTAAAGCACCACGGTATAGGCTGGTAAATCTAAGGTTTGACCCTAAAAAAATTGCAACAAAAAGTTTTTCACTTATTTTGTGTTCATTCATAGGCCCTGAACAACATACTAAAAGTTTACCAAAATTGGCCAATCAGAAAGCACCGAATGACCCCACCCCCAAAATGGCCCTAATCAATGTATTACGGTAAAATGATGAATGTACAGCTATCTCGAAAAGGGTTCATTTTAACCCCTATAAATGTATTATTCACTAATACAAAAGTGACCACAGTGATTCCAGATATGATGACTGAATTGCTGATTGACGTCCCTATGACGTCAAACTGACGTCATTATGACGTAATCATCGTCATTTTTTTAAATAGGCAAAACATGGGCCAATTAATCACCACAAATGAGTTGATCATATGTAGGAAAGCCATCTTAAACCTTCTAACAACAAGGGTTCATTGTTATTTGACGTCTGCATGACGTCAGAATGCGAATATTACAGTTATTTTACCGTATACCTCAGTTTCTCTTGTTTTCGTCACAGTCCTCTTCATCAGTAAATTCTGAAAGGTTGCTACATTCAGTCAGCTGGCATGGACCACATGCTTCGCTGCATGGAAGGCCACACTTTCTGCAACTGCGTCTATTTGTGTTGCATCCAGTTGTGCGGTTGCAGCGGATTATCTTCAATAGCTTTTCGGGTGCTGGCGTCTCATCTGTCATTTGTGGGTTTGTGGTTTAAAAACAGATTGGCCATCACTGAAAATCCATCCCCAATCTTAGCCTTCACGGCAGTTCCCATCCATATCATTACTTGTCAGAGATATGTCCTTTGAGAGTGATACTTGCTGGCGATGTTGGGGGCGGGGAGACTGCGTGGTGCTACAGATGATGCAGTGACAACCTTTCTCTTAAGTCCATTACAGCGGAGCCATTGTTCGGTCTTGCCTCCCAGAAGCTTGACTACAACTTTTTCTCCAAAGTTCTCAACAGGAGATGTCAGTCAGTTGACCAATAGGAGTCACTACCGCCCAATTCAATGCCTAGCGGACCCATTCATGGTTGACTGAGCACCAATCAGGAGAATTTTCTATTGCTTTGGTCCGTTAGAACTTTGCTGCCACCTTTTGGCGATAAGCGCAGCTGACTGCTCCTATTGTCAGGAGTCTGTCCAAATTTGCAGAATTATTTAGCACTTTTAACAAGCACAGAATCCCTTCGCACGAGCTGTTTGAAAACTGTTTTTTTGCCTACTTCATGAATACGAGAAACTATATCACAGCCCGTGAAGGCGTGAATCAACAACAAAGCCTCGCTGGCTTCAGAACCCAGCAACTCAGTTTTGACTGATATATCATAAACCTTAAGGGCCGTATGCACCAAGGAAGATTATCTTGAACTCAGGTTGAGCCATAGCTTTTTAATTGTTCAGGTTTGCTAGGGCATGATGTGACAATGGAAAAGTTGTGGCTCAACCTGAGTTCAGGATAATCTTCGTTGGTGCATACGGGCCTATGTGTTGGACCCTTGGTTTATCTGACCACACAGTCCCCCCAAAATTGCCAGCAATGAAGTATCACTCTCAAAGAAATCTCCAAGTAATGATATGAATGAGAGTTGCCATGAAGGATGAAGATCGGGGATGGATTCTCGGTTCACTGTTTTTAAACCATGAATGACAGATGAGATGCCAGCACCCGAAAAGCCAAAGATAATCCGCTGCAACTGCACAACACAAATAGATGCAGTTGCAGAAAGTGTGGCCTTCCATGCAGCAAAGCCTGTGGTCCATGCCAGCTGACTGAATGTAGCAACCTTTCAGAATTTACTGATGAAGAGGACTGTGACGAAAACAAGAGAAACTGAGGTATACGGTAAAATAACTGTAATATTCGCATTCTGACGTCATGCAGACGTCAAATAACAATGAACCCTTGTTGTTAGAAGGTTTAAGATGGCTTTCCTACAAATGATCAACTCATTTGTGGTGATTAATTGGCCCATGTTTTGCCTATTTAAAAAAATGACAATGATTACGTCATAATGACGTCAGTTTGACGTCATAGGGACGTCAATCAGCAATTCAGTCATCATATCTGGAATCACTGTGGTCACTTTTGTATTAGTGAATAATACATTTATAGGGGTTAAAATGAACCCTTTTCGAGATAGCTGTACATTCATCATTTTACCGTAATACATTGATTAGGGCCATTTTGGGGGTGGGGTCATTCGGTGCTTTCTGATAGGCCAATTTTGGTAAACTTTTAGTATGTTGTTCAGGGCCTATGACTGAACACAAAATAAGTGAAAAACCTTTTGTTGCAATTTCTTTAGGGTTCGGCCAATTTTTACCTTAGATTTACCAGCCTAGTATTGCAACGTTCTGTCGACAGCCGGCGCCACCGGCACCATGCTCCAATACTGTAGTTAAGCCTTTCGCCCCAGTGTTGGAGAATGTATGATTACACTACAATGCACGTAGTAGCATGCGTAGTTTACCAAGTCGTCAATAGAGGTCTCCCTTAACGCGGGTAGGTGTAACGCAGGATTGGGAAGCAATACTGTGGTCCTTTAAGGAAGTTTTATGCATATGGCCCCTGGTCTCCTTTCTGTGTGGTTACTTTTCCAAGCAGTGAGTGTGTCTAGTCAAAACCCATCCTGAGAATCCCAGGGCGTCGCGCTCGCTCACTCGCACTATGCCCTGAGGACATCCACCCGATTTCGTGGGGTAACTGGCGAAAGAAATCCTTTCGCCCAATCAGCATCGCGTTCATGCAATGACGTCATTCATTAGAGCTGGGCCTCCACTTCGTGTTGTGAAGATGGGACAAATCGCACTTCGATTCCCCGACAAACTCGCTGAATTGTTGACTACTCCTGAATTAACTTCGCGTCAAAGTGGTTCTCACGGATTATGTACATAATGACTACCTATCAATAGGTTCAAAACACGAAGGTATGATCCAGTTCATGTGTTTGGGGCAGCTGTCATTCGACAGCGTGCATAAATTATGGAATGAGATGCAGTTCTATTTGCCTGGTGCCCGTTAACTCGTAACACCAGATGTGTGTGCAGACGTTGCAGCACTAGTCACGGTGTTTGGTATTTTACATCAAGTGGCGTTCCCCCACTGCAGTGCATGGATTATTCGTGAATTACCAATTGGCGAGTACACACGAGGGAACAGCCGTCTTCCCCACCGAAACGGGATGGATTTCCTCAGGGCATTAGGGAGGGTACGACCGTAAATGACCTGAGATCTCAGGATGGTCAAAACATAACAGACATGTGAGGTCACTGTCCTTAAACTTGTAAAGAGTCCACTCGACATTATGCCCCTCCATGAGTGGTTAGGCCCATGTATTGTTGTTGGCCTGTTTTGTCAAGACTTGTAATCATGCATAAAACCCTGTGACTCACCCTTGAATAAAGTTGAAACTGGGCAGTATAACCGATACTTCTACCCTAAAAAAACCCGTCGTGATGGAACTTGTTTGTTTTCTTTGGAATAATCTTATCCAACATGATGCCAAGAATATTTAGTCCAAGTCTCTATGGAAAATATTGATTCCGTCAGCAATTTCTAAGGCATTCAAAAGGACTAATTACAGTAAGTAGTGAAACAATAGAAGGAGCAGGTTGATATTATGTCATGATCAATGATATGGACCATAGTGTCAACCGTGAAATTTTCAAAAGGTAGCTGTAATACTTTCCGAGATTTCCTCAAAGTTGAAAACCTCTGTTAAGTCCCCAGCACCTTTCGAACTTTGACCTATGTGACCTTGAAAAGTAGGTCAAATCACAAACCCGTTATGTATGTCATGTATCATCATTAGATACACCTATGACAAAAATTCGGAGGCTATCCTTTCATTAGTTCAGGAATTATTAGACTTTTTGTGTTTGAGGTTTTGGCCACCTGGTGGCCAAGCCAAGAATTGTATCGGACTGAAACTTTGTGTCATTGGTCATATGACAAAGGACTATAAATATACTAAGTTTCAGGTAATTAGCCCCAGCGGTTACGAAACGTGCCACCAAAAGGCAAAATTCTGAACTTTGACCTCTGTGACCTTGAAAAGTAGGTCAAATAAAAAAACCCGTCATATATGTCATGTATCCTCATTAGATACACCTATGATAAAAATTTGGATATGATCCAGTTATTAGTTCAGGAGTTATTGCGCTTTTTGTGTTTTTGGTCTTGGCCATCTTGTGGTCAAGCCAAGAATCGAATCGGACCGAAACTTGGTTTCATAGGTCATCTGATGTACAATGTATGTACCAACTTTCAGATCAACAGCCAGAGCGGTTACGAAACGTGCCCGCTAACGGACGACGACGACGACAGACGATGGACACCGCATGACGACTATAGCTCACAGCTGAGCTAAAAACGATGTCAAATAGCAACGAAACGTGCCACCAAAACGGCAAAATTTTCATATTTGACCTCTGTGACCTTGAAAAGTTGGTCAAATAAAAAACCTTTACATACATGTATGTCATGTATCCTCATATGATAAAAATTTGGATACATATCAGTAAAACCACAAATGTGTGATAAAACAGGTCACACAATGCATAAACCATGACATCTATACTCAGGTCATTTCCTCTTAAAAATGTACGGTTTATCCGGCTCAAGACGATTTGCAACAGTTCTAACAAGTTAATCCATGACATCTTTATATTTAGCGGACTTCCCCTGAAATTTGCAGCATCGCATCTGATGATGACATTAAAACGAATATTTTGGAATTTATCGACACTTGAAATGTACAACCACAAAGTGATTACAACGGAAGTACAAGCGAACATCATCAATGAACACAAAGACACGACAGGAAAAGGAAGCTACATGTACTAGTGATAACAACATTTACTACAGTTTCATGCCTCAAATTATTCAAACACAAATTCTAAGACGTGTGCTGCAGAATGTAATGTGGGCCTTGTGGCAATGCAAGACTGATGTTGAATTGGTCCGAAGGGCAATTGAACATAGAACCTTAGTTGTGTAATGGGACACTTTTTTCACTGTATTCATCTGACCCCTCTATTTTTGCGGTTAAAAAGAACATAATTGCAATCGCCACTCACAATCTGAGATCAGATTTATCAACCATACAACACAATAAAAAAAGATAAAAAAAGATATCTACTCATGAACAACAAAAGCAACGAACATACACCCTAAAGGTGCAGTCAGAAATCTCCACCCTAGTAGTTGATAATCAAAATTCTGATCAGCATTTTGCATGCTCTACAACTTTTGCAATTGTTGTAGTGGCATGCAAAATGCTGGGAACAACTTAGAGTGTGATTTTACAACACGATTGACGATTTGAACATGTTTTAGTATGCCTACCTATCCTCATCCATATTGGTTAGTTTTCTGCAAATCATCACAAAGAATTAAAAAAATGCAAAAGTAAGAGACATAAAAGAGGCCACCATCATTGGTCAGAATGTCATCAGTGACTGATTTTTATCCAATCAGTTTGTTTTGGTTTGCAAAACATAGAATGACGAATGTTTCCATTGGCTCTGCATAAGAAAAGTAAGTTGTCCTTCATGAGAATTTCCAGTTTTGAACAAATTATCTGTCACTGTGCGATCCGAATTGGCACCATGAATGGTAATCCCTGAACCCCACACTCCATGAACTAATTGACGCCACCAAAACGATAGCTTTCAAAGCTTTACTTTAACATCATCCACAAACCACTAATCCAATGAATGTCTTCAGCAGAAGTGGTGTAATCCCCGCAATTTGATAATTTTCAATTTTTTAGTCAATTTTGATATCGGGGTGGAATCAACTGAAACATTACTGAAAATAATGAATGAACCTCGAGTTTTCATTCCCCATTCATCATTGACAAGGATAAATTGACTTTTTACAGACACTGTATCCATTTTATTGAAAGACCTTTCCAACTGGCTGACGTTGGGTGATCACGGACGCCGTAAATAAGATTAGGTTAGGAATAGGTTGTTAATTTCTTGCCCATGGATGTTCTGATCTGGCAGGTACAATAAAAGACATCATCAGACCTGCAGTCACGACAGACAGACAAAGGTTAAAATGGCTCATGTCATGTGAACCTGTTTCAAGAATTCTGATCCTTTTTTATGGCCGTGCAAAGGCAGACAGTTCTTTTAATACGACAGTATGTCTGAAGTAACTTGAAATGGTGCTGGATGCAGAGAAACTCTCACAATTTAACAGCCATTGAAATGTACCGTTTACAGTGGGTTTACTAGACATGCACACATCACCAATGAAAAAAAGACGAATTTGTTTCCACACACTTCATTGATTCCCTGACGTTTTTATCATTGCAATTACGACAGACTAAATGGCTCCAACTCATCCAAACGTGAAGTCAATTTCATCATCTGTAAGTGACATTTATCAGTCTGGTTCTGAACCATTTTTAAGGAGGACGTTCTGTTCACCATTGGAGTCAGGCTAGTAGCAATGTA
>NMRB01000447.1:268776-281633 GCA_002633025.1 Notospermus geniculatus | reverse complement strand
AGCCAAGTACCTTTGGCCAGTTCAATGTGAAAAACACTTTACCAGGCTATTTGGTGGCGCCTCTGTATTCACCCTGAGTCTGTCGATGGAGCAACATCAAGACGTGGCATCCAGTGACGTCAGCAGGTCGAAGGCATTGGGTTCTTACCGAACCAGAGGGTAAAGTCGGTCACTATTCTATAGTATTCACTTCTTGTTGACATTCATGGTGTTATCCAAGCACCAGTTGAAAACATCTATGCATTCAAAAACAGTACAACACTCATTTGACGTACATCAACGTCATCAGATATCATTACATATACGTTGAGGACAATTCTTATTTTATTCCCTTGGCCATAATTACCGTAATCAATTAAATATTCTTTCTACAAATACACACACATCACGCGAGTCATGTATGTATTATTGCTCAGATCATGTACATTGCGTTTCAGTGAAAATATATTCAAATAACGAAACCATGGACAAAGAAATCAAATAAGATTTATATGCAACCTGTTTGCAATGACACCAAATGGAGTTTCTGAAACTCGGACGAGTGGCTAAGATCAATCATTCTTTCCTGCGTCATTGATTGCTTTGACTGATCTTGAAGCGATGGCCTTTAGGACCGTCGGTCCTATTGGCCCACGTTTTGTCGACCATGAGGTACTCAACGCAACGGTGAAGATCACATGTGTGGGCGGTTTTGTTTATAGACGTGAGCTTGTGGACTTGGTGGACTCTGTCGGTATTACCGTGGATGGACTCATCGCACTTTACCAACGAGAGCGGAGTAATGAGTTTTACGCTGTATTTAGTGACTTTCGTGATGCTGACTATCTGGCCTCTCTTGGATCTGAGGCGTTTAGGGGACATACTTACATGTTTTCTCCCATCTCCAAGGAACGTGTCTCTCTGCGTGTGCATTGGCTTCCAGTGTACGTCTCGAATGAGTATGTGCGCTCTCTCTTCAGGAATGTCGGCGATGTTATAAACGTTTCTTTTGAGAAGGTCGCCGTTGGAAAGTTGTCTATCGCCAGCGGAATTCGGAATGTGACGCTTGACGTTTCTGAGAGGAATAAGGTTAATATTCCTCACAAGATTCGTACTGAGGACGGTTTTACGATGTTGGTCACATGCAAGGGACGGTTGCCACTCTGCCTTAAGTGTGATACTATTGGTCACACTCGGGCGCAGTGTACTAGTAGTCGCGCTCCATCGTCGTATGCTAACGCTGTGTCGAGGCCCCCTGCCAGTGAGATCCCAGCCAGGACATCTGTGAACCCCTTTGACGTGTTCCCTGGTGACGATGAGGGGTCGGATGTTGAGTCAACGGGTCCTAGGGATGATGGTGTCGGCCCTGGTGATGATGCTGCTGCTGATGTGCATCCTGTTGTGCCCACGGAAGCTCCTGAACCCGTTGCTGCCGACGATGTGCAGCCTGTCACTTCTCCTGTTGCCTCTGCTCCCGCTGCTTCCGGTGCTCCGACTGAGGTCGTGGAGCCTGTTGTCTCTGCCCAGGCTTTTGAGCCTGTTGCTTCCGGCGCTCCTGCTGATGTTGGTGAGACTGTGCAGCCTGTCGTTTCTGCACATGCTTCGGGGCCCGCTGCGTCCGGTGATTCCACTGAGGTCGAAAGTGGGAAGCGTCCATTTGATGATTCCGATGATGATGAGGTCCTGACGCCATTTACTCCTAACGTCGACTCCAAGAAGGCTCGTCAGGAGGATGAGGACGATGATGGTGACGCTGACCCTTTCGCGCCGCTTGTCATGGACATTGACACTCCTCCTTAATTGTGTTTTGTGTTTTCCTGGACTGAACTTTTGTGGTAACGGCTGGACTGAACGCGGACTTACGGTGACGGAACACGGCTTGCGGATGATGATACGGAACGTTTTTGGACATTGGCGGCGGAATATGGCTTGGCGGATTACAACCACGGACCGGAAATGGACATTGCCTTTTTCTCCCTCGGGAGTTTCTTCATGTGTTTGTTTGACGGGATTTGGTAAGCTGTTGTATTTATTCTCTTTCTTTGCCATCTTAATGTTGCTTGTAAGATATCATATTTATTCTCTTTCTTCACCATTTTCCGAATCTTTCTGGTTTTTGTGTCTTTTCATGTCATTGCTTTTCTTTTCCGGGTACAACTCCCCTTTAAGATTAGTATTCCACCATGCATGTGTTTTCCCCACACAGTACTTCTTTCACTGTACATTTTTATATTTTGTACACGGGCCTTTTCAAGTAGGATTAGGGCGTTGTTAATCCTTTTCTTGGCAGCTTTGGTCTGGTATTTGCTTTTAATCCCCATACCTGAATGGCATATTTTTCTATAGGGAGTCTCAATTGTCGGGGTCTTTCCAGCGTTGCGAAGTATGCTCGCATCGCTAATTTTGTTTCTAGTTTTAATCTTGACGTTCTTTTTGTGCAGGAGACCAATGTTAATTCTATTTCTTTAGCCAAAACCATTGAATCTCGTTTTTCTGCGAAAGCCTTTTGGTCTTTTTCGTCTTGTCGAAGCACTGGTGTCGCCACCTTTTTGTTATCTAATAAAATTACTCATGAATCTTTCGAATATGATTTAGACGGCCGGTTGTTGTTTTTAGATGCATCTATTGGGGGAGTCAAAGCTCCGTTTTATTAATATTTATGCTCCTACTAAGGATGCTGATAGGAAATTGTTTTTGTCTAACTTGTTTCGTTATTTTAACACTAGCCGTCATATTGTCTTAGGTGGTGACTTCAACTGTGTTATGAATACCTCTGTTGATAAGGTTGGCGGGAATTTTGAGAGGGGCACTATTGGATCTGAGGAAATTTCCTCGTTTTGCAATGATTTTTCTCTTTTTGATTATTTTCGTTCCGAAATTCCCTCTGGAGTGTCCACTACTTGGCATTCTAAGGACGTCCATTGTCGCCTGGACCGTTTCTATGTTTCCAAATCTTTTTCTCCTTTCATTATCCTAACCTCTGCAAGTTCAGCAAGCTTATACAAAGCCTTTCTAACCAATGTGAAAACTGACCACAGGCCTGAAACCACTCACAATTCACCGGGAATTGACTCAACCAAACTTGATTTCACATGAATTACCTTTTGGTTGGAATTGAAGTGTGCATTTTCAATGGGTCATTTTGGGTGACATCACCAATTCCCAGGCCTGTGGTCAGTTTCTGACTGCTTGAATGGCTTTGTAAACCTTGCTCAACGCCAAAAATGTAAAATACCATTTTCTTGTAGAAAATAATTAAATAATTAACAGACGTCACACAAACTTGTTGGCATTTTACATGACACAGGCCCAGGTGAAATTCTGCGGTGAAATAATTACTATTTCTCGTCTTCTAGGCCTCCAAAATCTGGCATTGTCTCCCTAATTTAATTAGTAAAGAGCAATGCAATTGTTTTTGTGTCATCATAGCTGTTAACTACTCAGTACCAAGCATCATCTATGCAAGTTTCAGGCAGATCGAAGAAGTAGTTTAAGAGTTATGCCGAACTTGTAACAACCCTTCATTTCTGCCCAGCCCCTTTTGACAGCTATAAAAGGGATGGCGAATGGAAAGTCTCCTGGTAGTGATGGCCTGGGAAAAGCTTTTTATGCGAAGTTTTTTGACCTTTTGTCTCCTGTACTTGTCAAGTTATATTCTTTGGTTTTTGAGGGGGGTATTTTAGCCGCTTCTCAGCGTCTTTCTTATATTTCCTTATTGTGTAAAGATCCAGACCGTTCTGAAAACATGAAGAATTGGCGTCCCATATCTTTGTTAAATGTTGATTACAAAATATTGTCTAAGGTTTTGACCAATCGTTTATCTAATGTAATGGAATTTATTGTTCATCCTTATCAAACATCTGGGGTAAAATTTCGTTCTATTTTGGACAATGCTCATCTTCTTAGGAATATTTTTGATTTTGTTTCAGAAAGGGATCTCCCCTTAATGGAATTTATTGTTCATCCTAATCAAACCTCTGGGGTAAAATTTCGTTCTATTTTGGACAATGTTCATCTTCTTAGGAATATTTTTGATTTTGTTTCAGAAAGGGATCTCCCCTGTGCTTGGATTAATCTTGATTTTGAAAAAGCTTTTGATAGGGTTAATTGGTCTTTTATGTTTAACGCATTATCTTCTTATGGTTTTGGGGAGTCCTTTATCGAATGGATCAAAATTCTTTATAATGATGTTCATTCTTCCGTTATTGTTAATAATCATATTTCTGAGCCTTTTTCTCTTTCGCGGTGGGTGCGCCAGGGCTGTTCTATTTCTCCTTTATTGTTTGTTTTATGTTTAGAGCCATTGGCCATTAGAGTTAGGAATGATGGGGATATTTCTGGTCTAACATTGCCAGGTTCCACGCAGCCTGTGAAGTTTTCTGCTTTTGCCGATGACGCTACTGGAATTGTGACCACAAATCGTGGCATGACTCGCTTTTTCTTTCATGTGGATTGTTTTTGTTTTGCTTCGGGTTTTAAGGTTAATCTTTTTAAGTCCAGAGGATTGTTTTTGGGCAAATGGAGGACCAGGAGTGATCACCCGTTTGGCATCTCGTGGCCCGACCGGGTGAAGCTCATTGGGATCCCATTTGGGTATGGTTTAACCTCTGATGACTTGTGGCACTCAATTTTTAGTCAAGCAATTAGCACTTACTCTGGTTATCCGATTCTCTGAGATAAATAGAACCGTCTCCTTCTCCTTGGAAAGAAGATACAATTCCCTCGGATGTGTTCCTGCCACATCTGCGCTAGGCTGACGTTGGATGTTTGGACCGGGAAGCCACAGCGTGAGTGCAATAAAAGGATGCCTGCTTTGGAGCCCACTTTACTCAAAGGTGGTCTTACTAATTGCGCCTACAGATGAGAAATGATGCCAAGAGTTCCTCACCAACATCCTTTCTATCCATTTACTTTTATTACGCTCAAACTTGTTATTTATTGATGTTTTCCATTATGCCTTTTGTTATTTATCAATCTTTTGGATCATAATATTTTACTCCACGGAAGGGTCACTTGTACCTTTAACATGCGGCGATTCCTTCCGAGAAGGGCAAATAGACGGGTCAGCCATGACTACATTAACTGCCCTACCAGATTTTTCATTGATGGTAAGAACACCTGCGGTACCCTTTTAGCTCGCCGCCGAGTCTTGGATTGGCGACAAGGTGGCCAAACCAGAAAACACAAAAAACATGGCCACCAGTCGGCCATCTTGAAAATTGTACTTGGCTCATATCTTATGTATAATACCACAAAGAACGTTCTAACCTGGTATGATGTTTCCCTGGAAAATGAGGTGACTTGACACTCGTTGTTCGTTCTTCTGGCGGGCACCAGGTGGGCAAATGGTCCATGGACCATTTCATTTGGGCGTGGAAAGACGTAGTAATTGAACATTCTATGTAAATTTGTGTCCGCTGGTAACATAAATATTGACTTGACACTTGTTGTTCGTTTTTCTCGTACATCCACCAAGGTGAGCACATGGTCCATGGACCATTTCATTTCAGCTTATGTAGTGGTACAGTAAGAGTATTTCCCAAAGCGTTCAGAGATGTGAAGAAGAGCACGACCTGCAAACGGAACCCTTCAAACTGACCAACACTCCTACCTTCTAGAACAAAGCAATGGACACCAGGAAATGGTCTCCAGTTGTTACAGTGCCACTGAGGCAAGTGACGGAAGAGTCATCTCCTGAACAATAAGCCTTGTGTCAGGATATCTGACTACCATATCAGAATACCACAAGGATTGGTCACCACTTGATACTGCGACCCTTTCATTGATTACCCACAACATTGTCACTCATTCCCTGAACCCCTGAGAGAGGAAGGGACACAAAGGAGAGAGGGGGCACCTGGTATTACCCAAGTGACATCAAGAACCATCAAGCATTGGTCATCTTGAAGCCGGATACTAACACCACAAACGATAATGGGCAAGATGCGAGTGATCCTTACATGCCATCTTTTCCCAATCGGTCAATTGGGTCTGAAGTACATTTTCCAGCATCAATCACCCTCTAAGCAGTGCATGCTTTTTTCTTCCCCTGACCATGAAGGCATGGTTTATTCAAATCCATAAACAAGGCATATTTGACACCCAGATGCTAAATCAGTCGGTGTACAGCCTTCCTAAGCTTACTTCTCTCCATAAAGGCGCAAATTCGTCATATATATCAAGAGCCAGGAGACATTGTCAGATAGAATGCGGTGTTTTTGATTCATCCTGACGAGACAGGCATGACTCTTGCCAATACCAGAAGCCAAACCCAGGTCACGAGCGAGAATCCTTCCTGGATGTCATGGTTTCGGAACCATAACCAAATAGCCAAAGTACTAATCTCCGTACCATTAGGATAATTGCCATATAATTGATGACTTACTGGGACCAAGGAGGGGCACGGCTGTTTGACTCCGAGATCAACTTGCTAACAAAGGCACAAATGAAGATTCAGATGCCTGAGGATTCATGGAATGTTTATATGAGATAATTGAAGTGATAGAAAGATTAAGGTCCACCAGTTGCTTCCCTGGTCGATGCTTCATGATCGATGACCAGCAGAGCTCGCCTGCTCTCAATGTGACTGAACTGTGTGAACAAACTGCGGAAGAAGGAGGTTCATCAATACAACTGACTGAGTGCCTTCCTAAGCAGTTTGAAAGTTGAGAGTGAACGAAGATGAAATGGACAAGGGAAGGCTCAGCCTATAGCCTATCAACCTCCGCCGCACGACCATCGTCGGCGACCGATCGCGCGATCTTGCGTTCGACCCCGTCGCCCGATTTGGTCGGCGCCCGATCGCGAGACTAGTAATTACTTGAGTCACTTCATAACGGGTTGCCGTCGAAGTATGAACTAGGCTGAAGTTGCAGCACTGAAAGTACTGTCTGGTCAAAATAGGATGTACGTACAGTCGTCCTCAAATTTATTCATACCCCATGAAAAAGTATGGAAAAAATATTTAGAAAATACCTATCAGTTGCACTTGCACGTCTTGGGCTTCATTTAATGACCTTTACTCGAAATGTACACAGATTGAAAAATATTGACCAAATATCACAAAGATATCACAATTTCAAAATATCATGAAAATCCTAACTTTTGAAAATTTCAAGTATTTGATTCGAAATTGATTTCATATCATACTACCTTATCATGGAAACTTTGTGAAGAAAGATTGGCATCAATATACCACTTCGTTTTTGCGGCATAATTTTTTAAAAACTGGTGATTTCGATGCTTTTTTATTCATTTTTTGCCATTTATTGAAATAACTCTCTCATATGATTTAACAAGTCAGAAAAATACTTTGGAATCTTTTTCATTTGACTCTCTGGGTCTGATGGCATTCGATTTTTTTCAAAATTCCTGAAATTATCAAAGTATCAAATTTGAAAATTCAAATGATATTTTGCAATTTCACAAAATCGAAGTGAGATTTTCGAAAACTTTCTTCACTGCAGTTTTTAGAATTGGTCATAGGATGATATGATATCGATTTCGAATCAGATATTTGAACTTTTAAAAAGTTGAGTTTTTCATGATATTTTGAAATTGTGATATCTCTGTGATATTTTGGCCGTATTTTAAAAATCTCTGTACATTCCAATTAAATGTCATTCAATGAAGCCCAAGACGTGCCAGTTCAGCTCATTTGTATTTTTTAAATATTTTTCCTATAATTTTTCATGGGGGTATGAATAAATTTGAGGACGACTGTACATACACTGTACTTATTTATTCTGTACAAATTACATTAAAGTTGTTCAAAGCTGAAATTAAAGCATTAAGATTTTACTCATCTCATATAAATGAGACTCCCCTTAAAGTTAACAAGATTACTCCGTGAAGATTCATAGATCAACACATGCCTGCACATCCTTCACCCATCAAGCTGAAAGCAATCATCAGATGAATAGAATGAATTAACTATGCATCACCATTGCATGTCGCTTGATAGAAGCAAATTAAGAAATTAATCGACAAACAACATGACGATAGAATTTGATGCTGAAATTTTCTTATCCTTGAAACATTGATGGCTGCTTTGAAATGTAGTCGGATTATAAAGATTTGCTTTAATTAAAGATGGTGAAGAAGGAAGGCAGGAGCATGAAATCTTCGCTTTTTTAGGTGCAGCAGTTCAACATGCTGCTAGCAAGAGTTATGAAGTATCAGGTCAATGATAAGTAGAAATATACTCTAGATCCTTGCCTATAAGGACAAAAGGAGTAAGGACTGCTATGGACCCCACCTTCTATTTGGAATTCTGATAGGCCACCTTCACAAAAGGCCCATGATTACATGACCGCATAAATCAAATAGGGTTTGGTTCAGTGGTTTCCCATTGTTCGGCTATGAAGGAACAAGTGGGTACCAACATCCAAATACCAATACCAATGAATCTGATCCTGATGTTACGTTTTTCAGTGAGGCCCGTTTTTCAGTGTGTCAGCTAATTGTTCCTCTATTATCTCTTGACGGAATAAGGCTCAAACAATCCTTGCAAAGATCGTTCTGTGGTTTCATACAAATGTCACACTGGCGCACAGTCAAGCCGGTGACAGACTAGCGCGACGCCGCGCGGAGCTAAGCGTTTTCTTTTGTGTTTTCATGCACCACTGAGCACCATGTGCTGTGGAGCGCAAAAACACAAAAGAAAACGCGTCGCGTACGCACTAGTCTGTCACCGCCTTCACACTGAAAAACGTTGCACCTGAAACAGAGGGGCCTATGGTTCATTGCCGTTCAGATCTACAGTGAGGAAGAACGTTCTCTATGATCTGATAGGCAGAAGCAGTCAAGTGGTAGAGTTCCTCCATTTGGCCTAGCTTTGACTAGTCAATGACAAATCAATGGTACAGAACACTGACAACATCGATCCTAAATCCAGAACTCAACAGATGAAAATACGACTCACCTGAAGATAAACCTGCGGTGATCCATTGACGTAACCATGAATGCCTGCGACGATTTTCAATATCGAGAAACCTGCTCGAAGCCACAACCACCGTAAGAATGAATGACTCACATCACATTATCAGTCATGATTACCTCTAAACCACTTGAACCGCTTCCCTCTATTACGACTTTTGACGCGCAATCATTGCCCGCGTGATTGGACCTCGATTGACATGACGAGATGCTGAGCAAATACACAGGTAATAAGTGCGATCAAAGGAGTGTAGCAACAAATAGTTTACGGAGACGCTCACGGATTGCATGAGAGTCTTCTGTACAGGTGATTAGCATCCTTTGCTGCTGAAGAAGCGATGCATTTACCAATGTGCAACGAATAGATTCCGGCAACAGTTGTATTGTGCAATGGTGAAGTTACAGTTGACAATACCACTGTCAGCAGACCGGATGTATTGTGTTTTGTGTTCGTTATTGTCGGCTACAGTGGTAACAGTAACGAACACAAAAGACAATAATACTGTTTTGTGTTGGTACTGTTAAACAGTTGCATTGTACCATGGTAAAGTTGACAATACCAGTAAGCCTAAGTGTAATGTCTTATGTGTTCGGCACTCTGCAGTTGTATTGTATAATGATAAAGATGAGCTGACAATCCAGAAGGCCTTGAGTCAGTGATTGTTGTGTTCGCTGCTGATGTCACAATATACCCATAACCCCTTGACGAAAACTAGTGACATGTTGTCTGCTAACTGTTCTTACGCGCCATTCTACGATAGAAGCTCAAATATCCAATCACGTGTAACTATTTGCACAAGATCGAAGGAGTTCACGATCAGTTACAACAACCACCGCTTCTTATCGAACTTGATTAGATCGTCGACCGACGATTGGTGACTATTGATACAATTACAGCTAATACCAATATATCGGCGATATTAAATAATCAAATATTTTGCTTGTTGCTGAGGCAGGCCTATGAGTCATAAATGGGAAATTTGCTGCCGGCAGTCTTGCACTAAATGGTCAGATGTCATTGTGTTTGTTGAAATGCATAGAAAAGCAAGGCAATTGCAATTCAGACAACATTCGTATTGAGTTATTTTGTTTCATACGTTTTTTGCACCATTTGACATGTTACCGGGGTTGTCAACGGTACCGTACAGTAGAACAAACGCTGGAACTGGGGTGAGAATCAATGATACAACTTACGCTACAGGATGCTGGAAGGATGCTGTCAGATCAGTGAGAGAGTACCACCAATTTATTCCAAGATTTCAACAGACCTGATATCATCAAAACACAGAAGGACAGGGGAATTGTCTAGTCATTCTCTCGGAATGATACATAACAGTCCCCAGGGGACGAGAATGATGAAATGACCAATCACAACGTGTTGAGCGAAAGTCGTCTGGTTCATATGACATGCTGTCAGATCTTATCCCCGTTCATTACATAGGGGTGAACTTTCAATGAATATTAATCAAGGCACGATCTTGAAATGTGACATAACCACAGACGTCAACTCAGGCACAAAGCAGCTTGATTTCTTGAAGATGACTCCTGTTTGCATGTGACATTGACCTTCAACCCTTTCGATATCCAGTTTTTACACCGGACCTGACGAAGTTTTGAAGAAAAAGATCAAATTAATTGTCAAGGGACCACCGACTAGGCCTGGCATTGAACTACACGCGGCCCTTGCTGCGGGCTTACTGGAATTGGCGCAAAATCAAAATGCGCAATGGGAAAATGCGCAACAGAATTGACCTCGCTCCAGGCTTTCTTGCGCGTCCGATTGATTGAATGGTGTGTTTTTGAATAATGATATCTCCCCTTTGCGCATTTTTCCATTGCGCATTTTGATTTTGCGCAAATTCCAGTAAGCCCTTGCTGCGTAGGCCTACACCGTGACGTTTTGCCGCCACCTGTTTCGTCCGGGTGTCTCCTACACTGGTTCCCGCCTTTGCCATAGACACATCGCGCCCCGACGGCTGCAGTGTTTTTCCCTGAGCATAATGTCACCGTACTTCGCGTTGACGTAGGGAGCGAGCGATAAGGTTCTGACATCCTCAGGATGAGAAAACGTGTAAAATGTAAGTGGTTACTTAGAATCGCCAATATTCTTCATCCATCAAGCAATCTTCTGGATATCACATCATCAAACTGGATATCGAATCCAACGAATTCTCCACAAAGGAGCAACAACTCCATTACTTGTTACACCACAGGGTAGAAGGTCACCGTGACTATCACTGTCTCTTTATCACCGGTGACCGCGTGGCAAGATCACCGAATGAATCACCGTATTGACTAGGATGACACCGCTGACCAACATGGCGAACCACAAAGATATTACGTCTCGGAAACCACAACAAGGGCCATGGGTCGAGTTCAGGGTGACATCTGAGACAACACACGTTATAATTGTAAGAGCACGGTGGACTCAAGCCGTTCTATCGGAAGAGACTGCAGCTCGATATATTGATGAGCTAGCATTTTCCATATAATGCTTACTCAATGAATATACAGCTTACTCATATTGATGCCGACCACTCCACGTGTCTATGAGTTCTAAGAAATCAGAGAAGCCATTTGACAGCCGAGTTGTAAGCTATTGCTACGTCACTTTCATTTCAGTTTTTGCTCAATTGATGATTTGAGAAAATTTGGCTCAAATGGGCAAATACCTAGAGTACATCTCGATATCGTTGAGGACCACCGGAGTGCACTGACATGACTGAATCGACTCCAGTACCATGCACCAATAAAATATATATTTACATAACAAACTCTACAGATGGTGTTCTGTATTCGATCAGAGGCATAGGCAAGTGTAGACCTTCAGAATCCACAGCTGCCAGGAGCAAATGGTAGGAATGAACTTTTGCAGATGGGTAAAGTCTCGGCAAGAAGTCTGACCACGGAGCCATCGGGATGATCAAAGCAAGAAACGAAACCATGCAGAAATTTACTGCTTTCATTATCTAGTGCATTAGGGGATGAAAACATTGTAGGCCTACTTCTGAGTGAGGCAGGGCCGTACTTCCGGCTGTTGGGTAACGTGATGGAAGGCGTGGGTCTCGGATACAGGTGCTAAAGATATCTGCAGCCATATATTTTAATTTACAGCGTTTCATTCCTTTTGCTGACCCTGCGCAGGAAGACCAGATTGGTACAAGAGGTTAGTACTGTTCTGTGTCAGGTGATGCACGCATGACTGCTGAGTCCAAACGTTATCTCAGTACAACAGAAATGTATCCATACAATCACCAAGTCTGCAAAAAGGCACATTAAGTTCTGTAGGAATTCACATGAAGTTGGAGATACCCCAAAGGCAAAAGAAGCAACCTACATGCAGTCTACCTAAAATCGTCCCATAGCGATGAAAAAGTTGCCTGGAGTTGTTTCTTTAGCCCAGAACGACTGTTGTTTAGGAAATGCACAGGAATTGCTTGTCATGTCATAAACACACAGATCAACATGGCGAGCTAACTTTTTGTACCCTAATTTTTGCTTCAGACAAACCCGGGGCAAATACCACTGATGGAGAATTAGGAAAAAGCGCTGACGGTTATCGCACGCCGGAGTGGACAGAATTCTGAATTAATATCCACATTAATTCAAACGAATTAATGTCTACATTAAATCGACCAATAGAATTTGATTTTTATATGTCAACATTAATTCGATTTAATGTCGACATTAAATCGATTTAATACCACCATTAATTCGATTTAATGTCCACATTAATTCAAGCAGCTACTTCCGCCGATAAATGCACAATTGACCAATCAGAGAAGACTTCTTTATGTGGACATTAATTCCTTTTTATGTCTACATTAATTCGCGCACATGCACATCCGCCGCTAAAAACTCTCCTCTGATTGGTAGATTGTGTATTTATCGGCGGAAGTAGCAGACTGATTTAATGTGGACATTAAATCGATTTAGTGGTG
>NMRB01000447.1:257025-267997 GCA_002633025.1 Notospermus geniculatus | reverse complement strand
TTGTGCATGTATTTATTTATGTGATGTGCGTTAAGTTGTGATTTACATAATTTGCGTTGATGTAATTATCCACTTCATTTTGTTGAAATTGTGTGCTATAGTTAATTAATATTGATTTAATAACAATTTGTGATTATGTCAGTATGTCAATGTCCTTTATGTTAATAAGCGGTAAATGTGAATTTTATATCATTCATTTCATTATGCATTTAATTTCCATCTCTGTAAGTTAGCATTATGTGTTTGATTTATATAATTTGTAATAATACACTTAATTTTGTTTAAATTGTGTGCGTTAATTTGCATAGTTTATTTAATATTGATTTGTGATCATGGTGTCCTTTATGTTAATAAGTGAATTGTTTAGTTTTTGTATAAATGTAATCATGTTCAGTTCATTTCATTATGTACATGTAGCATTTAATTTCCATCTCTGTGGAGTGGTGCCAGGCTGCTGATCTTAGGAGCCTGGCAGCATTCCGCAGTGATTTATTTCTCTGAGTCATTGTGTTCTTGATTATAAAATTAATTGTAAATTATTATCATTACTTTGATTCACTTAAGTGATGTGTATGCATTGTATTTGTATATTTAATTCTTATTAGCCTCAGTTGAATACGTCAGCCATACGTTGTTACTGATTTACTTGATTTCTGTTTATGTATAAAAGTTATTCTTGTGTCATTTATGTAGGCGATACACTTATGTTTGTGAAAATCAAATTTGTTTGCTATTTATGTTCATGTATATAGTTTCATTCAACAGTTTCCTTTGATCCTTGTTTGCAATCAGTTAACACTTGAAACTATGTGTCTACGTTTTCCTAATTCAATGTTCAAGTTAGTTAGTTTTAGTTTACCATTTTGTTATGTTTCATTAAGTCATTTGTTTGGTTCAGAGTGTAAATATGTTAATTATGTTCCGGGCAATGTGCAATAAACACACACACTCTTTATGAAAAAAAAAAAAAAATTATTTGTTGATGCCGAAGTTTTTGCCATTGTACCATATATTTCAACTGAGCGCAAGCACTAAAGAACCCTGACCAACCTCATACTCGGGTTCCTACGGATTGTACTAAGTCTATCAGGCTATGTCACTTGGACACTATCTCTTGATGTGTCTCGATTGAAAGCCTGAGATTGAATACAGTGGCGCCACCAAATAGGCCGGTAGTCTATCATGTTTTGGAGGTACTTCGAAGGGCGTTCGCACTTCTGTAGACCACCATACTGCGGCGCTGTGGTTTTTGTTCATGCAGTTCAGCTTTAAGTACCGGTACCGTCTTAAGCCCAAGAAGCTACTCATGTTCCTCACTTGGATGGGGTCTTTTCCTTGCCGTTGTAAAGGAAGGCACAAGGCACCCGGCTTACTGTCCCATCAGGAATAATGGTCCTGGCTGTATTTGACCTGGCCCAATTCAGGACTTGCGCTAACAGACAACATTTCGGTAAAATCTGACTCTTGATGTTGCCACTTTAGGGGGCCAAGTACTATTTCTCCCTCACTTGGCGACGGATCGTCGTCAAATTTTTATCATGGCTATATCTAATGAGGATACATAATATAATACTCCAGTTTTTAATTTGACCTACCGTATTTTTCAAGGTAGCAGAAGTCAAAATTCGTCTGAAGTTATGAAGTTGGCACTTTTTGTGATGGTTTCAGCTATTCGATCCTTTGAAACTGTGCACACATCTACCTAAGGCTATAGCAACCCACACACAAATCTGATTCTCGACTTTGCCACAAGGGGGACAAACCTAAAAAAACATAAAGTGTTATTTATTTTGACTTCATTACAAAGGGGCGGATCTTCGTCAACTTTTTATCTAATGACGATACATGACATAATACTTTTATATGGCAATTTGAGTCTTCTCTGGAAAGTCAACTAGAAAGTGCCTGAGGAAGACCCCGATTGGGGTCGAAAATTTGCAAAACTTCAGAGTCGATTCTGCTAAATTACATGGCATATTTGGCGCGTTTGTACTTAAGATATGGCTTGGGATTGCTGATGATTCCTACCACTATGCTGTCAAGCCAAGCGGGCACAGTGCCATTGGCACTATTTTCATTCATTGATGTTTCATCATTTTGTTGCTCTTGGGCCAATTTTCTACTGACTGTCTTTTGTTTCAGCAACTGGAGGCCATGTCGTAAGAGGACAAAATGCTCTTGTACATGGGAAAATAAGGGCCGGACTTTCCATGACTTCTACCGACTTAAAACGAACACTATCAGAATCACCGCAACCAACCTGTTTGGAACATCGAATGAGATATTTCTGATCGATTTTCACAATCACAGTTATAGTAAGTACATTCTGTTAACTCATCTGGCCCCAGACGGTACCTTTTGAGCAGACGGTACCTTTTGTTGAAGTTTTCTTGAAGCCTTTGCAGAAAAATTGGAAAAAAATTGAAGAAAAATCATTAGGTAGTTCATAGGAATAATATTTCTCCAAAATTTATACCGGTACCACGGAATGTAAAAAAAACTCACTTTTTCAAAATTTGCTGAAATATCATTTTCATGTTTTCAGTTGTACCGAACCCAGTCGAGAGTGTCGTCGTTACACCAGCTGGAAACAGAACCTTGCGAGTGACGTTTCAAGGACCGAAAGTTTTGGCTGGTGTTATTCATCTGTTTTATGACATATCCCTACAATCGAAGTTTGATGAAAAACCCATGGTAAGCAGACACACGTACTTAATTTTCGCGGGTAAAGGGGTCATTTTCGGCAGTGCTGTTCGTGAAAAAATTCCCGAAGAACACTTAAAGCCACACTGTATTGAGTTCAGAAAGTGCTTCGTCCTCTGACGTTAGTGTAGTGTAAAATGTACTATACTCTATCTGAATGCATCAGAGCTCTGCCTGCAGTTTTTGCAATGTGTGCTGAAAACTAGGTCTTGATTCTTTGAAGTACCTATCAGGCAAGCATTTTGGGGACCTTCGGGAAGCAATGGGACCTCCAACTGCACTCTCATAACACTTTGAAAACACCGTAAAATTCAATACTGTGAGGCTTTAAAATAGGGGTACTTTGTATGACTTTTTTCCCGAAAAATTCTTAAATAGGGGGGTCAGAAGGTTCTCTTCCCAAAAAAAAGAAAAAAAAGGGATCCCGTATGAAAGGCCTGGGAAATACCTGGGCAGCGTACTAATTTACCTTTGATGTTGACTGCTCAGCAGCATGCCACTTGTGTTTATAACACAGTACTACAGGTTGATTATGGCTAGTACTAAAACCGTACTATTTATTTCTGTAGGACGGAAAAGGTACTAAACATAGGTGAGGCAGATAATCGTTGGACGTTTCTGCCATTTTGGTACGGTTTTCCTTCACTGTGTTATAGAGACGTAAATCAACAATTGACAAATCGAGCCAACGGTTGTAGCACACATGTCCGTATATTTTGTTTTTGATCAGGTAACGATTCGAGTCCAACAAACATGTTACATTCCAGGGAACTTGAGTGATGTTTATTTCTCTTGACTCTCTGGGAATAAAATTCACTCCTGTTAGTATGATATTTCCTGCTACTGATACACAGAGTAGAATCAAAATTGATTTGTCCATTTTTGTGAAACATCATTTTACATTAGATTCCCTTCGCCAGATCAAATCCGTAATATTTCTTTCCCTCAATTTTTCCTTTTGATCTGATGTACTCATAGTTGGGACACTTTTCGAATTCCTTTTTGATGATGGAAGTCGTAAACGTCGTGATCATGTTGTCTTCGTTGTCAACCAGTGTGAGAATCATCGCGTCTCCATTTTGAGTTGGAATCGTCTTATGTTCGAGGATTCTGTACCAAATGTCAGTGGGGACATCTCTCCATTGTTGGAAAGCAGTAGACTTTGTTACACGGGCGTTCAATTCGTCATTGGTGGGGAATTGAGACATTGTTATACTTTGAGAATCAAGATTGATTAAATATACGTCGTCAAATGAGATTTGATGAGCAGGTCATTTGTATGTGTGAGGAGTAAATTCACGGATGGAGACATTTGGACATGTGGAGACATGTGGAGGGAGGTATGACATTTGGGTAAGTAGCAGGACATGGGCAGATGTGATTTGGTGGCAGAGTTGTGATATGTGGACAGATGGGATAGGTGGGGATGACATGAGTAGATGAGCCCATATGGGCAGATGAGGACATGTGGGGATATGTCAGGAGGACATGGACAGATGTGTCAGGTTGGCGAAATAGGAAAAATTGAAAAACTTGAAAAACTTGAAAAACATGAAAAAATGGTTTTCAGTAAAAACTCAGTTAAAGTTTTTCAGTTGTTTTTCAGTTGGGTTGAAACTCCCATTTTTACCCTACTCAGTTGATATCCATTCGCCAGCCAGCATGCGCGCAGAATTGATAAATTTGTATAAATCAGGGCTCTTAGCAAAATTGGGGCTAAAAGTAAGTGAAGCGACACTTAAAAAAGCATCTGAAAAAAATATTGAAAAAATGTACAATGAATACCAGACACTGTACAATACGCAGATCACAGATGATCTCATAAAAAATGTCTTATTTGGCTATACACAAGGAGTAAAATTTTTATTTCCTAACGTTGAACATCAAAAGTTACACGAGAGGTTAACTGATAATGTCATTATTAACAATGAGATAAAAAAACATTTGGGGAGGTTTATGAACCCTACACTTTTAGCAGCCATGTCAGTAGGGTCAAATACCGCTGAATCTATTATTACAGCTCCAGCTGAAGAAAAATAAATTCTTAAATAAATGATGGAAGGAGCTTTTGAATTTATCGCAGCGGTACTTGCTGTAAGTCTGCTGTTCAACTATATGAGCGAAGTAAGCCGTAATCTTGAAGACATGGAAAAAGATATCGAATATTTAATGGAAAATGTTAACAATAAAGATGAATAACTGGTCTTGTAAAGATTGTTTGTCTGACGAGTATGTGTTTCTCGATGAAGAAGGGGTAATAGTTTGTACCACATGTGGTACAGAAGAACAAGAAAATGTTGTCAATATCTGGTATGGGCAAAATGACACGCATGTGTTCCCACCTAAAAATATTCACAGAGAAACATTTTTAAAGTTAGTTAAAGATGTTGAAACAACGTTGCAAGAAACATTTGTACAAAAGTATGATGAATTACGAAGCAAATTTGACAGCACTGATCTTGACAGAAAAAACTTTTTTCACAATAAACTTATTTTGAAAAGGCTTATGATAGAACACGGCTATTACCAGCGTGTAACACCTTCAGATGCTAAAAACTTTAAGATCTTTGAACAACTGAATTGGCCGTAAATTAAAATGATATCTAATATTTTTTCTATATCAATAAATGGAAGAGCTATTTGAATTTAGCATCTTTTTAACTCTTGCGGCAGGTCTGTACTGTTTTTACAGATCCTATGAAGAACACATGAAATACATGCAATACCTTAATAAGCGTGTGCTCAATATTGAGGCTGAACTGGCGCTTATAGATATAGGGAAATCATAATTAAATTTATATTATTTGTTAAATAATATAAATTTAATTGTGACAATAATTTGACTTTAATTGTTAAATAATTATATAAATAAATGGAAGAATCACAAACAGAGATAAAAACTGTAACAAAAGGAAAAGATCCTAAAAAAGTGTCATGGGGGAGGCAGCTTGGTATGAGTAATAAAGGAAAAAAGAAAGTACAAATTGAAGATCAACCATTTAACTTTGTTTATCTAGGAGCTGCTGCTGCTGCTGCTGTTGGAGTGTCTGTCGCTTATTTGTATCTCTCCAAAGATAAAACTGAACCTCCTAAACAAATAACTCATGTTGTAAAAGAACGTGGGGAATTAAAAATTTAAAAAAAAATATATAAATAAATGGCAGGTACACCAGCAAGTAAGATGATAAATCCGAAACAAATAGGAAATCTAGCAGTTAATGCAGTTGTTTTATCTGGTATAACAGTAGGCTTTGCTGTGTTGGCAAAGGCAGCATTTAAAGCCAACATTGGTGATCCTTCGAACCCAAATTTTCAAAATTTCCTGAAATTGGCAGTTGTAATAGGCCTGTCTGGAGCAGTAAAAGTCTGGCTTGAGGCAGAAGGACTTCCAACAAAGGATGCATTTGGAGAAATATAAAATAAATAAATGGCGAGTATCATTTTGTCAACAATATTTGGAGCTGTGGCAAATGCAACTGCTTTTATAGGGGGGAATGCCGTATATCACGCACTAGATGCAAATAATGCATCAGCAGAGAGAAAGAGACATGATTTAGCGCTAGAAAAATTACAAAAAGAATCCACAGTATGGAATCAACGAAGAATCCAACATATAGATTTTTTAAATGAACAGAGAAACAAATCTCGTCAGGCAAAATCTGATATGATTGATATGAAATATGCCTTACGTAAATATGATGACATGAATAAAAAACCTCAGCTATCCAATTTTTATGCTCCAAGTGTTCCTCAAAAAAAATATGAGCAGATGTATATTGCAGGGAGTGTTATTGGCTCAGCAGTGTTAGGAAATATCATTAAATAAATGGCTGAAGGAGGTATGGAAATGGAACCTATGGAAGAAGGGAGAGATGATGAGGATGATGATTTTGAAGATCAGTTATCACCTAGCGACCTTGAAAATGAAATATCAGGCTCTATACCTTCAACATTTAATGAAAGTTTATTAGGAAGAACAATGCAACTTGACGCAAAAGAACACTTTTTGGATAGTTTTATAGAAAAAAATTCTTATGTACTATATCCTGGTGTTGATGAACAGGGACTCTTAGCACAAATGGTACTAGATACAGATGGAATGATATGGTTTAGAACAAGTAGGGGAGCACTAGTCAGATTAACAAATGAAAGAACTAAAGTACCTTTAACGAAAAAAACAATTACCAATCGAGCCGGTGGACCTGAATTTTTAAAGTATTTTAGTAAAAAAGTTTTGCCAGGTGAAACCCCTAGAGTTGAAGAAGGACTTAGAATTCCAAAATCAAAAAGTTTTGAATACAGAATAGCTCAGGCTGAAGGGGTAAAAAGAGCTCGACATCCAAAACCATCTTTTACTAATGAAGATATTCAACAACAAAAGGACCTCCATGATGAAATGCATAAACCCACCCAGCAGGAACAACTAGAACTGCAAGAAAAAAATATACAGGGAGTAAAACTAAGAGCAGAACAATTAGAACCACAAGCTGAAACATCTTTTACCGATGAGCCATTTGATATAAAAAAGTCAAAAGCATTAGTAGAGTCTGCTGTAAGATTAAGACAAAATGTAGATGATCATAATATTTTCGCACGACTACAGGACAACACGCAAGAATTCATGAAATTGAATAATGTGTTAAAGCAAATAGAACGATTGAAAAATGAAATGAAACCAGCATTTGAGAAATTAGCAGACTTTAAAAAAAATCTTACTGCTGGCGTTGATGAAGAATTTTATGAGAAAAGGATCATGTCAATTGAAAGAACTCTGCGAGAACAAAGCAAAAAGATGCATGAATATCAAAATGATTATGTCAGCACATTAATAACGTCAAGAAATATTCCCTTACGGTTTAAATTAACTGAGTTATTTCGTATTAGAGGTGTAACTGTGCTAACACTTATTGCAGCAGTAATATCAATATTGGCATCAATTGGCTCGCTCATTGGCTTAAGTTCAAAAACACATGCAGCTCCTGCTGCTGCTAAAGGCACATCTACTGCTGCTAAAGGAGCGCCAGATGCTGCTGCTGGAACACCTGCTGCGGCTGGAACATCAGCTACATCAGAAAGTTTTATTGGAAAGAGTGTTAATTTTCTAAAAACGATTGTATCATCTATCATAGGATTTATCGTAAGTGTCCTGTCTCGTCTTTTCGGATTTTTGGCTGAGCATACGATCATCACCATTGCAATCATTGTTTTGGCAGTCATAAAAATTTTATTTCTCAATCGTGAAACAATTCATGAGAAATCAAGCAAGCTTGTACCAAATAAAACATGAAATAAATGAACATCTTGTTTCACAATACTCGCAGTATGCGTCTGAAAGAAGACATCAGTAAATATGACACGGTTAAAATTGAGAAAGCTTATTTTCCTTTTACGTATTACAATGTTAAACGATCGTTAAACACAGATACTTTACAATATGCGATTGTTGACGACAGAAATCAAATTGTAAGTACATCAAATATTCTCATCCCTGAGGGTCTTTATACCTTGGAGCAGTTCAACGATGTCATTCAACTCAAATTGAAAGATATTGATTTCGAAAAAGCCCTTGAATTTGTATATCTGAACAATCAAGGCCGCATTGAGATTAATCTCCATAGCGATCGTTTTGTGCCTTATTTTCAAAACGAACTTTGTGAATTTTTAGGGCTTGACTGTAACGACAGTTATATAAGAAATTCAATCATAGGGAATGCACCTCCAAAATTGGCTCGTTATCAAGAGTATCGAGTGTACTGTAACATTGTTAACCCAAGTAAAAATTTTGTAAACGGACGAGAGTCTCAGTTGATTTCAACATTTGTCCCGAAAGGTATGAAATACTCTAAACTCCCACTTACCTGTCCCATTCCAGAACTCGGAAAAAATGACTAAATCCTAAGTTGAAGATAATGAGGTGGGGGTATGGTCAGAAACAGTAATGTCCTGTCCACTTACTTGTCCCACTCCCAAGCCTGGCAAAGAATGACAGCGTGCGATATCTTCAACTTAGGATTTGGTCATTTTTTCCGAGTTCAGGAATGGGACAGGTAAGTGGGAATTTAGAGTATGGAGATGTCGCTGAATATTCTTCCCAGGAGCAGGTCGCGATCAATCAATACCAGTATTCGCACATTGAGATTGACATCAAGGATCAGAACGATGAGGATGTTGTTTTTGACACACACTTTAGTGTAAAACTATTGTTAGAATAAATGGACGATCCAGATGGTGTTCCTTCTGGGAATGAATTTAGGCTAGAGATGATTGAGAAAATGAAAAATGATTTAGTTCTGAAAATACATAAAAGACAAAACTTGTATAAAAAATATAAAAAAGCTTCAAACATCATACACTGGTTGGAAACTGGTTGTTTCATCACCAGCACGACCATCGCAGCTGTTGGCGCAGGAGGGGTTATTACAAACGTTGTTTCGCTCCCCATTTCTGCGATCTTGGCGGTCGGTGGTATCACTGGAAAAATTCTTGTGCCAAAGTTGAAGAAAAAATATAAAAAACATCAGCATATATTGATGACCCATCTTTCGTGTTTGAATTCAATCAACAATCTGCTGTCCAAGGCGATTACAGATGAAGAGATTTCTGCCAGTGAATTTGAGTTGATTACGAAAGAATATGAAAAATCAAATGTCATATTCAAAGATGTAAATATTGAGAATCCGAAATGATCTGACTTTCATCAAGTGATAAGCTTGTTTGGGCTGTAAAGCGAGTCAAACAAAGTAGTGGAATATTTACATGCTATGACTTTATAGGTTTTTGTGACTTATAAAATCATTTCATTTGATAAATCATTTTACATTAGATCCCCTTCGCTAGGTCAAACCCATAGTATTTTTTCCCTTCCAGTTTTCCTCGTGATTTGATGTACTCATAGTTGGGACACTTTTCGAACTCCTTTTTGATAATCGACGTCGTGAAGGTGGTGACCATGTTGTCGTCATTGTCGACAAGAGTGAGAATCATCGCTTCTCCATTCTTGGTTGGGATAGTCATATGTTCAACAATTTTGTACCAGATGTCAGTTGGGACATTTTTCCATTGTTGAAATGTGGTAGACTTTGACACCCGGGCGTTCAATTCGTCATCGGTGGGAAATTGAGACATTGTTATACACTGAGAATCGAGATTGATTAGATTTACATCGTCAAAGTTGGAAAACCTGGTAGATGTGTGACATGTGGGCAGGTGGCGGATGGCAGGGAAGAACTGTGTGTAGTTGTGAAATAGGATTTGGTGGGCAGGGTTGTCACATGTGGAAAATGTGGAAATTGTGGAAATTTGAAAAGTTGTCAAAATGTGAAAAATTGTGGAACTTGGAAAATTGTGGAACTTGGAAAATTGTGGAACTTGGAAAAATTGTGGAACTTGGAAAAGTTGTCAAACTTGGAAAAGTTGTGACATGACTTGGACTGAGGTAAGAGGGAAAGTTGTCGGGGCGGTTTTCAGGCTGAGTCCAGTTGGGGTCATTCTCCCACTTTTACACTACTGGCGAACTGGACGACCGACCTTTCTTTCACGATAAAAACAGTGCACAATGCGCACGCCTACAATAGCCAGGAAAACCGCCGTCACCACAATATTATAATGTTATTCGGCACGTTTCGTCATCTCTAGCTAGGGCAAAAAATTTCAGTTTTCTAAAATGAACCCTAAAATTTGTTTCCCAGGCAGGGCAAATATAATCAGGACTTAGTTTGATTGCCATATCAAACTAACTAATATCGGAAATGTTCAGTAAAGGATGCCCGGCCGAGCATCCTGTGTATAGGGCAGTTTGATCTATTACACCGGCTCTATTCCATCAATCTGTGATTGACGAAAAATATTTCATCAAATTTCCCGCCATACACGATCAATCTTTTTGGTCAAGTTTTTTTTCATCCAACTTGGAGTGATCGTGTACAGCCGGCATTAGGTGGCCATAATGTGTCTGATGACACGCAGGCACCCATTTGCGAAATAAATAAGAAAATAAATAAACAATTTAAATTTATTTTTTCCAACAAGTACAAACAAGTAGGTGCAGAGACAATATTTTACAAACAGTAAACATAAAGGCCACAGGAGTGCCTACACTCGGCCCCACTGCATGTGTATCCGACGGCCAGGTGTCATAGAATGTAATGTCACCGATATCAGATGTCCGCTAATTCTTTTGTTCAGGGGACATCTGGTAACAGAAGTTCCCTGGCTGACCCCTATTCCGCCAGAATCTATTGTTGTGGGGCATCTCATATCGGGGGGGGGG
>NMRB01000447.1:154313-191253 GCA_002633025.1 Notospermus geniculatus | reverse complement strand
GGCCTGACATCGACGAATACTAGCCTATAAAACTTCCTTTATCACAGAGGTGCACAGTTTTAGCATGGAGGTAGAAATACATGTATCTTAATTTAGTCATATTTATTTACACAATAGGTCATTTGCTTATTATTATCGAAAATATTACTGGGTTGTCAAAATTTATTGACAATTTCTATATTGGCTATTAAATGGCCTGATGACCTCGGCGTTTCCTTTGTCAGAGAGGTGTGTTTCAGACACAATCGAAATATTTCTGTATTGAGTGGCCTCGTGTCAACGAACCCGCAGGCTGTCAATCATGACGTGACATGATGTCAAACGAGATACATGTATCTGCCTGCTGCAGATTATTAGAATTATTATAAAAGACGATCACGAGATATGAGAAGTAATATTACATAAGAAATATAAGGGAACGATAAACGTCCTGATATCGCAAGGTCATGAAAATTAACCACCTAGGTTCTCTTTGCGCTCAAAATAATAGGGAGGTTTCGAGATCAAACGAAAAACGTAAACTTTACGACAACGTTATTTTTCATACTACACATTAACCAGATTTTATATTCGGTACAAAAATAACGTTGTCGTTAACGTTCACGTTTATCGTTTGATTTCGAAACCTCCCTAATATTAGGTGTACACTACGTACTGTACTTCGAAATGGCTTGGTTGAACTTCATGTAAAACAACTAACTACATGTACATGTATTCACACTGTTTAGTTTACTATGCCACCAAAAATGTACTAGGTCTATATGTACCTATATTTTTAATGCCACTCAACACTTCCTTTTTTTCGTCATAGCAATTTATTGGTCTAGGTGTGGTGTTTGTTTGGGGGAGGGGCTCTAAATTGACTTTACCGATGAAATAAGCTACGAGGAGCATGTTTAAATTTCATAGGTCTAGAATCTGAGGTTAAAGAGGAGATTATAGAACCTCATTCTGTGCTGACCCCCAACTATATTAGGGTTCAATCTTAAAGCGAAACAAAGTGGGTACAAAACTATTTTTACAGGCCACATACAATAATGATTATTCATTATGTACACATGTACATAATGATGAATATCTAAACAATTATGCATTCACCAAATCGGAGAATTAATCCCTTGGCCGAAAATGACCCCAAGAGTTGGGAAATAGCCAGCAGATCAGCTGATCTATTTCTAAGGGCCACTCAGCTGCTGCAAATTCGAGGCAAAATAGTTGCTTTTTATCAATATATATGTACTCCTAAAACACAGGTGTAATGACCTATGAGGACGTTTTTCCTCTCGACCATACCACTTCTGTCTAAAAACCACAGGGACCTGGCGAGGGGGGTTCAAACAACAAGTCAAAAGTACCAAATCCTCGAAAAATATGCATCACCGTTACTGAAAACATATCTCGGGATATGTAGTGCCAGTAGTGGTAGTGGTGCATTGTCAGTAACCCAATATTTTTCGAGGATTTAGTAATTTTGACTTGCTGAACCCTTCGCGCCAGGTCCCTGTGCTACAAACGACAGAAAGCAATGCTCCCCTCATCCTCCCACAGCAGGGCTTTGGTCTCGTTCCTCTTCATACACTCCACACAAATGTGTGAGTGGATGAAGAGGAGCGAGGTAAAAACCCCTGCTGTGGGAGGATGTGCTCTCCTGGACCCATATTCATAAAACTACTTAAGTCTAAGTATGACACTTATCCTTTGTTCAACACAAAAGATAAGTATCATACTTAGACTTAAGTAGCTTTATGAATACGGGGCCTGAAAGACTAATCGACATCACCATCTATTTCATTGACAATATTTAAAATTTTAATAGGCTACTAACCTGCAGCGTGACAAACGCCCGCATTGATAGATCCAATGATGCTCGTACTGCTCGGGCTGTTGCCGTAATAGTCAAGAAGTTCCACATAGAACACCCCGAAGCTTGACATTATCCCAACTGTCAGGAACATGATGGAGAAGCAACAAAATACAGCGATGTAAGACCTGGTGTTGCTGCTGGTCTTACAACAACGACGACATCCAGTGTCCTGTTTGTCCGAAGACGGAGCGTCTTCTACGTTTACACAGTGCATGATCGTTGCCTCTTCTGCTAGGCCTATTTCCCCATCGGGGTCATCGTCCTCTGCTCCGTGTTCCATTTTCGAGGCTACAGTATTGTTATGCTCTCTCATTGACCTACCAGTGTCGGTAGAGAGAAGGTCCAATTCGTATCTATCTTGTTCAACCAAGCGACAACAGTCTGTCTCAATCTCTCCAAAGTCAGACGAATGCACAGCTGTTGAGATTTCATTTCCGCAACTACATCTCTGTAGATGTTTATTGTCACTGTCGGTAATTTGCCCGACATATGAATCCGATGGGTACTCATGATATCTGTCACAGCCTTCGCAGAGCGTCACATTGCACTCTTCTGAGAAATCACTCATAGGGACTCCCGAGTCGGCGCTGAGTGCATCACTGCTTAACTCTCCTTCTCTTCCGACGCCGTCCTGGAATTTGGCCGCACAGGTTTCCCTCTGGCAGGGTAGATCCGAAACACGAAGACCAAGAAGACCTGTCAGTATCCGAGATGGCCCAAGGTCGGTGCAGTCACTGTCATTCGTTAAAGATGTGCACACGCTCATCATGTCGAGCTTGTTCGGGGTGCACTCGTCACATCCACCGCATTGGCAAGAGTCGCAAGATCCCGCGAGTGTCGTCGTGGACGCGCCCCACGGCGACCACCTCGCCATCTCTGTTGTCTTCCTGTCAATATCATCCAACATGGTCGTGGATAAATATTATCCTGTCACGTCTGCTTTTCCGATCAGTACTTTTCACCGTGTATAGTTTTATCAATATGAATTCACTATCCAAGTTATAAGGCCTGTATCGATTGCTCGCTTAGCTTGTACTGATTGCAACGCACGCCACCAGCCGTAATATATAGGCCAAAAGTCTCACAAAATATAATAGTTCGGCGATATTCGCCATCTATCGCGGAACAATCCGGATTCGCAGAAAAATAAAAAATGCGTTGTTATTCACGCGGCGGGAAAAACCCAGACATGCCGACATAACATAACAGAATACAATAACTGAGACTCGGAACTGTGTCACGGCTTCCCCCGGGCGGCTTCCTCAGGTTCTCGGCAGTGTCAGCTCTACCCCGAAAAAATCCTCCTGCGGGGCCGCATAACAAGCAGTAATCCAGCGAAGGGGCTCCATTCCAGGGCTCGTTCTTGATGTAGGTAAAGCAATCCTTCGTTGTAGGTAGGCTACAGAAGGCCTAGTAATTGTCTGGCAGAGTAGCTCGGCATTTGTATCACAGGTATATACATAAATATGTGTAAACGATCGATCAGCTGACTTGCATGTAAGTGTAGGTAAATATTAACCAGCTGTTTCACATTGCAAACATCGTGAATTCGGTCAAATATGCCACCAAAAGGCACGCGTTACAAATCAAGCAGTACTTATTTTTGGTTATATATGTGGGCCCTTATAGATTGTTATCCGTCATGATATAGGCCTACAAAAACGTTAGTTGCTAATTATGCTGTAGTTCATGTCCGCATTTTGTTTTGCGAAAACACTTGAAGAAATCAGGAACAAGAAGTTCGATCTAGGGCAAGATTTTGGATCTAGGGCACCCCGGATTTCAGAAACGTTGCCAGGAGATTTTTTGTCTACGGTCGGTAGGGGCGCTTTCCGGGGGTGCGAAAATGGCATTTTTAGCTCACCTGGTGAGCTCTTACGGTGGTGCAGCGTCCGTCGTCGTCCGTTAGCAGGGCACGTTTCGTAATCGCTGGAGCTATTGATCTGAAACATGGTACATATGTAGGCCTACCCCTAGGTCAGATGACATACGACACCAAGTTTCGGTCCGATTCAATTCTTGGCTTTGCCACCAGGTGGCCAAAACCAAAAACACATAAAGTGCAAAAACTCCTGAACTAATGACTGGATCATCTCCAAATTTTTATCATAGGTATCTAATGAGGATACATAACATATATATAATTTTCTATCAAATTTAATAATTTAGCTACGATGTTGTACCATAAAGCTACGTTTGGCTGACAGGCGCGGAATGCGGATTGCGGAACGCGGAAGCGGAAAATGCAATGCATTTTCGTATACAACATATCGTTCCGCCGGGGATTCCGCGTCCCTATACCGCATTCCGGATGTCTGGTAAACGCAGCTTAAGTCTTCGTGAAATTTATGAATTTTTTATAAGAGCGGAAAATGATCATGAGGAAAATTGTCGAATAGATGGAATTACATCGAAAACTGAATCGACCATACCCCTGAACGCGCCCCTTAGGCCCCAGGGTCCGTTGTGGATAAAATATTTTTGGTAAAACACGTTTCTGAAGGATTCTACATCTGGGGTCAGATTTCCTCTATGATGTTTTCGCAAAACGACCCAAGGACACGGACTACAAAAGGTATTTGAAAAATAACACAAGCCGCCGCTCAAAATACAGGGGAATCCCCATCCGTGCATTAATGTCGTGGAAATAGGTTAGACATCCTGTTGTGTGCCTGGTAAACAATTTTGTTCGTCGAAATCATGTTTGTGGGGAATTACCCGATCCATGAAAAGTCGCAATCATTTGCTACATAATCTTTACCTGAGTTTGTTAAAAGATGCAAACGGACGGTCAGGACCAGAACATGTCTGAATTCGAGGCATACTGATTTGAAATGTCCAAGTACAGCACATTTCTGACAAGAAATGCCAAACTTTATTGATCGATTGCAAAAAAATGTCGACGTGCAGTGATGCTAGCACAGGCGCGTGTCCAGGATTTCGAGCGGAGGGGGGTCCAGGGGGTCGTCGATGGAGGAGCCGGAGGGGGAGCGCGAGGGGGTGTCCCCTCTCGCGTAGGAAATTTTGTAAAATCTGCACACCGAATACGCCATTTCCCCGCATTTCAGCCTTGAACATGTCTTGACTGAGTGGACGTGGTCGCATCGGCCACACCCAACAACGGGATACCTGATGGGCTATATCAGAGCAGGGATCCGAAGTTTCGAGACCCCGCTAGACCCTTCACCTAGGCTACCTGCCCCTCTCCCTGTCATTTGTGCTCCCCTTGAAGTGATACGGGCAAAAAAATCTATGACCTGCGCGAGCAGGGGGTCCGGACCCCCTGGACCTCTCTGGACACGCGCCTGTGTAGCAAAGTGCGCACCATCGTGGGCGACGATAATCGCAGATTCAGGAATATTTTGTCAGACTGGTATCTGAATACTTTGTCCAAAACATTGTTTGAAAGAGGAAACTTTGATGGTTGTGTCGATGTTGATGTTGTGATCACAACAAGAGGTCGATGATGCAAATCTCCCATAATATCTGGTGAAGGAATTAACTGACTCCTCGTGGTTGCTTCGGGAGACTGAACACCAGGTAGTCAGGTCTCATTGATCGCCTCCAAAGCTTTCCTGAATGGTTGATAAAAGTCATCGAATAGGCGTCGAGCTTTCCACCACATTTCTGCAATGTTGTCATTGAAGAAGGCGTGATGCTTCTGTTTCAGCAAGGATGATATCATGGCCATGACGTCATCGGGCAACTGATCTGAACAATGCTGAATGAAAAGAAAGATTACCAATCGAAGGGGCTGTTCGTTTTCGTCAGTTGAGGAACCTGAGTTGTGATCCTTGAGAAAATGGAGAAAGCTATGAAGCTGCAAATTGCAGGGATTATTCTGTACAGCACAACAAATAATCCCTGCAACTTGCAAGTGCATAACTTTTTCCGTTTTCCCAAGGATCTGCGAGAATGGTGCTTTTTTCATTATGGTAATGCATGTACCCTTCCAATACACATATGATCACCAGTTGT
This sequence comes from Notospermus geniculatus, assembly GCA_002633025.1. Taxonomy (NCBI): domain Eukaryota; kingdom Metazoa; phylum Nemertea; class Pilidiophora; order Heteronemertea; family Lineidae; genus Notospermus; species Notospermus geniculatus. Next base: position 185,411 of record NMRB01000447.1, on the reverse strand, counting down.
GGCAATTTCTTCCAAAACAGATGTATCGGATCCATCGTGAATTCTGAAAAGTGCGGAAACCCTGTTACATCAGTATTTATTTGAATGCCCCATACATGAACACGTACTGTACGTTACCGAAAAACGTGTGCACTTTTGTGCTTACCCCACAGGCCCCGAGATCCAAATGTCCCCAAGAGAAAAACAAACTACATGTATAGTACATGTACATGTACATGTACATGTACATGTACATGTACATGTACATGTACATGTACATGTAGCTGCCCTGAAGAACAACTGACTTCTCCAGTGTGGAAGTCGCAGGGGCCATAATTCACCCTCGACAAACTTGACCAAGGATCTTTTTCATGAAAAGTTCTCGTTATAAACTTCACGGGGTTTTGTGAATAAGGTCCCTGGTTTGTTGATCTGACAATATTTGCGAGGTTTCGCAAATCTGACGAAACACGAAGTACGAAATACGAAATTGGACTTCATTTCCATCGACGTAATGTATTTCAGGAGATGGTTGGTACCATAAATATCGCCTCCTGCAAGAGCGACTTTTAGCGTATGACGTTAGACCGATTGAGTTACGGTCTACATGTATATCCGGGATGTATATTAAACTTTGAAATTTATCTTTCGTTTCCACTTCGTGATACGAAGTGGAAATTTAAAACTTAAAGATGCACCACAAACTTTCTCGGTCTTACATGATATGCTAAAAGACTGGCGACAGGGACATTGTGGTAGCAACCATCTCCAGAAAAACATTATGTCCTGGAAAGGAAATGAATTTCGTGTTTCGTACTTGTGTTTCGTCGGATTTGCGAAACCCAACTATTGACCTGGCAGTCGATGTGCCTGACATTGTGTGGACGTCCAGAAGCACTGTTTTGTTATAAATTGTTTCAGGAGCGTTCTCATTAAAACTTTCCGACAAAGAGGAAATTCCTAGTGCATTTCACAATACATGTAGGCCTACGACAGATCTACGGGGCAAGCTCCACACAATGCTTTCATGTCATAAAGAGTAATATATGAGCAATTTTGTTATCAGGAAAAATGAAAAGTAGTCCTAGACCTAAACACAATCGACAGGTCAGAAATCGAGTGTTTTCCCATTATCTGTAATCAACCAATATACCGAGTTCGTGGAACATTCATTGGAAGAATATCATACATTTATATTGATATAAATCAACAGAGTGCTTTTTTTATCTATTCCACGAAGAACTAGTTGTAGGTATGGTCGCCAGTCTGGTTTCATATCAATGACCCGACGGATTAAGCTGTGCAGATTTCCCTTTGAGGTTGAGTCCCCAGCCTAAAACACCATCCTGAGAACATCAGGGGTTCTTAGCGCTGGCTCCCTTCGTGACGAAGGGAGCCCTGTGGTCGATTTCACAAAGGGTGTTTAAGACGTAGACGCGTGTAACTTCACTAAATGCACGTACTTCCACCATGCATTTGACGAAGTTACACGCGTCTAAGTCTCAAACACACTTTGTGAAATCGACCCCCTGTGTGAAATCGGCCCCTGATGTTCTCAGGGTACACCCTAACACCGGCAAACCAAACGGGAACTGTGGGCCTTCGTAGCAGATAATTTCGTCAAATTTCATTTTCAACTTTGGCCATCCCCACGCAATCACTACTCCTTTCTACATTCTTTGCCATTTAACCCACTGTAGTGAAGGACGTCCGTAGTATCGCGAGTGCCAAAAACCGCCTGACCTGGGACAGACAAAAGGATGTTCCCATGTTGGGCAAAAGCGATAGAAATCAATAAATCGCACTTACTGGTGTGATTTATTTGATAAAAATCAAATCATGGTTGAATTGTGACCGGTCAATAGGTCGGACAGGTTGAAAAGGAACAGGATGATTAGACTGAACTTAACTTAGGCCTATAGTCAGATGATAGCGTGGGGGGATAGACTATAGGGAAATCAAACGATAAACTTTAACTTTACGACAACGCTATTCACCAGATTATATATTGCACTTTCGGTACAAAAAATAACGTTGTCGTAAAGTTAACGTTTATCGTTTGATTTCTTAAACTCCCTAATAAATCGATCGTTAAGATAATCGAATTTAAAAGGCTGGCCTGTTTAGCTGAAAACACAACAGACAGGGTGGACTTTGAGCATCATTTTACTGCAATGAGTCAGCAGTATTTCAGATTTGTCGACAGGACGAAATTGTAATTAGCCTAAATAGAAATGTGGTGGAGATTAAGATTTATACGTAACAAGTAAAAAAGTACGCCTACAGTAATATTAATATGGTGGCGATGGTACATGTACATGTAGGCCTGGAACTCACTGCATCCCTGTCGTCACCTGCCGGGCCTACATTATTTTACGAATGAAATCATGGATAGATAAAACGCGTAAAACACGTTTCGACGGCCCTCCGACATCTTGGTTTCTATGGTGATTTTGTGCGTGTGCAACTATCTATTAGGAAAACCAAAATGCCATTGGTCGCAATATTCAAATTTGCCTATCAGATATCACTGCGCATCTGCGATTTTTCGTGCGAGTTTTAAAGGGCGGCGCACACGTGCGACTAAAATAGGGGCGACTACCGATGCGACTACTACGTCGCATGCGATTATTACCTTTGAGGTCGATCAGTGATGTCATCCACGACATCACTGATCTTCCAAGGAAGCATTTGTCGCAAACGAGTCAACAAAAGCTAAAAAACTAAATATAGATCTACGTTCAGTCGCTGCTGTGGTCCCAAGGCTGGTCGCCTACAAAATCGCTCGAAAAATCGCAAGTGTACGCCGCCCTTAACAAAAGTCTGGTCGGTTCGCCTGCTCCTTGCCGCTGGAGCGGTGGATCATATCGGGCGGGAGTAAAATTGTCACGACCGCGCGAGGTGTGGTCCATGATACATGTATTCCACAAGGCCTAATTTACAAAGTTCTTGATGAAGCCTTCGCAACTTTGCGTGCACGCAAGTCTATTGTTTGGCTACACATGCCCTATTGTTCACTGACTGCCTTACAATACGTGTTGCAAAGGGTTCATGACAGGGGCGGATCTAGGATTTTGGCAACGGGGGGGGGGTTCAGCACCGACAAATGGAACGATAAGTACATGATGCAGGAAAATGCAATGGAAAAATGATTAGGGTTTGTATCCGAAGCCACTTACGGCACTGCTACTCTTGTTAAAGAGTCAAAGCGCGTTGGTGGGCCGAAGGTCATTGGCCCGACGGGGGGTCTGGGGGGCCTCCCCCAGGAAAACTTGAAAATCTAGATGCTCTGAGACGCGTTCTGGGGCATTTTCCTGTGAGATTTGTTCCTAAAAACCAGGTCCGAAATCAGTGTTTTTATGTCAAATAAGCCAGAAATCTTAGTGACACTCATTTCATACGGAAGGCAATGAGGGTGGTTACAAAGGGGGCAGAATAGTTGTGCATGGTCATTCAGCAATCGGCCCTGTCCTCCTCAACGCGTTGCTTTGAATGCGAGGGCACTGTTTGCAAAGGGGGTGGGGTGAGGTCGTTCACACCGCCGACCTGGAGGCGCCCATGGCTCTGGTTTTTACGTCATGGCACCTGGAGAGTGGGGGTCGGGATTACCTAGACCTTCGATTGGATGCTATCAATGCCGTGGGAACATTTTTGTATGCTCCGAACTCTTCGTTAAACCAGAAATGCAGTTTTTAAAAATGGTCACCGTGGCCGCCAAGGGGGGGTATCGAACCCCCTGAACACTCCCCCTAGATCCGCCTATGCATGAATATGGCCCTGGTTCGTCGTTGACACAGCATTAACAACGTTTTTCAACTGCAGCCGTGTGAGCAGGAGGCAGATTGAAGTAGGGAGCGAACAGACTGCATGGGGGTGAAACGGACTGAGTTGACAGGAGGTTCCAAAAGTTCAACAACATCAGTAGGCCAACCTGTTACGTCCATGACAATAGTGCTGCTATCTATAGGCCTAAATTACATGATACATGATACATCCCATGATACATGTAGCTATTTGCCTTCGCCTGTGCCGCCATCTGATGGTTATCGTAATGGTTAAAAGGTTTGCAGCGGCTCGCTTCATATTCCCTTCTTATTTTTGGTATGAAGTGCAAACATCGACAGTGGTAGATCACATTACCGTCAACTTCGCTGTCTTCGGTTATCTGCACTCCTATTGTTGGGTGAGGTGGGACGTTCTGAACATTAATTGGCTATTTCACCCTGCTATATTAGCAGGGCTACAAAAAATGTCTATAGACTCATTCGAGTGTTCCTCTCCACGGAAATCTTTAGTAAAAGGCGAAAGATTTATGCGTGGGGTTGAAGAGAAACCAGAGCGCTAGACCCACGGCTCAGGGTGATAGCTATCCAGAACGACTTTATCTCTCTCGTGGTCTAAACGCTGGGAATTTATGAAGCAATTAACTTCGTCAAATATTTGTACGGAGTGCCTACAGAGCACACGAAAATGATTTGGACTTCAAAACCATTATAGCAATTTTCTTATATAATTATTTTTAAAGAACACTTTAACAAAAGAATATTACACCTAACATTCCATTGAATATTCCCAAATTAGAGTGATTGATTTACACTATGGCCCTGTGAGCATGGTTGATGGTAAAATGGGAGCCACCACTGTCCACCTGAGCATTGTCACCTGCAACCCTTGAAAATTAGTCGATGTGTGCATCTTTTCCATCATTAACAGATTGAAAACAACTTGATTTGAGACAGAGCCCCTTTCAAACCGTTTCAGTGATCCTCTTAGCGTAACTGGCACTGTATATACATACTCTGCTAACAACATGCCACATACCAGAATCAAATTCGGGTTTCCGTTTTATACAACGCTGACCTCTTGACCCTGTCTGCATATCATTATCACTCGGAATTGCCGATCTGCTACGAATGATTCCGAGCAAAATGGGAAATATAGTCGCTGTTTTCGTCGTGATGACGTGATGATAACGTCACAAACTTGGATCTGTTTTGGAGGTGGTGAAATCCCATTCAGTTCTCCAGGGTCCAGGGATGGACCCGCGATGGACGACGGGGTAATTTTGCTTTACATAAGAAAATAGCTGAAATTGTTTATAATCCTGACCATTTTCGTATTAATACTGTGTATGTACTCCACACAAATATTTTTAGCAGTAATCGAGTCTTTTCAGATGGCTATCACCTTGAGCCGTTCAGCAATCTCAGGGTTTTTGATTACATCCCAGGTGATACACCCTTTTTAAAAAGCGTGTGATTTCGACCCCTTCTGGGGGCAATGAAATGAGAGATTTATTTCAATAAACCATTTTTACCGTTCTATTTTGAGATATCACCCAATAAGATATCAATTTCAAAATTGCACAAGCAAGGAGGTCAATCTATGGGAGGGAGAGCCCCGGACGCGGTAATCATCCCGGCCGAGCAGATCCCGCAGAGTATCAACAACGCCATCTGGCTCGCCCGGGGCAACCACCGCCCTCCGGGGTCCCCCTCCTATGGCAACTACGACAGGATTTGCACCACTTTTAATCACTCGTTCCAATAAGGATCCCCTCAGTATATAACCATGAGTAATTTATTTCGCTAAAAGGCTACAATTAAAAGACTGTGCGGGGGGTCTCAAATTTAAATTACGTCTGAAAATATCGACAGTGGTAGATTCCATGACCGTCAACTTCGCTGTCTTCGGTTATATCTGCACTCCGATTTTTGGGTGTGGTGGGACGTTCTGATCATTAATTGGCTTTTATTACCCTGCTATATCAGCAGGGCTACAAAAAATGTCTATAGACTCATTAGAGTGTTCCTCTCCACGGAAATCTTTAGTAAAAGGCGAAAGATTTATGCGTGGGGTTGAAGAGAAACCTGAGTGCTAGACCTACGACTCAGGGTGATAGCTATCCAGAAAGACTTTATCTGTCTCGTGGTGTAAACGCTGGGAATTTATGAAGCAATTAACTTCGTCAAATATTTGTACGGAGTGCCTACACAGCACACGAAAATGATTTGGACTATAAAACCATTATGACAATTTTCTTATGTAATTATTTTTTAAGAACAATTTAACAAAAGAATACTACATTGAATATTCCCAAATTAGAGTGATTGATTTACACTATGGCACTGTGAGCATGGTTGATGGTAAAATGGGAGCCAGCACCTAAGCATTGTCACCTAAAACCCTTGAAAATTAGTCGATGTGTGCATCTTTTCCATCATTAACAGATCGAAAACAACTTGATTTGAGACAGAACGCCTTTCAAACCGTTTCAGTGATCCTCGTGTTAGCGTAACTGGCACTGTATATACATACTCTGCTAACAACATGCCACATACCAGAATCAAATTCGGGTTTCCGTTTTATACAACGCTGACCTCTTGACGCCATCTGCATATCATTATCACTCGGAATTGCCGATCTGCTACGAATGATTCCGAGCAAAATGGGAAATATAGTCGCTGTTTTCGTCGTGATGACGTGTTGATAACGTCACAAACTTGGATCTGTTTTGGAGGTGGTGAAATCCCATTCAGTTCTCCAGGGTCCAGGGATGGGCCCGCCATGGACGACGGGGGTAATTTTGCTTTACATAAGAAAATTGCTGAAATTGTTTATAATCCTGATCATTTTCGTATTAATACTGTGTATGTACTCCACACAAATTTTTTTAGCAGTAATCGAGTCTTTTCAGATGGCTATCACCTTGAGCCGTTCAGCAATCTCAGGGTTTTAGATTACATCCCAGGTGATACACCCAGATCTTACATGGCATGCTAAAAGACGCACTGGCAGGAGGGACATTTGTGGTACCAACCATTTCCTGAAATACATTACGTCATGCATATGACGTCCAATTTCGTATTTCGTACTTCGTTTTTCGTCAGATTTGCGAAAACTCCCTATTTTTGGTATGAAGTGCAAACATCGACAGTGGTAGATCACATTACCGTCAATTTCGCTGTCTTCGGTTATATCTGCACTCCGATTTTTGGGTGTGGTGGGACGTTCTGATCATTAATTGGCTTTTATTACCCTGCTATATTAGCAGGGCTACAAAAAATGTCTATAGACTCATTCGAGTGTTCCTCTCCACGGAAATCTTTAGTAAAAGGCGAAAGATTTATGCGTGGGGTTGAAGAGAAACCAGAGTGCTAGACACACGGCTCAGGGTGATAGCTATCCAGAACGACTTTATCTGTCTCGTGGTGTAAACGCTGGGAATTTATGAAGCAATTAAATTCGTCAAATATTTGTACGGAGTGACTACAGAGCACACGAAAATGATATGGACTTCAAAACAATTATAGCAATTTTCTTATATAATTATTTTTAAAGAACACTTTAACAAAAGAATATTACACCTAACATTCCATTGAATATTCCCAAATTAGAGTGATTGGTTTACACTATGGCCCTGTGAGCATGGTTGATGGTAAAATGGGAGCCACCACTGTCCACCTGAGCATTGTCACCTGCAACCCTTGAAAATTAGTCGATGTGTGCATCTTTTCCATCATCAATAGACTGAAAACAACTTGATTTGAGACAGAGCCCCTTTCAAACCGTTTCAGTTATCCTGTTAGCGTAACTACATACTGTGCTAACAACGTGCCACATACCAGAATCAAATTCGGGTTTCCGTTTTATACAACGCTGACCTCTTGACCCTATCTGCATATCATTATCACTCCGAATTGCCGATCTGTTACGAATGATTCCGAGCAAAATGGGAAATATTGTCGCTGTTTTCGTCGTGATGACGTGATGATAACGTCACAAACTTGGATCTGTTTTGGAGGTGATTACATCCCAGGTGATACACCCTTTTTAAAAAGCGTGTGATTTCGACCCCTTCTGGGGGCATAAAATGAGAGATTTATTTGAATAAACCATTTTTACCGTTCTATTTTGAGATATCACCCAATAAGTTATCAATTTCAAAATTGCACAAGCAAGGAGGTCAATCTATGGGAGGGAGAGCCCCGGACGCGGTAATCATCCCGGCCGAGCAGATCCCGCAGAGTATCAACAACGCCGTCTGGCTCGCCCGGGGCAACCACCGCCCTCCGGGGTCCCCCTCCTATGGCAACTACGACAGGATTTGCACCACTTTTAATCACTCGTTCCAATAAGGATCCCCTCAGTATATACATGTACATGTAACCATGAGTAATTTATTTCGCTAAAAGGCTACAATTAAAACACTGTGCGGGGGTCTCAAATTTAAATTACGTCTGAAAATATCGACAGTGGTAGATTCCATGACCGTCAACTTCGCTGTCTTCGGTTATATCTCCACTCCGATTTTTGGGTGTGGTGGGACGTTCTGATCATTAATTGGCTTTTATTACCCTGCTATATCAGCAGGGCTACAAAAAATATCTATAGACTCATTAGAGTGTTCCTCTCCACGGAAATCTTTAGTAAAAGGCGAAAGATTTATGCGTGGGTTTGAAGAGAAACCAGAGTGCTAGACCCACGACTCAGGGTGATAGCTATCCAGAAAGACTTTATCTCTCTCGTGGTGTAAACGTTGGGAATTTATGAAGCAATTAACTTCGTCAAATACATGTATTTGTACGGAGTGCCTACACAGCACACGAAAATGATTTGGACTATAAAACCATTATGACAATTTTCTTATATAATTATTTTTTAAGAACAATTTAACAAAAGAATATTACATTGAATATTCCCAAATTAGATGATTGATTTACACTATGGCACTGTGAGCATGGTTGATGGTAAAATGGGAGCCACCACCTGAGCATTGTCACCTACAACCCTTGAAAATTAGTCGATGTGTGCATCTTTTCCATCATTAACAGATCGAAAACAACTTGATTTGAGACAGAACCCCTTTCAAACCGTTTCAGTGATCCTGTTTACGTAACTGGCACTGTATATACATACTCTGCTAACAACATGCCACATACCAGAATCAAATTCGGGTTTCCGTTTTATACAACGCTGACCTCTTGACCCTATCTGCATATCATTATCACTCGGAATTGCCGATCTGCTACGAATGATTCCGAGCAAAATGGGAAATATAGTCGCTGTTTTCGTCGTGATGACGTGATGATAACGTCACAAACTTGGATCTGTTTTGGAGGTGGTGAAATCCCATTCAGTTCTCCAGGGTCCAGGGATGGACCCGCGATGGACGACGGGGCAATTTTGCTTTACATAAGAAAATTGCTGAAATTGTTTATAATCCTGATCATTTTCGTATTAATACTGTGTATGTACTCCACACAAATATTTTTAGCAGTAATCGAGTCTTTTCAGATGGCTATCACCTTGAGCCGTTCAGCAATCTCAGGGTTTTAGATTACATCCCAGGTGATACACCCTCTATTGTTTTCAACCTTAATTTGGGCTTTTTAAAAAGCGTGTGATTTCGACCCCTTCTGGGGCCAATGAAATGAGAGATTTATTTGAATAAACCATTTTTACCGTTCTATTGTGAGATATTACCCAAAAGATATCAATTTCAAAATTGCACATGCAAGGAGGTCAATCTATGGGAGGGAGAGCCCCGGACGCGGTAATCATCCCGGCCGAGCAGATCCCGCAGAGTATCAACAACGCCATCTGGCTCGCCCGGGGCAACCACCGCCCTCCGGGGTCCCCCTCCTATGGCAACTACGACAGGATTTGCACCACTTTTAATCACTCGTTCCAATAAGGATCCCCTCAGTATATAACCATGAGTAATTTATTTCGCTAAAAGGCTACAATTAAAAGACTGTGCGGGGGGCTCAACTTTAAATTACGTCTGAAAATATCGAGTGGTAGATTCCATGACCGTCAACTTCGCTGTCTTCGGTTATATCTGCACTCCGATTTTTGGGTGTGGTGGGACGTTCTGATTATTAATTGGCTTTTATTACCCTGCTATGTCAGCAGGGCTACAAAAAATGTCTATAGACTCATTAGAGTGTTCCTCTCCACGGAAATCTTTAGTAAAAGGCGAAAGATTTATGCGTGGGGTTGAAGAGAAACCAGAGTGCTAGACCCACGACTCAGGGTGATAGCTATCCAGAAGACTTTTTATCTCTCGTGGTGTAAACGTTGGGAATTTATGAAGCAATTAACTGCGTCAAATATTTGTACGGAGTGCCTACACAGCACACGAAAATGATTTGAACTATAAAACCAGTATGGCAATTTTCTTATATAATTATTTTTTAAGAACTGGCAATTTTCTTATATAATTATTTTTTAAGAACAATTTAACAAAAGAATATTACACCTAACATATTCCCAAATTAGAGTGATTGATTTACACTATGGCACTGTGAGCATGCTTGATGGTAAAATGGGAGCCACCACTGTCTACCTGAGCATTGTCACCTGCAACCCTTGAAAATTAGTCGATGTGTGCATCTTTTCCATCATCAATAGACTGAAAACAACTTGATTTGACACAGAGCCCCTTTCAAACCGTTTCAGTTATCCTGTTAGCGTAACTGGCACTCTTTATACATACTGTGCTAACAACGTGCCACGTACCAGAATCAAATTCGGGTTTCCGTTTTATACAACGCTGACCTCTTGACCCTGTCTGCATATCATTATCACTCGGAATTGCCGATCTGTTACGAATGATTCCGACCAAAATGGGAAATATTGTCGCTGTTTTCGTCGTGTTGACGTGATGATAACGTCACGAACTTGGATCTGTTTTGGAGGTGGTGAAATCCCATTCAGTTCTCCAGGGTCCAGGCAAGGACCCGCGATGGACGACGGGGTAATTTTGCTTTACATAAGAAAATTGCTGAAATTGTTTATAATCCTGACCATTTTCGTATTAATACTGTGTATGTACTCCACACAAATATTTTTAGCAGTAATCGAGTCTTTTCAGATGGCTATCACCTTGAGCCGTTCAGCAATCTCAGGGTTTTTGATTACATCCCAGGTGATACACCCTTTTTAAAAAGCGTGTGATTTCGACCCCTTCTGGGGGCAATGAAATGAGAGATTTATTTGAATAAACCATTTTTACCGTTCTATTTTGAGATATCACCCAATAAGATATCAATTTCAAAATTGCACAAGCAAGGAGGTCAATCTATGGGAGGGAGAGCCCCGGACGCGGTAATCATCCCGGCCGAGCAGATCCCGCAGAGTATCAACAACGCCATCTGGCTCGCCCGGGGCAACCACCGCCCTCCGGGGTCCCCCTCCTATGGCAACTACGACAGGATTTGCACCACTTTTAATCACTCGTTCCAATAAGGATCCCCTCAGTATATAACCATGAGTAATTTATTTCGCTAAAAGGCTACAATTAAAAGACTGTGCGGGGGGTCTCAAATTTAAATTACGTCTGAAAATATCGACAGTGGTAGATTCCATGACCGTCAACTTCGCTGTCTTCGGTTATATCTGCACTCCGATTTTTGGGTGTGGTGGGACGTTCTGATCATTAATTGGCTTTTATTACCCTGCTATATCAGCAGGGCTACAAAAAATGTCTATAGACTCATTAGAGTGTTCCTCTCCACGGAAATCTTTAGTAAAAGGCGAAAGATTTATGCGTGGGGTTGAAGAGAAACCAGAGTGCTAGACCTACGACTCAGGGTGATAGCTATCCAGAAAGACTTTATCTCTCTCGTGGTGTAAACGCTGGGAATTTATGAAGCAATTAACTTCGTCAAATATTTGTACGGAGTGCCTACACAGCACATGAAAATGATTTGGGCTATAAAACCATTATGACAATTTTCTTATATAATTATTTTTTAACAACAATTTAACAAAAGAATATTACATTGAATATTCCCAAATTAGAGTGATTGATTTACACTACATGTATGGCACTGTGAGCATGGTTGATGGTAAAATGGGAGCCACCACCTGAGCATTGTCACCTACAACCCTTGAAAATTAGTCGATGTGTGCATCTTTTCCATCATTAGCAGATTGAAAACAACTTGATTTGAGACAGAACCCCTTTCAAACCGTTTCAGTGATCCTGTTTACGTAACTGGCACTGTATATACATACTCTGCTAACAACATGCCACATACCAGAATCAAATTCGGGTTTCCGTTTTATACAACGCTGACCTCTTGACCCTATCTGCATATCATTATCACTCGGAATTGCCGATCTGTTACGAATGATTCCGAGCAAAATGGGAAATATTGTCGTTGTTTTCGTCGTGATGACGTGATGATAACGTCACAAACTTGGATCTGTTTTGGAGGTGGTGAAATCCCATTCAGTTCTCCAGGGTCCAGGGATGGACCCGCGATGGACGACGGGGTAATTTTGCTTTACATAAGAAAATTGCTGAAATTGTTTATAATCCTGATCATTTTCGTATTAATACTGTGTATGTACTCCACACAAATATTTTTAGCAGTAATCGAGTCTTTTCAGATGGCTATCACCTTGAGCCGTTCAGCAATCTCAGGTTTTTGATTACATCCCAGGTGATACACCCTTTTTAAAAAGCGTGTGATTTCGACCCCTTCTGGGGGCAATGAAATATGAGAGATTTATTTGAATAAACCATTTTTACCGTTCTATTTTGAGATATCACCCAATAAGATATCAATTTCAAAATTGCACAAGCAAGGAGGTGAATCTATGGGAAGAAGAGCCCCGGACGCGGTAATCATCCCGGCCGAGCAGATTCCGCAGAGTATCAACAACGCCATCTGGCTCGCCCGGGGCAACCACCGCCCTCCGGGGTCCCCCTCCTATGGCAACTACGACAGGATTTGCACCACTTTTAATCACTCGTTCCAATAAGGATCCCCTCAGTATATAACCATGAGTAATTTATTTCGCCAAAAGGCTACAATTAAAAGACTGTGCGGGGGGTCTCAAATTTAAATTACGTCTGAAAATATCGACAGTGGTAGATTCCATGACCGTCAACTTCGCTGTCTTCGGTTATATCTGCACTCCGATTTTTGGGTGTGGTGGGACGTTCTGATCATTAATTGGCTTTTATTACCCTGTTATATCAGCAGGGCTACAAAAAATGTCTATAGACTCATTAGAGTGTTCCTCTCCACGGAAATCTTTAGTAAAAGGCGAAAGATTTATGCGTGGGGTTGAAGAGAAACCAGAGTGCTAGACCCACGACTCAGGGTGATGGCTATCCAGAAGACTTTATCTCTCTCGTGGTGTAAACGTTGGGAATTTATGAAGCAATTAACTTCGACAAGTATTTGTACGGAGTGCCTACACAGCACATGAAAATGATTTGGGCTATAAAACCATTATGACAATTTTCTTATATAATTATTTTTTAACAACAATTTAACAAAAGAATATTACATTGAATATTCCCAAATTAGAGTGATTGATTTACACTACATGTATGGCACTGTGAGCATGGTTGATGGTAAAATGGGAGCCACCACCTGAGCATTGTCACCTACAACCCTTGAAAATTAGTCGATGTGTGCATCTTTTCCATCATTAGCAGATTGAAAACAACTTGATTTGAGACAGAACCCCTTTCAAACCGTTTCAGTGATCCTGTTTACGTAACTGGCACTGTATATACATACTCTGCTAACAACATGCCACATACCAGAATCAAATTCGGGTTTCCGTTTTATACAACGCTGACCTCTTGACCCTATCTGCATATCATTATCACTCGGAATTGCCGATCTGTTACGAATGATTCCGAGCAAAATGGGAAATATTGTCGTTGTTTTCGTCGTGATGACGTGATGATAACGTCACAAACTTGGATCTGTTTTGGAGGTGGTGAAATCCCATTCAGTTCTCCAGGGTCCAGGGATGGACCCGCGATGGACGACGGGGTAATTTTGCTTTACATAAGAAAATTGCTGAAATTGTTTATAATCCTGATCATTTTCGTATTAATACTGTGTATGTACTCCACACAAATATTTTTAGCAGTAATCGAGTCTTTTCAGATGGCTATCACCTTGAGCCGTTCAGCAATCTCAGGTTTTTGATTACATCCCAGGTGATACACCCTTTTTAAAAAGCGTGTGATTTCGACCCCTTCTGGGGGCAATGAAATATGAGAGATTTATTTGAATAAACCATTTTTACCGTTCTATTTTGAGATATCACCCAATAAGATATCAATTTCAAAATTGCACAAGCAAGGAGGTGAATCTATGGGAAGAAGAGCCCCGGACGCGGTAATCATCCCGGCCGAGCAGATTCCGCAGAGTATCAACAACGCCATCTGGCTCGCCCGGGGCAACCACCGCCCTCCGGGGTCCCCCTCCTATGGCAACTACGACAGGATTTGCACCACTTTTAATCACTCGTTCCAATAAGGATCCCCTCAGTATATAACCATGAGTAATTTATTTCGCTAAAAGGCTACAATTAAAAGACTGTGCGGGGGGGGGTCTCAAATTTAAGTTACGTCTGAAAATATCGACAGTGGTAGATTCCATGACCGTCAACTTCGCTGTCTTCGGTTATATCTGCGCTCCGATTTTTGGGTGTGGTGGGACGTTCTGATCATTAATTGGCTTTTATTACCCTGCTATATCAGCAGGGCTACAAAAAAATGTCTATAGACTCATTAGAGTGTTCCTCTCCACGGAAATCTTTAGTAAAAGGCGAAAGATTTATGCGTGGGGTTGAAGAGAAACCAGAGCGCTAGATCCACGACTCAGGGTGATAGCTATCTAGAAAGACTTTATCTCTCTCGTGGTGTGAACGTTGGGAATTTATGAAGCAATTAACTGCGTCAAATATTTGTACGGAGTGCCTACACAGCACACGAAAATGATTTGAACTATAAAACCAGTATGGCAATTTTCTTATATAATTATTTTTTAAGAACAATTTATAACAAAAGAATATTACACCTAACATTCCATTGAATATTCCCAAATTAGAATGATTGATTTACACTATGGCACTGTGAGCATGGTTGATGGTAAAATGGGAGCCACCACTGTCTACCTGAGCATTGTCACCTGCAACCCCTTGAAAATTAGTCGATGTGTGCATCTTTTCCATCATCAATAGACTGAAAACAACTTGATTTGAGACAGAGCCCCTTTCAAACCGTTTCAGTTATCCTGTTTGCGTAACTGGCACTCTATATACATACTGTGCTAACAACGTGCCACATACCAGAATCAAATTCGGGTTTCCGTTTTATACAACGCTGACCTCTTGACCCTGTCTGCATATCATTATCACTCGGAATGGCCGATCTGTTACGAATGATTCCGAGCAAAATGGGAAATATTGTCGTTGTTTTCGTCGTGATGACGTGATGACTCTACACAAATATTTTTAGAATTAATCGAGTCTTTTCAGATGGCTATCACCTTGAGCCGTTCAACAATCTCAGGGTTTTAGATTACATCCCAGGTGATACACCCTCTTTTTCAACCTTAATTTGGGATTTTTTAAAAGCTCGTGATTTCGACCCCTTCTGGGGCCAATGAAATGAGAGATTTATTTGAATAAACCATTTTTTACCGTTCTATTATGAGACAGACCGCTGAAACAAGGCCGCCATCCGCAACATGCTGCATAGACCCTGAGGGAATGAGGGCGAGTGGACTCCTGAAGTCACCTTGTGAACACGTTCGCCGCCACAGGCTTTGTTACGAATTCTAATTCCGTCGGCATTCCATGCATGCCCACATCAGGGGTGTAGGCTGAGGGATTAAGTGCCTAGTCACCACCAACAGCAGCAGGGGGTTCTGCTTGGCAAATAGACAAAAATTGAAGTCAACGTGTCCTCAGAATAGTCGAGTTAAGTGATTACGAACGCCGAAACATTTACATGCGTAGGTGTACAAAGTTCAGGCCTAAAATCCATTAATACACAGATAATGAGTCATATGAATAAAGACTAGTAAATGCTTTTACTTGAATTTTGCAATACAAATGCACTAGGCAATGCCGTACAAATCTAAAGTACATGTAGGCTAGTCTTTATTCATACCACCCAATGAGACCCGGCTTTTGCTGAGCACTCAAGATTTACATGGAGGGAAAACATTAACATTGAAAACATAGTTGACCATGACAGGCGGGCATGTACGAGGGTGAAGGCCCAGCAATGACTCGGAAGTGAAGGCCAGCCGATCATGATCACGCCTGACATTTCCCTGAGCTTTCACCTTGACAGTGCACTGATGTGGTCGGTATCGTCACCTTCCCCAAGGTTCTGAAGGCCAGCCGATCATGATCACGTGCGTATGACCTGCGTGACATTTCCTTGAGTTTTCACCTTGGCAGTGCACTGATGTGGTCGGTATCGTCACCTTCCCCAAGGTTCGGGCATTATTTGATTTCGTTCAATAACTGACCCAATTTTATCCACCAAGTGAGTAGGCCAAGTGATTCGAAACTTCACGTTTACAAGTGGGACACCTCTGATATATATAGGTCATCGCTTGGGGAAGCCCGGTTATTTCGGTTGGCTATTAAATCGATGTCAAGATCAAGTCCAACACCGCCGCCGTTCAGGGCTGTTCGCCGACGGATGCCAAGGTGTGAATTAGTGATTGAGGGAATACCACGTGACTTGCGATGACAAAAAGGTAGACCAAAATTTGATACGTTTATTACGGACCGGGACTGCATCCATCGAACACTTCTGTATATTTTCTTCGACGAGGTAAACGGAGTTCCTTTGGTGCACACTCAGCTATACTCAGCAAATCACCTTATTCAGCAAGTAAGACCATCCAATTTTTTTATTTCCTCTCATCCGTATTATCCATTTACTGTTTTTATATCATTTACCAATTCATATCTACGCCCGGTGTAACATCTGCCAGTGTTCCCCATCTGCGAGTGTTCCCCTCCAATTGTACTGAAAAGAAACTTTTAAAAGAAACTTAAGTTCCCGGTACAGACGACAAAAAGATTCTTTTAAAAGACCAGCCTGATGGCAACAACGGTCGCTGGCATGAGGCAGTCAGTGTTATATCTAGGCCATTTTAGAGTGGCGCCGCGCCATGCCCCTAAAGGGGCGCCACTGATGTGCCCTTTTTAACCCCCTTGGGCGCCATGCCCCTAAAAAATAATTTTTAAAGGTTTTAGTACCCCCCCCCCCAGACCCTCTTCATGGTCCCTTTTGGTCATATCACCTTAGAAACTGGCTTAAATTGGCTGCTGACTGGAGTTGTAGGGACCTTTTTAACTGACAAGCTTCGCAAATTCCGTTAGTAGAAATGTCGCGAATGAAAAGTGCCCTTTTCTTGGTTGAAGTGCCCTTTTCACAAAGTTTGCACCATGCCCTTCTGAAATTCTAGATATAACACTGGCAGTTTTAAAAGAAAGTTTTATCGACTGTACAGGTGTGATAAAATCTAATGCCCCACCCTCCTGATGTCCCCCTGCATTGTTTGTCACAGGATTAAGGGTCGTGGTCTATCTAGAGTCCTGAATTCAACGGTGCCGCTTAATCCGTAAAATATATTGTTGGGGGACATCACATATCGGGGGACATTAGATTCATTAGGGAGTTTTCGCAAAGCCCGCGAAACGCCATCACCAACGCCAAACCCATTAATTTGTTCGGTGCTCTCTTCGTGGCGTCGAACAGTGGGTTTGGCGTTCACGTTGGCGTTGGCATTTCGGGGGCTTCGTGAAAACTCCCTAGAGTTTTCGCAAAGCCCCCCAAACGCCAACGCGAACGTCTATCCTTTTGTTTGGTGCTCTCTTCGTGGCGTCGAACAATGGGTTTGGCGTTCGCGTTGGCGTTTCTGGGGCTTTGCGAAAACTCCCTATTTACACCGGGCATACTTCATCGCCGACAAATTGTGCAGATCGGACGATAAATCTGGTCGGTTCCAAACAAAGCACTGGGGATTTCTGTTCCGCAAACTGGTCGGCGAGGACGTACGACTCGGAACTTAGATTTTCCATAGCACAAATTCTGAGTCCATCAAATGTACGCAATATTTCCCTCGATAATGACAAATGGCCTGGTAACACTACAATGTATTCAATTTTGATTATGGCCGCGAGTTGAACTGCAATTTTCGAAGACATTTTTATATTGAGATTTTTATCAGCAATGCATGGATCTACTATCTTCTGCCATTTCCATATATAGCCCTTTTCATGCAACTATTGAAATGAAACTGACATCCCGGTCCTGATCAATAAATTTATTTCGTGATACAGTAAGACAATCACAATACAAAAGAACACACAGAAAAAAAGAAATACAAAAGAGAAGGAAAATTCTAGCAGACCTTGAGGAAGTATAATTCCTCTAAGAGTAGACAAATAACATTATATGTAACTATCATAGGCCTAGTGGTTAAAGTCCCGCAGGAGGTGTAATCCTTTTGATAAGAGCAATACATGTACATGTATATCTATTTTAAACGCCAATCTTACGCCTGATGGCTTCAAAGAACCAAAGTACTCGGACAGTCCCCAATGATAAACACAACGTAGTTTCTGCAGCACTTTGCATGGGTAAGATTACTCGATAATGAACCTGAGTTTTACCAAACGGGGCAATTCTCCAGAAAAATAATGGAATTACATGCCTTGGATTTGATTTTTTTCCTGAAAATTTTCTGCTCTAAAACATCAGAGATTTGCAGAGAATGTGGTCACCGAAGCCAGCATGAGGAGACACCGTCTGCCAATGACTGAAATTATGGGGACAGAATTATTTCTGTTGAAGAATTGCCCAAACAGGTTGCACTTTGATAGGCCACATAAAAAAACTATAGTTGTTGAGCGTCCCCTCTCTTGCATATGCGGACATGATAATGCACCACGTCTATTTTATGTTGATCTATAATATTAATAACAGGTGTAACGTTTTCAGTGTGGCCATTTTTCTGTGTCGTTCCCATTGTTCGGAACGCACTGTTTCTCTGTGTGTGTCGGCCATTGTCAAGTCACCGCTTATTCCGTCAATCTATATGTCACACTGGCAAACGGACCTCACTGAAAAACGTTACACCTGCCTAAAGTTCTACACCTACAAAGTCCGGATTACCCAGGACCGTCATTACCCGTCATTGATGTCGGGGTCAAATCCTATCCTTTTGTTCGAAACCGAGATTTTAATCTCAAAATAATCTTATCGGTTCTTTGTCATGAGATCATTCAGTCATTCATAGACCTATAATTCATGTCCGACCGATTTCGAGGTCGGGCCCAGATTTGGGAGATCTCCAAAAAGTTGTTTACCACATTTCTGTCTGATCATTAGGCCTACTCTCATGACCTGAATTGGTACATGTAGCCTCAACCTTGTCTCTGCAAGACTAGTATCTTGACTTAATATTTCACCCCAAATGTTCAATATTTTTGCTGTCAGGGACATGTTTTAGGTGAGCCCTGGATTCCTGATAAGTCTATCGCATACGCCTACACAGGCACTTAATAATAATATTAAGGATGGCCACCTAAAATCAAATTTTATCAGAATTTCGTCGCTACTTCAAAATTGAAGGCCGTTGTCGCTGATGTAAACAACATCAAATAATTAACCTATTTATACAGGTATTGTAGCCTACTTGTTTCATAATTTAGAATGATGGTTATACGATTGCCGTTTTCGTCTGGTCATCCTGACTTCGAAATGACTTGATTAAGACACTGCGGTTGGTAATGGGGAGGACGAAAACATTGCTATGCACGCGCAAGGATGTTGCTTTCTTTTTGTTTTGGGACCCTAAGGGAAAGGCGGAAATATAGCAGTCTTGATTTTCAGGCAGAAAGATGAGGAATTTTAATGATGCTTAATATGCCAACTATGCCAAGGCATCCCACAAAGTTCACCGAAATCGCAACTTTCTTGCGCAACGGAAAACGTGATCGCGTGCATGAGACAAGTGTGAAAGGATTCCAAGTCCCCCTGGAATCAAAGTCCGGTCTTATTGTTCAGCGAGGGATTAGAATATATGGCTGGAGAGATTATGACCATGGCGGATGTGCATTCCTAAGACGCTGATTCCTGTCAAAAAACCAAAACTGATTTTTGTCCCGTGCAAAGAGAAAAGTTGCCTAATGGCAAATACGATAAATCGAGTGATATCCCCGATGATAGGCCTAGTCTTATCTCAATTAATTCATCATCCATCCAGGGATCGAGGTTGATATCAAGACCTAGAAAAGTTGTTTACGCCAAACTTCGGTCAATGACAAACCGAAACTTTAAACTTACCGACACATTCTATATTTAGCAACGCCCGTACTATTATTGGCACAGCTATGATTACAGTGGCACATTCTCATTCTGATTTAGATTATCGTTGATATAAATAGATCCTTGAAAATGGATCATATATGGGTCACATCCATTGGTTGACTGCTCAAGTGATTATGACCATTTCAAAACCCGATCCAAGCAGACGGCCGCCAAATAAATTAGAGAGTTTTTGCAAAGCCCCAGAAACGCTAACGCCAACTCCAATCCCATTGTTTGATGCCACGAAGAGAGCATCGCTTCGGGAGGTTGCGAAAATTCTCTATAACCTGAAGTCATGACACCGTGGAAAGCCTTCAACGGTATATTCAGCGTTCAGGGCACATCTCGACAATTCGTACTTTGCGTTTACTTAGTGCACTTTGCGTTTGTCCGTTTCCTATGTGAGTGCGTGGTAGAAATTGGTGCCACACATATTAAAACATGGGGAACGCACAAGCGCAAAACAGAGAAGTAACTACCCTTATTGAAGAGGCTAGAGTATCTTGCAGTTCCGGACCCCTCGTTCATCGGCCTATGTATCCTAAGGAAGTCCCACAGGGGTGGATCCAAGCTTTTTGGAAAGAGCCTCAAAGAGGGGATGTTACAATCATAATTCTATGACAACGAGCAGATTTTCGGCATCTCATCCATTATTGTCGACCATATATTTTCCAAACTCAACTCCCACTAATAAAAAGCTCCGCGCTCTCTCTATACCTGCAGAATTTGTGACGATGTCGCCTAGCTATCCTCAGTCCGGCTGGACTGACATTCCTACTGCGATCCATATGACTTCCTCACTGGTACTCCTTTCCATCATACTGGCTGTCTTCGTGGTCACGAAACGTTGGTTCTTTCCTGATGGGCAACTTCCCGGGCCACCTTCGATTCCCATACTGGGAAACCTCTACGTGATCTTCTTCAATCCCACAAACTTCATCGCAGTTCTCACAAAGCTTAGCAAATTCTACGGAGATGTCTATTCCTTCCGGATGGGATCAGTACCAGCGATTGTCGTCTGTGGCCGCAAGGCTGCAAGAGATGTTCTGGTAGACAAAGCAGATGTATTCAATGAGCGCCCTCATTTAGGGTACATGAAGGATCATCCAGAAGAACTTGGTAAGTCTGCATGTACGGCAAAGTGTTAACCTAGACAACAGTGAGATTTTGCGAATCTGACGAAACACGAAGTACGAAATACGAAATTCAACTTCATTTCCAGGACCCAATGTACACATCTGGAGATGGTTGTTACCACAAATGTCCCTGTTGCCAGTGCGTCTTTTAGCACATCATGTAAGACCGAGAGAGTTATACGGTGCATCTTTAATTTTTAAATTTCCACTTCGTATCTACGAAGTGGAAACGAAAGATAAATTTCTAAGTTTAACATACAAGTACTGGTACGTTAAAAGACCCTGTTGCAGCAGGCGATATTTGTGGTACAAACCATCTCCTGAAATACATGTACGTCAGGGAAGTGAAGTCCAATTTCGTATTTTCGTACTTCGTGTTTCGTCAGATTTGCGAAACCTCCCTAATAAAACAAACCTAACGGCTGGTTCGCTTTGGGGTGGATGAATGGTTAAAACAGTGATATCACAGCGCGTCGAATTTCTCAAGTGATGAAAAGGAGCCATTTTTTAAGAAGCACAGTGTGCCGCTGAGATCATGTGATTCAATATGACCAATTACAAGGCGTCCTCAAAAATATCCTCGAAACTTTCTCAAATTAGGGAGGTGGTGAGAATGCCAGAAGGCCAGCTCACCAATAATTGACGAAACCAGCACTTCTGACTGATCTGAAAATATGGCCAAACCTTCCCGGTAATCTTAAATCCAGTGTTTCCACTGCAAGTAGACCATGTAGACGACATCTTTTTAGGCATCTTCTTTCAAAACGGTGAGAGATGGTCATACCTCCGGAAACTGACTCTCCGGACTATACATGACCTTGACACAGCCAGACCACATAACATCCGGCGGTACATCCTGGAGGAGATGCAAGAATTGGTAGAGTTCATCAAAGTAAAGAATGGCCGCCCGTTCGACCCCCGAGAAATCCTGACATTGGTGACTGCCAACACGATGTGTTCCCTCATGCTGAACAAAAGGTTGGTCTACTTCGTCGACCGTTTCTTTGACTTTACTACACATGTAGTATTCTTCGGCCGAGTTATTAGGGAGTTTAAGAAATCAAACGATAAACGTTAACTCTACGACAACGTTATTTTTTGTACCGAAAATGCAATATATAATCTGGCGAATTCGCATTATGAAAAATAACGTTGTCGTAAAGTTAACGTTTATCGTTTGATTTCTTAAACTCCCTATTCTGGCCAGTTCAACGGTCCCTATGGCAAAATGATGTTCGCTTGTTGGTCTGCCGATGGCCGAATCGGATGAAGTATAAAACGGAGCCTTGGCCAACATCGCTGCAGTCAAGTTTGGTCACTTGCAGTATAGAGCATGGCGTCTGGGCCAATTGTATTAGGGAGGTTTAGAAATCAAACTGTAAACGTAAACTTTACGACAACGTTAGGTCTATTTTCATACTGCACATTAACCAGATTTTATATTGGATTTTCGGTACAAAAATAACGTTGTCGTTAAAGATAATGTATCACGACTTCATTGTTTACATTCAATGTTTGTAAACATGGATGTTTACGTTATGTTATTTTGGACTTATGGGACATGCCAATCCAACAAATTAAATACTTTCGGTATCAGAAGAATTTCTAGAGGGGATTCCCACCAACAAATTACTCATAAGACAAAGAAAGATTTGTCATAAACAAACAAAATGTAAATAAACAATGATTTCCGTGGCCCGCGAAAATACCCGTGATACATTATCTTTAACGTTTACGTTTATCGTTTGATTTCTAAACCTCCCTGTTTTCATAACCTTTACCATAACATCCGTCTTGTTGTTCAGGTTTGATTACACAGACAAACGTATCAAAAGACTGGTCAAGAACATTGATAGGATGTTTGAAATCGAGGGTTTTGGGCAGATGGAACATTTCATACCGGTGCTACGGTATCTCAAACACGTGGGCATCGGAGCATCACACGTAAGTCCGCACGCCTGACTTCATTCTTTTCATCCACTGGCACGACTGGTGCGAAGAAAGGGCGGAGCATCTCATGCGACTACATTCAAGGCTACATTCAAAATGGCCATTTTGAATCGGTGAGGAGTAAAAGGCGGACCGGCGAGTGCGGGTGCCAAGCGGAAAAAAGGCGAGGTTGCTGCTGATTCTCCACGGTGAGGTTGAACTGAAGATTTTGACACGATGGGCACAAGACAACGACTGCTTCCAAAACCCGCAGTTCAGCGACATCGGAAGGTGAAGTGGCCCTGCAATGCCTCATGCCCACCAGCGATTCGAGGTGTTTCGACTACCAGCACAGGTAGCCTGTTCGTGCAATAATGAGCGCTTTAGGTCTGTGACTTGAAAACTGTGCCCATTTCACTGGACATCATATATGGGCCCGTATTTTAGAATGCTCCTCAACGTAAAGGAGTTCCTCAAGAGGAACTCCTTTACGTTGAGGAGCATTCTAAAATACGGGCCCATATGTGCTAAGTAAAATATGTGCACCAATGGACATTTTCCTGCTATTTCAGATGGACGAAATTGTGAAGCTGAGAAGGGAGATAAAGGACTTCATCTTAAGTGAGGATTGCTCATCATATTTGAGCCAGGATGATCCGGAAGTGACGAGTTTGGCGGATGCATATAGGAAGCGAGTTGGGGGCGATGCAGGTGAGGGCATAGACTCTACAGCGAGCAGGGCTCAGTCCCATTTAAATCTGATGACTTTGCATGTGTTGCTGCTTCCAATACCCATGTGGAAGTCGGGGTGGAAGTGAACACATCGATTTCATGATGGGGAGAGTTCAATTGCACGTTTCTACTCACTTTGCATAAATGATCCCTTCGTCTATTACAGAGGCCCCTATTTCTGTGTGCATTCTTGATATGATCCAGGCAGCCATTGCTGCAACCAAGACCACCTTATCTTGGATTACCGTATATATGGCCCGCTTCCCAAACGTTTACAAGCGCTGCCAGAAGGAACTCCCGCACCAACAGGTACACACCGTACTGTCTCCCACAGGCACCTCCCATGCCCGGGGAAAGTAGTTCCCGGCGGCTTTCCCTTCCACTCTGACGGACATTGGAGAGTTTTCGCAACGCCCCGAAACGCCAACGCGAACGCCGAGCCCACTCCTGTCCGATGCCACGGAGGAGAGAGCAGCGAAATGGAGTGGGATCGGCGTTCGCGTTGGCGTTTCGGGGGCTTTGCGAAAACTCTATAAAATTCTGTGGTATGCCCGATAGAGCTCGAGATCGATCCTGTCTGGAATCATCGGCGGACGGTCGGGCCTCAAGGATCAGCCTCTTGTCGGTGTATGCCATTCTTTGAGTGGAAAGAGGGCCGGGAGATCATTCGGAGGTAGCCAGGCCCACTGCACTATGATTCCGAGGCAAAGCCTGATTATTAGTTCGTCTCATTCGTTTTAGATGATGTTCTTTCTAACTGTCTGCTTGACGTCTTTGGAGCGGGGAAATCAGCAGGTTCTGTATTCTCTTGGTTGTTCGCCTACATTGTCAACTTCCCTTCAGTCGTTCATGAGTGCACTGCAGAAATATCCAAGGTGTGTCCAAAATAATGTCGCAATAGTGTTACATTGCGAGCGCCCAGTATGAGCAAGTATACATTTATAATTAACGCTAACGGGATATAAGCTTGTGGTTGGTGGAACTAACACTAACCCAACCCATTACTATTTTGACCTCGTCCCTAATATCCAATCTCCATCGCGACCATCCGTCCAACCTAAGCTAAAGCCTCGGTTATGTCGCCCTACGCTGTGATAGAAATAGCGTCAACTAGTTGCAACTGTAAACTTATGTCGCCACCGACTAGAAAAATACCGATCGGTCGCAACTACCTGGAACTAGTTTATCGCCGTCTTTTGAGTGCTTATGTCGACACAGATTTCTTTTGATTTTAAGTAAGTTGAACTTGTGCGACTTTCAGGATCTGGATATTTTTAGTTTGCAACTAGTTGGCAACCAGTTACTCGCTGACGCCCGAGAGAGCTTATGTCACCTTGTAATTGTGACTAATTAGTTCCAACTACGCGCCGATTATCAGTTGCCAACTAGTTCTGACTGTACGTAAGGGCGACATAAACGAGGCTTAACTCAGCTACTAACCAGTAGTGCCTCAACCAGTTAAGCTAGGAATCCATCTGTGTTTCCACTGATTTTGCTTCGCGACTTGTTTTGCAGCTGGGCACTGCGATTGAATACGATCGCAAGGAACTGATACCAGTCGCCCACCGATTCCCGACTGAAATTGACCACATCTTCGCCACTGGCGGTAGTCACGTCTAGCGAATCCACTAGGGCGATCGAATGCCCAATTGCAACGCAAGTCACAACGCAAGATCAGCTCTTTTAGCGTTACTCTCTTCCGCCATCTGGTCAAAGCCGGTTGCATGCCGTCCTCCTCCATTTCAGGTCATTGGTGATGCGCCATTAAATCATCACGTAAGAGAAGGGCAACTGCCATACGTCAACGCAACAATACATGAAGTTCTGCGGATGTCCTCTGCAAGTGAGTACAATAAAAAAATACAAATAGAGTTTTCGCAAAGCCTCCGAAACGCTAGAGTGAACGTCTATCCTTTTGTTCGGTGCTCTCTTCATCACATCGAACAACGGGTTTGGCGTTCGCGTTGGCGTTTCAGGGGCTTTGCGAAAACTGTATATTATCTATTTTTGCAGGCGCGGATCCAGGATTTTTGGCAGAGGGGGTCAGGGCTGCCGAGAGCGGTCGTTGTAGGCGGGCGCCGAAGATACCTGCGCCAAGGGGGGTCGGGGGGTCCCCCCCCCCAGAAAACTTTGAAATCTAGAAGGCCGTGGATGCGATTTCCTGGCATCTCAGTATCAAAACAGAAGCTTTAGACTTTAGTTTTTTGCTTATTGTAACAAACTATTGAAAAAAAAACAATTGGTGGTGGCGAGCAGGGGGGTCACGACCCCCCAACCCCCCCCCCTCTGGATCTGCGCCTGTTTTGGTACAATGTACAGTTGTGAATAGGCCTACCACATACTCGGACTATAACCTGCTACTGCAAGGAGTATAGTCCAACATCGTCGTCCGGATCAGGAGGGAGTGGAGAAGTGACACGAAGTACGGCGTATTACCTTCTTTCATTATAGAGTTTTCGCAAAGCCCCCGAAACGCCAACGCGAACGTCTATCCTTTTGTTCGGTGCTCTCTTCGTGGCACCGAACAACGGGTTTGGCGTTCGCGTTGGCGTTTCGGGGGCCTTTGCGAAATACCCCTACAACTAACCGTCTTGCACAACTACAACTGCCCCTGCTAACAGTGAAAATTTGAACCTCCTTTTCGTTCTCTTTTTTAGTCCCAACAACAGCTCCTCACATGGCCTCAGAGGATACTATCTTAAACGGACATCAAATAGACAAAGGAACCTTGGTTCTCGTTAATCTGCATTCAGTTAATCAAGAAGAAGAATACTGGGGTGATCCGCACGTATTCCGACCAAGTCGGTTTCTTGACGCAGCGGGTGACTTTGTGAAGGACAAAAGCTTGTCGTTTGGGGCTGGTATGTTTATTATGACGTGCATTGTAGGTTAGAACATACTTGTCGAAACTTTCGCCCACTGTAGGTTAAAACATACTTGTCGAAACTTTCGCTCATTGTTCGCTCCTGGGACTGTGCATATCCTCGCACTTGCACACGATTGCGTCGACGAATGAAGCATCACCGAAGGGAAAGAGGTCGCCTCTTCGGCGATGCGCTTCAGACCTGACCACAACGGAAGGCCATCACGTGCTCTTAAGGCGGTGGCGCGTACGCGACGCGTCGTGCAGACGTTCCGCCAATCAGATTCTTCGGCAGGTATTACCGCTTCCTTGATTGGTTGAACGCTTCCCGACGCGTTGCTTACGCGCCAGTCTGTCACCGCCTTTAGTCGGATGTTGGTGCTGTACTACATACGTCTTCTTTCTTTCAGGACCCCGTGGCTGCCTCGGGAAGGAAATCGCCAAGAAAATGATCTTCACTTTCTTCCTGACAATGCTTACAAACTTTGACATCAGAGTTCCGGTGGGCAGTGCACCTCCTTCCTTGAAAGGAGTAATGAAGATTGTGTATGAACCGAAGCCTTTTCAAATTGTGGCCCTTCCTCGCTAGTTTTCGTGTACAACACGAGGGAAGTGATACACTCAGGAAAGACACAAGAACTACTTTAATAAGTGACTGTTGGGCCTAGTCGGGCCTACTAATGCGCTTGCGTGGACGGAGATGAGACCCGATAATACAACAAACCGGTGATTGATATTCCTGGGGAATTCCCACCAACTAAACTGAACTGTATAGCCTATCCTTCGAAATACCCAGCCAGCCAGCAAACTCCGGTGGGCGGCAGGTGGCCAAAGAGCGCCGACAATTGGCGGCCACCGGCGGAGGAACTAAGGCTGCTTTTCCACGAGACGTTTGCGGACGCGGTTTCGGTGGCGGGAGCGAGTGCGGGTGAAATAGCTAATGGGAAATACGTTGGTTCGATTTTTTCCACCCGCTCCCGCCACCGAAACCGCGTCCGCAAACGTCTCGTTTTCGGGCGCGGAATAGGAGGCGGGCGCGGGTGGAAAAAATCGAACCAACGTATTTCCCATTAGCTCTTTCGCCCGCACCCGCTCCCCCCGCCACCGAAACCGCGTCCGCAAACATCTCGTGGAAAAGCAGCCTACGTGATCGCGGCGGGGATCGCGTCGGTAATAGACGAACGTTATACCAAAGGGGTCTGTGCAGATTCTCTGAGTGTATTTTATGTCTCTGCTCAGGTGGTGTGGCCTATAGGCCTATGTCTTACCTGTGACCCCACTCCTTGGGTCTCTACCCCTAAATGCCACCAATAGGCTGCAGATTTGCAACCAATGAACCATACTATTGCCATCAGCTAGCCAGTTTTGTGAACCACTCCCAGTGTGTCGCTTGTCACCTGTGAGCCGACAGTCCGCCGCTTGTGGGCCACCTACCTACTTGCCGCTGAGCACTATAAAAGTTGGTGGACCGCCAGAAATGCCACCTAGGCCTACATGTGTGCCGCACTGAGGGGCCACCTGAAATATTGTTGGCTGGGTATCCATCGATTGTGGAACCAAGACCGAGAACACGCCCGGGCCGGAACGCGCGGGAAAGCAGTGTTCTTCCTATGCGCAGCGGGACAACTACATGTATTAGGAAGGACAAGGCAGGTGTAACATCTGTGAGTGTTTCTGTAGCTCAGTGTTCCCCAACAATAGACGCGGCCTAGAATGGTTATTGTTGGGTTAGTTGCCGCTTAATCCGTCAGGAGGGAAACAATAAGAAAAACACTTCAAAATAGGGCCTGCCCTACGGGGAACACTGCAGATCGACGTTACACCGACTGAGCAGCGTTCACGTTCGGTTTCGGCTGTTGTTCGGCGAGGGCTGGGGTTTTCAGTACGCACTGAGTAGACCTTGAAAATCCACCTACACGATCGAAGCACTGAAAAAATCATGCAAGTGCTGCCGCCCTACGGCTTAACGTACGGTGACGTTTTTTTTACAGCCTAGTGAACGGGGACGAGGGAAAGTTCAGATAGGGAGTTTTCGCAAATGCCCCGAAACGCCAACGCGAACCTCTATTCTTTTGTTCGGTGCTCTCTTCGTGGCATCGAACAATGGGTTTGGCGTTCGCGTTGGCGTTTCGGGGGCTTTGCGAAAACTCCCTATTATAACGCCGCCTCGTAAAATATGAGCGTACTTACGACTTGCTCTTTCTGTCTATACATTTTAATGGCAGTAATGCACACCTATCAAATAATAATTTTGTCATTATTACATTTGACTTGATATACGGCCGTATATATTAATTTTTGGCTGTTTTTTAGAGCATGCCGATGCACACTGAGACCTGTATAATAGGCCCTTCTATTTTTATAAAGTTAGCATAGAAATGGGCCCTATTCACAGGGCTTATTTTAAATCATCTGGAAATATTGTAGTCTACATGCATGTGAATGAAGTCCTTGTGCACATGTCATAGCTTATGATATAGGTATCCAAGATCCTCCTTATGATTAGGAATCTGTAAGGGATTTCGAATACATGTATTAAAATCCTGAGTTATTAAATGCCATGCTTTCGTCATTGTTTCTTGCCCCCCCCCCCCCAACCCATCCGACGCACTAAAGAAATGGTGTGAATTTTATCTCAGTATCCTTGTTGAGTTTAGAATAATGTCCGGAACAAAAATTCAAGTCCAGTTGGGCAGTATCAACGATGCAAACTCACTTATACTACCGGTATCCCAAAAAAAGAATTAAACTGCTATATCGCCTGGTGAATCACACTGTTGCACCGAAATTGAGATTATGCTGACAACTAGCCGTGGCATAAATTTCATCATGTCAATACCCCTACTGTGGAATGATGTCCGGTGCAAAAGCACAAGTCAAAAAGTGAAATGGACCTGTGAGGTTAAAACACCTCGCTCACAATCATAGTAAAACAATGATCAATTTGTTCACTGTCATCTGGGCTTCCGGAACTAATTCCGTTGGTCCAAGGAGGGATGTGTCATTGAATGCATCTTCCCATGGACTAAAAAGATGGTGCTCAACTGTCTAGGAATGGCAATTCGACTGGCGCCGACCCTTTGGTATCGGGTGGTCCCGTTGAATCTGCACTTAGACATGCATCTTTGTACCGGATGTTATTCCATACCCAAGATGGATGGGGGATTTGAAATTCATCATGATGAATAGCTTGTTATCGCCCCCTTAATTTTGGTGCAGTTACATCATCGGTTTGATACTTCATGAGATATTGAACTTTGAAAAGTGGGACCTTTTTTGGGACACCCGATATATTGTGGATATGATACAATGATTATATTATACTAATTGCCCCGCCCCGAAGCGGAGTAGGCCTAAGGCCACACAGCTCCGTCTGTGAGATGTGACCCAAGATGCTGGTGGACGGACGAAAAACACTGGCACCGCTGACCTCAGACTAGAGTTTCAGTTCGTCATTTTTGATAGGAGATTCGAATCCACCTTGGAGGATACTGACATTCCTCCAAGAATCAACAAAGAATTTTCCGTTGTCTCCTTTCTGCTCCAAGAATCTGCACATTTATGTGTGACGAAAAACGGTCTGGTAGTCGCTGCGGCGGCCTCACGGTTCTGGTGGAAATAGGCTTCTGAGGTAGGCGGGTGAAAAATTAAAAAAAAATTGACGCTGGCGCATTTTTCATGTTTTTCATGATTTTGGGATGTTTGCCTGTTTTTTCAGTAAATGACGCATTTACCGGCCGTCGGCGTATCCCGATGGTAGCCAATCCACACAAGCATGATTTTGCCAACATTGACACAATTTCCTGTGCATAAGGCCGGCCCAAGTGGAGTAGGCCTAGGGCTAGGCCTAGGCCTATACGGTAGGCCTACATGCTATACACTCACAGCACGGCTCAGCCGGGGGGTCCCCTGGTCACTTTCAGTTTGGGCTAAGTACAGTAATACACCGCCTGTACATTTCGTGTACATTTGAGGCCGAACCGCCACGCAATATCTACCCGAAGGAAATAATCAATTTTAATGAAATTGCACACAGCTCAAGGGAGGACACTAAACTTTTGTTAGAGAGGTTTAGAAAAAATTCCAATGTTTGTGTCTCGAGAAATCTCGCGAGACGTGAAAGACGCGAAATTTGCCTCTGCCGTCACTTGAAGTCGCACGAAAAATAGGCCTCTGTATCAATGCGCCCAGAATAGCCAGATTCGTGCAAATCGATGAAATGACATATACATCCTAATATCTGCCCCTAATACACTTGCAAATGACACTCACTTCATTAATTATATCAACGG
>NMRB01000447.1:134545-144570 GCA_002633025.1 Notospermus geniculatus | reverse complement strand
GTGCCTTTACAAATCGGACATATGCAAACTCCTCCTACCTGAGGTAATTATGATAATTAAATCGTGTCGAATTGGGTCGATTAATGCGCGATGTGATAGTCCAAAATGTTTACTTTCTAAGGATACCCGATTTTTCGTGATTGGATAAAAATTGTGACTTTGACGACGGATTTTCAAACTAAAGTTCGATTCTCTGAGTGGAAAGTGGCATCTCTTCCCAGGCTTCGCCTGGGACTTCGTGGACCTATATACATTACGCATATACACAGCAGTAAGTAGGCCTAATGTCGAGCCTCTGTGATGAGTCCAGTTCTATTGATTGACCCGTGACAAGTCATTGGCTAGCTTCGCTCTTGGCCGCTACGCGGCGCGTTGGGCCCTTGCGTCTAGAACTGTGAAATTTGCTTGACAGCAAATTTGATGGTCCCTACATCAGAAAATGGAAATTGAATGAAGAAAGGGCAAGGAGGGGTATGACTCTGTGGCACAGCAGTCAGTGAGAGGGGGAGGGGGAGAGGCCTGCCTTCAGAGACCAGACTGAGAGGAAGGGCAAAGTGGTGGAGACGGAGATGGATCCATCATTCGTACCTGAACCAAACGAAAAACAAACCAAGGGAAAAAAATATCGAAGTTCATCAGTTCAGAATAAAAACCTCTTCAAATTCACTAATTAAGTCATTTTTTGAAACTATCTAACCTTTCAGACCTGGATACAAATATTGACTACTCGATGGTACTGCTTGATTTTGAGGTCATTGAGTAGTTTTCTTGGAATCGTGTGCCAATTGAGTGTGGAAGAAGATAGATCATAGAAATAAAAATTTCCCAGTGATATCACGATGGTCCTACATTGACAATGTAGGGACCATAATTACATCCCCGCCTGGCCACGATGTCAAGGTTCTCTTACACTGCTCACTACCATCAGAGTAAAAACATTTGTTGAAAGATGCATTGGTATTCAAGTCAGCTTCTCCGGTAACACTAATGGGCGTCAACGGAGAGGATGCTTTTAACAGGCAAAACGTCAATAAGTGGGATTGTTTTTTCCCGTCTGCCCAACCACTTAATGTACTGCATGCGAGGGGCATCATGAAACATTGTTGACATTGGTATGGGTGCAACGTGATGGCACCTCTAGACAATATCAATTGGTAAAGTGCAATGTGTCCCACTGTTTGTTTTGAGTAAACGAATAAGCCACGTAATATATACATGTATGGTACTTTTCCTGTCGGACGGATTCAGATGACAGTTCTGTTGCATGATTTTTTTTATACATCCGGCCTTCTGTCGCCGGGGAAAGTGCCTGAGGAAGACCCCGGTTGGGGTAGAAAATTTGCAAAATTCGGAGACGACTTCTTTACTATCATTCGGTGTGTCGTTTTTTGTGCTCTATGTTGGATACCTGTCGGGAAACAGCTCGTATTGGCCACCAGTGATATCAATGCCCATAATACTGTCAGTAGCGAGGAGTTGCACTGAGGATTCAGGGGCGGATCTACGATTTCTGAAAAGAGGGGGGCCCACTGTGCTAGAAACATTGAAATCTGCGGTGAATTTCTATGATTTGCTCAAAATTTCTGAATTTCACGGTCGATTCTATAGATTTGTTGGCCAAAGGGGGGCCACGCCCTCCCCCTTGGATCTGCGCCTGGGATCATAAGTGCCATTCTTTTAACTTGCGCGTCCTACCTGTCACGAGCGTTTCACCGAGTAAAATAATACAGCATGTCAAATCAGGTGATTCACAGTATGTAGTGCCACACTGTACTGGGAGTGGTAGATTTCTGTGTGTTCCCTTTTGAGAAGTCATGGTCTCTCAAAAAAGCTGTCTTTTGTATGGAAAAACTGAGAAATCGGGTACAGTCGAAAACGTTACACCAAAAAAACCTTTTCCAATCTGTTGAAGGGTTGCTTTTCAGTGAAGTCAGCCAAACTGAATTTAATCGACTTTATGGAGATGCTGATGCCGGCGGCGTGTCATCAGCCGGTACATGTCGTAATTGTACGTATAGCCTACATGTAACCGGCCTCGTGTCTAATTGATGCATAATGGCATTGCTAATACCATTAGTCCCTCGACAGACGGGATAAGAAGGTGAACGGTGAGAGTTGCGCTGTTGATGAAAGTGGCCGCTTAAGCAAGCCAGGAGTCGTGAGAACATCACCCGAGGAATAACCTTTCTCTAGACACTTAAGGATTTATTGATCCTAACGTATTAGAAATATCATAGCTTATCCACGCGCCGACAAGAGGCTTGTGAGTAGCTTGCAGACAACTATACACCACGTGGAGTACCATCAACCCACACAGAGAGTGATATCATGTCAGGGACTTGTGCTTGCTGTTCGTAGTAGCGGAATTCTTTCTTGCTGAAAATTGTTTTGTGAAGATTTCCTTTTGGACTAACAAGGTTTCGGAATGGAACTATGGCATGCTCCTGTTTTGGTAGAGGTGCGAAAGGTGGGTGTCCGACAGTTGCTTTCATCATTCACGTTTGTTTCCTTGTCCGTAACATGGGCGGATCCAGGATTCTGGTACGGGGGGGGGGGCACAGAAGGCCACAGGTGGAGCAATGAAGGCAAGCGCCGAAGACACGAAGGGGTCTCCCCCAGAAAAATTTGAAATCTAGAAGGCTGTTTTGGTGCGATTTCCCAGCATCTGGGGACAAATTACAAGGCAATTCTGTGGCACTTTGAAAAAGGGCAATTTTTCTAAAGTTTGTCACCGAAAAATGGGGGGGGGGCATGGGCCGGGTTTGTCCCCCCCCCCCGGATCCGCGCCTGCGTAAGAGGGCTTGCTTTAGTTGACCAAGAGGTTCACTGACATACAAAGTGCTTGTAACACGACGTTCGTCCTCTTTCGGAGTGTAGGCAGCAGTACTATATCTAGTAGATTAGTCTATGTTCTTTTCATTGAAGACGGATTCCCCGTCACATTCTCCGAAACATGGACGTGACTTCTCGCGACTATGCCATGCGAGAACCAGGAACCTGGACGGCGAATGCCGACTGCTCCTCTACCATGCCCACATGTAGGCCTAGTTAGTCTTCTTAATTTGTGGAACCAGGATCTTTCGATTGAAAAGATGATCAAGGTTCAAAATCCCCATCCAGCCGGTATTTTCGTGTACCGTGCACATTAAGAGTTTCCCAACGTTCAAATGTTGCTACTATAATAATGTTGGAAACAAATGGCAAGAAGGGTCAAAACAATGATCGTGATGCTTAGTGCTCTGGTATATTGTTCAAAATGTTGGAAAATATTGTCTGTGTACATGCAGCTTTAGGCCTATACACATCGCGGCAAATTCTATCGAGGAAATTTCCCGTCAGACACATTATAATGGAAAACAGCTCGGCGTCCCTTTCTTGTCCACACACACATGCTGCCGTGATAGAGCTTTGTAATTAGGAATATCCATCCATCCCCCGATATTGGACGAGCTGTTGCAGTTTGTTTACACACAAGGTGGGTTTTATTGGCCAATGGTGGGCGCCAATAGCAACAGAGACCATCCACCGTCGTCAATCAGCAGTTGTCATCGATGATATTGCGGTAGTTCGCTCAAATCACGATCCAAACACCCACTCTTCCTAATTGATCATGATCACTTTCACACAGCTGGGTTGGTATTCCGAGCTGTATGTGACAATAGTAGCGAGGTTTCGCACATCTGACGAAACACGAAGTACGAAATACGAAATTCAACTTCAGTTCCATGACGTAATGTGTTTCTGGAGATGTTTGGTACCATAAAATATCCCTGCTGCCAGAGCGTCTGTCAGCATATCATGTAAGACCGAGAGAGTTTTGGTGCGCCGAGAATTTTTAATTTCCACTTCGTAGCTACGAAGTGGAAACGAAAGATAAATTTCCAAGCGTAATATACACCGCAACTCTATCGTTCTTGCGTCATACGCTAAAAGGCGCACTTGCACCAGGCGATATTGTGGCACCAACCATCTCCAGAAATACATTTGATCTTTGAAGTGAAGTCCAATTTCGTACTTCGTTTTTCGTGTTTCGTCAGATTTTCGAAACCTCACTAAAATGCGGGCTTGGTGATTTCGTAGGTGTCATCAAACAGCACCGTGGCTGTTTCTGTCAGATT
Organism: Notospermus geniculatus; assembly: GCA_002633025.1. Classification (NCBI taxonomy): domain Eukaryota; kingdom Metazoa; phylum Nemertea; class Pilidiophora; order Heteronemertea; family Lineidae; genus Notospermus; species Notospermus geniculatus. Next base: position 140,452 of record NMRB01000447.1, on the reverse strand, counting down.
GGTACGGACATTATCTTCAGCATTTCCATATCTATATATATTATGCAGCCTTAATCAAGTGTTATTGTCACCCAAGGATTCGCGTTATGACTATCAAGGTGACACCCAAAGGCATCTAATGCAAACTGAATTGACAGCAAGCCCAACTGACCGCGACTATAGTTGCGCTTCCACTACAAAAAAGCCGGTATTTGTCCGCTCTTATTCTGCTTCCATTACAGAATTGCCGGGTTTAATAAATCCGGTTCTATTAAGTGCGGATCTATTTAGCTCGGATAGCATAGCCGATCATACTCCGAATCTCGATGCGGATAAATTTTGTAGTGGAATGGCAATAACACCGGATCTATTTGTAGTATTATGCTCGGCTACAGTTGGCTCCACGGTCGCTTGCGACTGTGCATGACCTATCCAAACTAAATAGATCCGCACTTAATAGAACCGGACTTATTAAACCCGGCAATTCTGTAATGGAAGCAGAATAAGAGCGGACAAATACCAGCTTTTTTGTAGTGGAAGCGCAACTATTGACAGCTGGAATTCTTTGTTTTGTTTTGCACGGCTCCACTCTCACCTTCTACAAGGTTTTCTTTATCACTTTTTGTGCAGTATACATGGTATACGTCCGAATTCTTGGGCTATCGAGTGATGGAGAAAAAAATGTTTTACTTTTAAACCATTGACTTTCGTCGGAGTTCATTTTCGTCTGTTCAAAGTCAACATAGACAGAGTCGATCTGCGAGTGCATCAACAAATATTTTCAAAATAAATACCAATCTCGCAGTGATCGACTCGCCATTGGATCATGAGAAGGTAGAATTGGTTTCAGATTTCACCAGTAGGAGAGATCGGTAGCGCACCGTGTCGCCCAATCACGTGACCGGACGCGCAGCCAATGGACGCGTTGATTGGTTGAAGAACCAATGGATTACCAATCGACGCGTTTTTCATCGGCTGATCACGTAATAATGGACGAGAGAGGCGCTATTTTCGCAAAACCCCCGATACGTCAACGCGAACGTCTATCCTTTTGTTCGATGGAGTCTCTTCGTTGCAGTGAACAATCGGTTTGGCGTTCCCCGTTGGCGTTTCGCGGGCTTTGCGAAAACTCCCTACCGGTATTGTTTAGTGGAACCGGTGATGGACTGAGGAGATAATAAGAAGGCTGCTGCTGATGAACACGTATGCGTGAACCATCAAACACCACCTATGTCAACGAGAAAACGGCATGTAGGGAGCCAGCCTATCACATTAGAACAGCACTTGATCGCCCACACGTATAGGCTCTGTGATAATCATATTACAGGATACTCATCTTTCGTTTCTTTCTTTATTCAGCAAAGAAAAGGCTATGGCTGCGTTTCAAAAGAAGTGACAAGAATGTAATAAATGCAGGTAATCCCTTATCAGAATTCTGTCTTGCTGTAAAAAACCAAACCAGTGTGTAGAAGTAAAGACGAGGATGGTACCGACCGGTAATTAGTTGAATATCAGATCCTGTCACATAAGATGCACAACGAACAGTTACACGTATACGAGTGTTGTTAAACGCACTTAGGATTCTTCCTTCCGTCTCTTATTCGCATTTCTAGGCCCTATACATGTACTATAGATATTTTTCGACTCGTCGTTGGTCATCATATCAACCCAATGATAGTAAAAGTAAAGTCGTCTCCGAAGTTTGCAAAATTCGGAGACGACTTTATGCTTTTACTAGAATTTTGTGTGTCGTTTTAGAATTTTTTGTGTCGTTTTTTGTGCTCTGTTGGATATCATATCAAACCCAATGGTAGCAACCATGTCGTCCCAGTGTGGTGGGGTGTTACAGGATGTCGCAGAAATATCCCAGACCAGGGGCGGATCCAGGATTTGGGAAAAGAGGGGGACGCCCTGTGCTAATAACATTGAAATTTACGGTGAATTTCAAAGATTTGCCCCAAACTCCAGAATTTCACGGTCGATTTTACAATACAGCTTTGTTGGCCAAAAGGGGGAAGGGCATGCGCCCCCTTGGATCCGCGCCTGCAGACATTGGGCGATCTATCGGATTTTTAACGGATCGTATGTTGACGTATCAAGATCACCTGTTCCTGAAAAGGCAGATCACCTGTTTTTGAAAAGGCAAACCTCTTTGAACATCGCCGGATATGTACTGTACGTACATTACGTGTACGTACTGTAGTGTGCCTGTTCTTTTGTATCAGAAATAAAGAAAACAACGTCTCCTAAATATAAATTGGATCGACGAAGAAGTATTCCACGTCACACGGTCTGGTTACATCGTGACGACGATCCATTAAAGGATATCATGTTGGCGTGGATCTTCTTTTAATTAGCTACATGTAGTTGCGGCTGTGAAATTTGAGTGCGGGAAATCCGAACCGTAAATCCGATGCAATTACGTTGATTGCAAAAGTATCAATTTCCCCGAGAGTCCATAGTTTGTACATGAATCTTGACATCTGATCTATCAACGCGCCGTGTCGGACTGTCTCTGAAGGGAGAGGCAACTTGCTGATTGCTTTTCCCGTCTGGTTTTTGTCTTTCGATATTGATGGCGATAAATCAGCAATTTTCTTAGGATAGCGACAATTACCAAAAGAATTCTCCGTGTAGCGAAGACAGACTGTTGCTGCTGACTAATGAAATGCTGCTGGAAACGAATGTTGGGGGAATCGACCTGTGGAAACCTGTTGAACGACCGTAACAGGCACAAGGAGAGGTAATTTCTCGCCTGGCTGGGCCAGAGTCTAGTCGCAATCACTCATCTGTCATTCCCTTAAAGGGCTCCGCACACTAGCGACTAAATTGAGGCGACCAGCGAGGCGACTGTCGACTACGACGTCGCAGGCGATAATCGCCTGTGAAGTCGCTGAGCTATGTCGCACGCGACAGTTTCCTAGGACGATCCGCAAAGGGGCGACTATTTTGCTGGAGACGGTCGCAGTAGCAGTGGACTGGGCCAAGCGACCAAAAGTTCAACATGTTGAACTTTCGGTCGCTTGGTTGCCGCTGTCTTGCATTGTCCTTTTGTCCACTATTTCCGACGGTAAAACTGGCCAATCAGGAAACGTTCCACCGGTCACCTGACAATGTGCACGTGCTCAACACGCACAGATCTTTCTTGGTCGCTCATGTAGTCGGCAAGTGAATGTGTTTGCAACGAAGCGATCACTGAAGCGATTATGTAAAGAGACCAGTCGGAGGGACTTACCGCGCGACCAAATTGTGTAATTTAGTCGCGTAACAATCTGCCGCAAAGAGGAGACCAAAATGTAAAAATGTTGAGTCGCTGGCCTGGTCGCAAGGCCGATCACCCAGAAAATCGCTCGAAAAATCGCTAGTGTGCGGAGCCCTTTATGATCGGGACAAAATTTGGGCCCGTATTTTAGAATGCTCCTCAATAAAGGAGTTCCTCAAAGCTATTGTTCTCAACAGGAGAACAATAGGCTTGAGGAACTCCTTAGTTGAGGAGCATTCTAAAATCTAAAATACGGGCAATTTATGTCGCTATTGGTATTCTCAAAGAGGCGTCCGCCCTACCGTAGGTCTATAATTTGGATGGCAGGGTCTTCGTCGTGTTCCCTGGTATGGGCTTTGCCAAACGTCGCCGACACTCGGCTGTCGATCATGTCTTTGATACTGAATGGAATGAGCTCTTGCTTCTGACCTTTGAAGGTGCAAAACTGGGGCATGGGGTCCAATCAAGGAGGATAAGACATGTAGGACGGGTTCCCGATTTCAACCATCCTGAGAACATCATGGGTTCTTAGCGCTCGCTTCCTTCGTCACACACCGTTGACGAAGGGAGCCAGCGCTAAGACTGACCCTGATGTTCTCAGGATGATCACAACGGTAGTACGGACTGAGATCGTTTAGTGCTACTGATGAGATCGGGAAACCCAGTGGAACGCTTCAAGAAGACTGCATTCGCGACTGGACTTAGAGAAAGAAGTGCTTATCGTCGTGAAACCTCAGGTGCAATCTATGGCCGCCATGAATTACATCGGCTACTTACAGCTTAGCCTACCGGTAATCGATGTTTTATGGCCAGATCGATGATACCGCATGATTGTCTAGCTGTAGTTAAGACCTATTGATCAAAGTCAATTGCCTGCTAATCTCATCAATGCTATCCAGTCGGCACGAGCCAAATGATAAGTTTTTTTGCATGAGCTTATTTTGTGATATTCGTCGATAGCATGTCTTACTTAGCTGCTGATCCTGATGGATGTAGGAAAACTGCCTTTAACCCAGAGGGTAATGTCTGTGGTTTTTAAGGGATTGAAATTGACCACCCTTATTCACTGCATGGGCTTATTTGCCATAGTTACCAGCCCATTGTGTGCCCACTCGTGTGTGGGAGGTGAGGCCAATTATGTAGTCACACAATGCATTTGACATGCAACCAGCTCTTAGACCAGAAGGACGTATCCCTGAAGGACCTGTGATGTATGCTTTAGAAGTCTGCAACCAGTACAACCCCTGAAGGACGTCCCGCTGAAGATGGAGTGAGTAATCTCCTTCTAAAAGACACTATGTACACTTTATCACAGTACCTTGCACAGGTAACATTCTGCTCATCATCCTGATCATATTCAGGGGCGGATCCAGAATCCGATGGGAAAGAGGGGGCACAGCCAGCGCACATCGTGGAAAACATCGGTCAAATTTTAATATGTTTGCAAAATTTCAAAATTTCCCAGTCAATTTTAAAGATTTTCCACAAAATAGAGGGGGCACGGGCCGGGTGTGCCCCCCCCCCTTTGGATCCGCGCCTGATATTGGTTCTTTGCACATCTCCCTGCGTCACCGCACATGAAACAGTGACGTAGGGAGCAAGTGCTATAAGAACCACTGACTATACATGTACATGTACCTCAGGATGCCGCTCACTTGCTATTGGTCATCTCCACCAAACATGCCAAACGCCAATCCGTTTGGTTTGTCAGTTGTGTACCGCGCCCCCTTCGGTTTGCTCGCCTGGAGCGGGTACCGGAGGGGCCGCGACTCAAAAATGCGTATAGGGAGTTTGCCCTTTGCACCGCCCTTTGCGGTTTCGTGTAAGCAGGTAAGACCCGGTGGACATGTAAACAAGTGAGTCTGCTTGATTAGGTACTCGTGAGTATTGACTTTCTTCCTCCATATTTCGCTGTCAGACATGGTTTGACCATTTTTTAGGTTCTCTGTTCAAGAGACCACTCCGTCAAGTCATTCGTGAAGACACGGTTCCACCGCCGGGACTTCCGTCACCGTACCAGAAGTAATTGATTGTAAAGCCAAGGGGCATCCACATTTCTTATGCGTGGCGTGGTGCTGTGGATAAATCTCATTGATTTCTACCTCCACAATCGACTAAGAGGCCAGTCACTTAGACTTGTCATGTATTCCTTGATGTGGATAACGAAGAGCAAGCCAAATCATCCACTATACTTGACTTCCCATACTTCAAACATTGCCATGTAATCCATCTCACAAACATCGAGACAGACCGATCTCGGTTCGAAAGCTGCTGCGCCTTTTTCAAATCGGCACGTCTGAACATAACAGCAAAAATCTAAAAGGCGAACGAGCTAATTGGCTTGCTATGAATTTTTGATAACAGCTACGACATTGCGCTTGCGCGTCGGAACCTAGGACCCTGATATTGTCACTGGCATCACTGTCGTTTGTTTCTGATACCAAGGTACGCTAGCGCCGGTGTAACGTTTTTCAGTGTGGTCGTTTTTCTGTGTGACTTCCATTGTTCGGAACACACTGGGAAACAGACTCATTGTTTCTCTGTGTGTCGCTCATTGTCCAGTCGCGGCTTATTCCGTCAATCTATTGAAATGTCACACTGGCACACGGGCCACACTGAAAAACGTTACACCGGCTTTAACCGTGGCGGATCTAGGAGTTGCCGAA
>NMRB01000447.1:84954-134540 GCA_002633025.1 Notospermus geniculatus | reverse complement strand
GTCGTGGAATGGGCAAACCCCATTCCCTGAGCACCGAAGGCGCGAAGCCCTGAAAATTTGTGGGTAAAACTGCCGGAAACGTGACTTCCTGGCACCAGAAGGCAGCAGGCCAAATTGAACTTTCTTTTTACTGTAAATCAGGGGTTTGATTATATACCTTCCAAAATTTCTGCGGCTGAACGGGCACCCGGCCCCTCCCCCTTGGATCCGCCACTACTCTAAAGCCCCGGGCATCCGATGGCAGGGTCTGTTTGCCTGATGGACACAGAAGGTCGATGGTCGTGATGATTGCTTGCTCAGCTGTACACAGGTATTCGTTTCCTTCCTCTGCGAAATGACGATGATAATGATTGGCAGATAATCAAACAAAATTGGACGATGTCGATTAGTGGGACACATGACCCTGCATGTGATGATCATTTTGTGTGCTGGCAAGCAACATAGGAAAGCAGCCCCTGCAGTCCTCTCTGCTGACACAAGACTGAAATAGGAGCTTGGACAATTACGTTTGGCTGCCACTTTGTTTTAAGCAGTGTTGACAGCTGTGTTCATTCTGACGGCGAGTTGCCAGCTAAGAGGGAATGAATCTTGAACGTTTGTCATTGCTGATGACCATCCTCATCGTCCGAATCATTTGACGGCTTCTTGCCGCAAAAGGTCTGATATGGCAGCAGAACATCTTGCTTCTGACCTTTGAAGGTGCAAAACTGGGGCATGGGGTCCAATCAAGGAGGATAAGACATGTAGGACGGGTTCCCGATTTCAACCATCCTGAGAACATCATGGGTTCTTAGCGCTCGCTTCCTTCGTCACACACCTTTGACGAAGGGAGCCAGCGCTAAGACTGACCCTGATGTTCTCAGGATGATCACAACGGTAGTACGGACTGAGATCGTTTAGTGCTACTGATGAGATCGGGAAACCCAGTGGAACGCTTCAAGAAGACTGCATTCGCAACTGGACTTAGAGAAAGAAGTGCTTATCGTCGTGAAACCTCAGGTGCAATCTACGGCCGCCATGAATTACATCGGCTACTTACAGCTTAGCCTACCGGTAATCGATGTTTTATGGCCAGATCGATGATACCGCATGATTGTCTAGCTGTCGTTAAGACCTATTGATCAAAGTCAATTGCCTGCTAATCTCATCAATGCTATCCAGTCGGCACGAGCCAAATGATAAGTTTTTTTGCATGAGACTTATTTTGTGATATTCGTCGATAGCATGTCTTACTTAGCTGCTGATCCTGATGGATGTAGGAAAACTGCCTTTAACCCAGAGGGTAATGTTTATGGTTTTTTAAGGGATTGAAATTGACCACCCTTATTCACTGCATGGGCTTATTTGCCATAGTTACCAGCCCATTGTGTGCCCACTCGTGTGTGTGAGGTGAGGCCAATTATATGTAGTCACACAGTGCATTTGACATGCAACCACCAGCTCTTAGACCAGAAGGACGTATCCCTGAAGGACCTGTGTATGTATGCTTTAGAAGTCTGCAACCAGTACAACCCCTGAAGGACGTCCCGCTGAAGATGGAGTGAGCAATCTCCTTTTAAAAGACACTATATACACTTTATCACAGTACCTTGCACAGGTAACATTCTGCTCATCATCCTGATCATATTCAGGGGCGGATCCAAAATCATGGGAAAGAGGGGCCACAGCCAGCGCACATCGTGGAAAACCTCGGTCAAATTTTAACATCTTTGCAAAATTTCAAAGTTTCCCAGTCAATTTTAAAGATTTTCCACAAAATAGAGGGGGCACGGGCCGGGTGTGCCCCCCCCCTTGGATCCGCGCCTGATATTGGTTCTTTGCACATCTCCCTGCGTCACCGCACATGAAACAGTGACGTAGGGAGCAAGCGCTATAAGAACCACTGACTATACATGTACCTCAGGATGCCGCTCACTTGCTATTGGTCATCTCCACCAAACATGCCAAACGCCAATCCGTTTGGTTTGTCAGTTGTGTACCGCGCCCCCTTCGGTTTGCTCGCCTGGAGCGGGTACCGGAGGGGCCGCAACTCAAAAATGCGTAGGGAGTTTACCCTTTGCCCCGCCCTTTGCGGTTTCGTGTAAGCAGGTAAGACCCGGTGGACATGTAAACAAGTGAGTCTGCTTGATAAGGTACTCGTGAGTATTGACTTTCTTCCTCCATATTCGCTGTCAGACATGGTTTGGCCATTTTTTAGGTTCTCTGTTCAAGAGACCACTCCGTCAAGTCATTCGTGAAGACACGGACGGTTCCACCGCCGGGACTTCCGTCACCGTACCAGAAGTAATTGATTGTAAAGCCAAGGGGCATCCACATTTCTTATGCGTGGCGTGGTGCTGTGGATAAATCTCATTGATTTCTACCTCCACAATCGACTAAAGAGGCCAGTCACTTAGACTTGTCATGTATTCCTTGCTGTGGATAACGAAGAGCAAGCCAAATCATCCACTATACTTGACTTCCCATACTTCAAACATTGCCATGTAATCCATCTCACAAACATCGAGACAGACCGATCTCGGTTCGAAAAGCTGCTGCGCCTTTTTCAAATCGGCACGTCTGAACATAACAGCAAAAATCTGAAAGGCGAACGAGCTAATTGGCTTGCTATGAATTTTTGATAACAGCTACGACATTGCGCTTGCGCGTCGGAACCAAGGACTATACTCCACGCAGCGTTGAAATTTTTTTATACTTGGACGAAATTTTAACACTGCCACTGACGCTAGATAGCCATCTTGAAAATCTTGACGTCATCGTCGGTGGGGCCGCCATCTTTTTGGTCTTTCAAGTGAAGCGAACTTATTTTTCAAAATGTTATTATTTGCAGAAAACAATATTAACTTGAAACAGAATAACTTATTGTTACTTTATATTTACTCTACCGATGTTTGTATCGACTCTATAGGCCTACCTTTGTACACCTATCTACAGCAGATCTATACATGTATTGAAAGCGTAGAAAACGACGTGATGGGGTGATCGCTTTAAGGCTGATTCATACTCCGTCCGGATTTTGCGCCGACTATGATCAATTTCACTGCGTGTGCACATTCACGTCGTGAAAACCTGCGATCAGTTTCATGCGCTTGACGGTCCGCAAGCGAGTATGAATCAGCCCTTAGAAACAGAAGAATTTCTCTACTGTTCGCTCCGCGCGCGCACTATTTTCAAGATGGAAACCTACCGTCGATACTAGTGGTGATATCCTCGCCCAGATATCGCCACCTAGCGTCACGTTTGCTGTCGTTTGTTTCTGTACCAAGGTACGCTAGCCCTCTAAAGCCCCGGGCATCCGATGGCAGGGTATGTTTGCGTGATGGTCACAAAAGGTCGATGGTCGTGATGATTGCTTGCTCAGCTGTACACAGGTATTCGTTTCCTTCCTCTGCGAAATGACGATGATAATGATTGGCAGATAATCAAACAAAATTGGACGATGTCGATTAGTGGGACACATGACCCTGCATGTGATGATCATTTTGTGTGCTGGCAAGCAACATCGGAAAGCAGCCCCAGCAGTCCTCTCTGCTGACACAAGACTGAAATAGGAGCTTGGACAATTACGTTTGGCTGCCACTTTGTTTTAAGCAGTGTTGACAGCTGTGTTCATTCTGACGGCGAGTTGCCAGCTAAGAGGGAATTGATCTTGAACGTTTGTCATTGCTGATGACCATCCTCATCGTCCGAATCATTTGACGGCTTCTTGCCGCAAAAGGTCTGATATGGCAGCAGAACTTGCTCCCCCAGAAATGTCTGCCCGTCCGCCATTTTGATGAGGATAATCGCCTTGGCGTCCAGAACAAAGTTGCCCCCTCCCGCAGCCAATTTTGCTCACGCTCTATGATGCATAGCCGTATTCACTGAAAGCGACAACACCGTACGCAGACGATACTGCAGAAAACCTTACCAAGGCTTCCCTGTCACAAACCATAAGGACATCCTTTCATTTCAATTACTCGATTTTCATCGCGAATACTGAAGGCTATCTGCTACGTGGACATTTTTATCGCATCGTTAACGCCTTCGTCTGCTGATGCGGATTTATATCACTGGGTAAGCTTTATCATGCTGATCGCAACAAGGGAAATGGGGTAAAGCTACGTACACACATGCGTACGATTTTCCGACAACGACAATACGGCAACTGCAAAAAAACGGTCGTAGGAAAATGAATTGGTCCGTACACATGGATGTGGGATGTTTTTTCCACGGTACAATATTATTGCACAATATGGGGCCCAAAATAGGTATCACGTGCTTCTGGCATATGAATGGAAGAAACATTGGCAATAGTATTGCCCATTTTGATCCTCATATTGTGCAATATACGTGGATAGGCCGCTTTAGGCGATTTGGTATAATGCGATACGACTATCCGTTTATTTTTTTGAATCGGTTCAGTACCGATTTTTCGCCATTGTCGGACGTAAGTCATGCGTTTATATTACATCAACACACTGACATATGTTAATATCGTCGTCGTCCATCATGTCGCAATAGGGAGGTTTCGAACCAAACGATAAACGTAAACGTTGACGACAACTTTATTTTTGTACCGAAAATGCAATGCAAAATCTGGTTAATGTGTAGTATGAAAAATATAAACGTTGTCGTACAGTTTTGGTTTATCGTTTGATTTCGAAACCTCCCCGCGCCCGGTTAGGCCATACGACGACGTTTATCTATTGTTTGGGTATACCCACACAATAGATAAACGTCGTCGTAGGGCCTAACCGGGCGCTTGCGAAACCTCCCTATTTGCTTATAAGATACGTCCACTTTTATACTTAGCCGTATAATGTGTACACCCACCGTTGACGTTGTCGTTGCCGCATTGTCGTTGTCGGAAAATCGTACACAGGTGTACATACATGTATAGCTGTCAGACGACAGCAAACAGGTGAAAACAGCACAGAAGTAGCGTCCATGTCATGCCATTCTCTCAAACAGGGTTTTCAAGACGTAGGGAGGCAGTTGGAGCCGACCGCCGGAGTCGGTGTCCATGCAGACGAAAAGAGTCCGAGTGCAGGGTTTGCGACATATCCCTCACTAAGCCCAGATTATCCCTTAGGACAACAGCACCCTGAGTGATTCTCCAAGGGGACTTTATCCGCGTCCATGACCTTGACTGGAATCCCGGTGGGACATTCGCGATAGCCCGGATCCCGGTTGGATATCATTGTTATAGCCGGAATCTCGCGGTGGGATATCGTCCGCTGTAACCGGGATCCCGGCGGGATATCGTCCACTGTAACCGGGATCCCGGCGGGATATCGGCTGCTGTAACCGGGATCCCGGCGGGATATCGGCTGCTGTAACCGGGATCCCGGCGGGATATCGCCAACTGTGACCGGGATCCCGGCGGGATATCGGCCGTTGTAACCGGGATCCCGGCGGGATATCGGCTGCTGTAACCGGGATCCCGGCGGGATATCTGCAACTGTAACTGGGATCCCGGCGGGATATCGTCCGCTGTAACCGCGATCCCGGCGGGATATCGTCAACTGTAACCGGAATCCCAGCTAGATATTGGCCGTTGTAACCAGGATCCCGGCGGGATATCGTACGCTGTAACTGGGATCCCGGCGGGATATCGTCAACTGTAACCGGAATCCCGATGGGATATTGGCCGTTGTAGCCGGGATCCCGGTGGGATATTGGCCGCTCTAACCGGGATCCCGGCGGGATATTAGCAACTGTAACCGGGATCTCGGTGGGATTTTGTCCGCTGTAAACGACAGGATTCCATCGGCCATAACTGGGATCCCGGTGGGATATCGTCGGCCATAACCGGGATCCCGGTGGGATATCGTTCACTGTATCCGGGATCCCGGCTATATCGTTCGTTATAGCCTGTTGGTGTTTCAAAAATAATGTAGGTAAATACAGTAATTGAAATCACTCTCATATCTTGTACTGAAAGGGTCTCGTCATCAGAGAGTAGAATCATACGCACAATTTAACATCCACTTTCATACAGTCATGGTAATATATTTCTGATAAAATGCAATAACGTGATATAAGGTGTCTCAAGGGTAATAGCAATGGTTTTAATATCGACTGCACGTAAATGGGGTCGTGCGGCGGGTGCTTTGGGGTGGGGAAGTGGAACGTTGCAGTCGATTAGATCTCTCGTAGTGTTAGCCAGAGCTTCGGTCATGGTTTCATCATTGATTACACGGCTCTTTTTCATACATTATACTGCTGATCACAGAATGTAAACTCATGGTTGGCGCCACCGCCGTTTTCCAGACGTTATGTTCCACCAACAAGACGGATTTGCCTGCCTTCAGGATAGTCACGTCGGTTACTAACCGAGTTTGCAGTGGAAGTTTCTTTTGGGGGACTGGGAGGTGGGGGTTCACTCATTCTGAGATTCAGGTCATTTCACTTTCGGCAATTTGAAAAGATGACGACGGGAGAGCCATTTCGAGAGGATACCTCGTATTCAACATGTGGGGTCACAGGGGCTTGAATCAAATGGTGAAAAGGGTTAAAATGTGTTGAGATATACCACAGAGAGTGTACCACCCCAAAATAACACCCACAGGAAGTGGGTGTAGAAATGTGGGTGTTATTTTGGGGTGGTACACCCTCTGTGGTATATCTCAACACATTTTAACCCTTTTTCACCATTGATTCAAGCCCCTGTGTGTGGGGTACCAGACAATGCCCCCAGTATGCTTTATTGTTTGGCGGACACTCGTCAGAAACAGAGAGACATGTTTATCAATATCTGTACCTCCCTGGCTTATCCCGTCAATCCTTTGTTGGGAGGCATTGGCAAACGTGGGCCAATGAAAAATCTCACGTCGATATAGTCGTCGAATGATCTTTCACTGAGCAGCCATAATCTCCATTGCCACATCCGTCGCAAAGCTAGCTGTCGGCAAAGCTTTGATTGCCCTTCAAATGGAGTTCAGTAGTCGGTTGAGAGTGGAGTTCGTATCGCCTACTAATGAGTCCTTTTGACGGGACCGGAAAACCATTAAAACATCACACAAACATATTTGATGAGATCCAACGGGTTGTACCTTTGTTGTTGGTAATAGCGCTGGATAAAGAATAGGAGAAATGCCAGCTATCTTTATCTCACCAACCTTATCACCAAACTTGACGCTAGGTGGCGATATGTGCAATGACGTCAATCATATCGCCACTAGTGACGGTGGTAGGTTTCCATCTTGAAAAATAGTGCGCGCGCGGAAGGAACAGAAGAAATTCTTCTGTTTGTGTGAAGCGGTCACCCCATCACTCGTTTTCTACGCTTACAATTAGATCGTTGAAGACAGGTGTATAAAGGTATAGAGTGATACAAGCAACGGTTGAGTAGATGTAAAGTAATAATAAAGTTATTCTGTTTCATTTTCGACAAGGTAAATACTGTTTTCTGCAAATAATATCATTTTGAAAAAGAACTTCTCATCACGTGATAGACTAGCCCGCCGACGATGACGTCAGGATTTCAAGATGGCGATTTAGTATCGATGGCAGTGTTAAAATTTTCGTCCAATTATCAAAAAATTTCAACGCTGTCGTGGAGTATGCCTTATCACTAATGAAATCAAATCCGAGCATCTTCGATAATCGAACGCCGATCTGCTCTCTACGAAAGCCCAGAAGGCTCATTCAAAATTCAATATTGAAACACCGATTTCAATATTGAACTGTTGACTTCAATATTGAACTGTTGACTTCAATATTGAAATCGTATCTTCAATATTGAAATCGGATATTTTCAACTTATAAAAACCATCAAAATTACACTAACGAATGTTACCAAAAATGAATTAGCGCTGGGTTATAAACAGTGTCTCTCCCTCTTCAGTGTATCAACAAAGATTTTAATTATATTTAGGAACATAACTTTAACGGATATTATTTCAATTTCTTATAAACATGACTTCAATATTGAACCACAAATTCAATATTGAAATCCGACTTCAATATTGAAATCAATGATTCAATATTGAAGTCAGATTTCAATATTGAATTTGTGGTTCAATATTGAAATGTATGATTCAATATTGAAGTCAGATTTCAATATTGAATTCGCAGTTCAATATTGAAATGTATGATTCAATATTGAATAGTGTGGTTCAATATTGAAGTCATGTTGATAAGAAATTGAAATAATGCCCGTTAAAGTTATATTCCTAAATATAATTAAAATCTTTGTTGATACACTGAAGAGGGAGAGACACTCTTTATAACCCAGCGCTAATTCATTTTTTGGTAACATTCGTTAGTGTAAATTTGATGGTTTTTATAAGTTGAAAATATCCGATTTCAATATTGAAGATTCGATTTCAATATTGAAATCGGTGTTTCAATATTGAATTTTGAATGAGCCTTCTGGGCTTTCGTAGCTCTCCACTGCGTTACGTCGCACATCACCCTTCGAGAAATTGACCGGTCCACGGCGTATCTGCCGCCTCGAGAAGAAGAGGCCAATCAGAATCGGTGTTGTAAAATTTGAATCGTGGTACAAAGAGTGGCAGCCGAAGACCCGATATAAAGTGCAATATGATTGGTCGCCCGGTAAAGTTGGCATCGTGCCAAGATACGCCGCCGACTGGTCTATTTCTCGAAGGGTGATGTGCGATGTAACGCAGTGGAGAGCAGATCGGCCTTCGATTATCGAAGATGAATCCGAGTGAATATCAAGATAAAGGGTGAATGCTCAGTTGAGGAGTGGTTTGGGCGGAACACGGGTCAGCGGGGTGTCGGCATTCGTCAAGCAGTCTTCGCCGGACAAGCATCAATACGCGCCTTTGGTGGAGCCCAGTCTGCTGTATGGTGGAATCGGTAGAACAAGGTAGGCCTAAGGAATTCTTCGAGTCCTGAAATTACTGGACAGGAGAGGGCATGTCGTGAGGAAAGCATGAACGGGGTTCACACGCAACCCAAGGTGCACTCGCGTGACCTGAGTAGCTAACGTTGACTTGGCAGAGTCAGGATGATGTCGCTAAGGAACCCGTTGCTTGCAAGCTGTTGTGGAGTTGAAGGAGTTGCTTTAGTTCCAATTACTCCTTGTAGATGGAGAATGTGATGACGTATGTTGAAAGGAGTTGTTGGCATTTTGAGTTTCCATATAGTGGAACCATTGGTTCTTCTTTCTTTCACTGTCCTCTTCTGCCAGAGGCGGATCTAGGATTTGGGAAAAGAGGGGGTGCCTATGCTAGGAACATTGCAGGGGCGGATCCAGGATTTCCTCGAGGGGTGGGTTCTAAGGTAGAGGCACCAGTATTTTCTTGTGCCTTCGCCGCGTGCCTCATCGGCGCCGAATTGGCGGGGGGTCTGGGGGACCTCCCCCAGCAAAATGTTGAAAATTAGAAGCTCCGAGACACAATTTCCTGGCATCTGAGGTTGAGAAAGTCTTATACAAACATTTTTTTTGAACAGTGTGATCTGCCTGTTCTTACCAGCCTGCCCGATGCCACGCCTCTTAGACATTTCAAAATAGTGCAAGCATACACAATGCAGTAGGCCTACCAGTATAATAGTAAGGCAACAGTTTTCCCAAGCAGGGGAAGAGAATTTCGTCGAATCATCGATGCAACGACTGTATCACGATGATTACATCAAAGACACGGGCAGGCGCTACCCCACAAGCGAGATGTTTGATGTTTAGAGAAAAAAAAGTTATAAGTTAAAAAAAGTTATCTTTGGTCGCTGACGGGGGGTTCCAACCCCCAGAACACCCCCTCTGTATCCGCCCCTGCATTGAAATCTGCGCCAAATTCCAGAATTTCACGGTTGATTTTACAGATTTGTTGGCTAAAAGGGGAGGCGAGCGCCCAGTGCACCCCCCTCTGGACCGCGCCTGTCTGCTAGTTTATCGGTTGTATTAAGCTTCCTTTAGGTTTTTTATCTGTAGTAGGCCTACCAGTGAATTATGGATCAGCTTCCAGTCTTTTCCCTACAAGTTCCAAGATCAGCTCATCATCCATAGGTTTTACTCCACCAGTGTTGCTCTTCAGGCATGTCAGGGAGTTCTTAATCAGAATCTACGAATTACAGGAAAATTCTCATCTCTTTGCAATGCATGTATTTGTTAATCAGCTGCTAATGATACCACACGGATGCATAAATTTCGATGCAGGCCTAGATTGTTGGCTATAAATGCATCTTTCATTGAACAATAATTGGAAAGGATCGATACAGATGACTACATGAACAAAGAGGAGACAGTGGGTGGGTGGAAATGAATGGGAGGTGGGTAACATGTGGATTTTAAAGAATCATTTCTAGATCAGCTCATCTTTGCCATTCAACTACCGTACTAGGGTTGTTGCTCCATTATTGGACACTCTTGTTGAATTCTATCATTGAGGATACAGATTTTAAAATAACTTTTGAAATCCTCCTGTTGGACTAACTCAGATCCGGTTCTTTTCATCCTAACTCGATACCGTATTGTGGATGATTTCAGCATCCTTTTCTGTCAGATTGCGAAAATTTTTGAGTGAGGATTCAACACTTTGTAATGATCCACATCATGGTTCCATGGTTCCTTGTTGATCAGATGTCTTGTTCTTTATGCCCTTATAGGCTCAGAACAGCAGACAATGAGTGGATACTTCTTGCATAACTTGAGAATCACTCAACAGTCATAGCTGAAATAATGGAATATTGATACTTTTATATCGTTTTGGAGGAGAGAGAGCAATTAGCTCATTCTTTTATCTCCTTTCATGATCTTCATGAGGGCAATTAGAGACTGGAAAACGGAGTACCTCTTGTGAGTGAAACTTCAGGCTATCAAAGCATGTCACTTAAGATGAGTACCGGTGAACTTTAATGTAAAGAGTACATCGTCAGAAACCACGTTGTCATTGGCAATGACAACGTGGTTATTATATTCTTGGCTTTATACTCATTGAAACCTATATGTGAAAAGACTTTGAATCTGAACACTGGGCTCTAATTCATTATTTGCGTGTATCCAGTACGTTCCACAATTGACCTACCTTTATCCGTGTAGGCCTACCTTCCGCGTATGTCATGCGGAAGGAGGTACGCTTCAGTTCATTGCATGGTGCGGGTGCGTCACACGTCTCTTCTGCGTGACGTCCGTGCACCATGGATGAATGACGTTACATCTTCAGTGCATGCCTTCCATGACCATATGTGACATCCGTGGAAGATACGAGGATGGTATGGGCATGATGCGGCATGTGGTACGCGGATGGTACGTGGCGATGAAGGGAGGTCAATGGTACAATGTACTGTAAGATAAGATTGAAAGTCCTATTGTATTTGTTTTCTGCTTGTCAGTCATGTGACACAGTATTTTGTTATCAACTTTGAGGTATACATGACATGTGTACAGATTCTGGGCAAGACTATTGATTGTAACTATTTGTATGACTGTGGCCAACCTATAAGTAAGGCTAAAGAAGATATCACAGTATGGTGATAATTCTTGAACAGGCTGCCTCTTGAAATGTATTGACCTAGATCAGTGGGACAGTTGTGTATTTCAGTGGTTGGTAAAGCTTTGATTGTTGCACACCTGAATTCATACCAGTACCTAGGTTTACCATCTATGTCGAGTATGCTGATAATAGTGTAATGAGAGATCACTTATCACTTATCAGTAAGACCAATATTCTATGCATGTTATCATTCGGTGTCAGTCATCTGAAATACGGATATTGAACAGTTTCAATGGTGTTCAACATATTCAAAATACTCTCGTTACAGTATGATTGAAAAGGAATAATTTTCTTCACTGGATTGGGGGGCAGGATGGTCTGTGATTTTGGTGGAACCACAGGATGGTCTGTGACTTTGGTGGAACCACAGGATGGTCTGTGACTTTGGTGGAACCTCAGTATTAGCCCACCAAAGATCAAAGTTGAAGATCTGTACTTTGTAAACTCGAAGTGACGTTTTATCGTAGGGTTGTCCCACCAGCATGCCAAGAATGAATTTATTTCGCACGGTCTCAGTGTCCTCAATGGCTCGTAGGAATTCAAAGACCTATGGTAAGTATCATTTATCTTCTACTCTCATGCTCATGTCCAAGTTGGTCAACAGCTGTTGGCCAGTCGAAGCTCCTGCCTGTGTCTTTAAACGGACAGAGTTGTGTGTTGCTCTAAGTTTGCCCCTCAAACCGACAATACTGGTAGATCCATTCAGTTGAACATGGGTTATTGAAAATCGGAACATTGTCCCTTGGTAGCTTTGGATGTCGTAGTATAAGTAGCCATTAGCAGAGAAGTAACTACATGTAGTAGTCTATGTTCATGAAATATGTTAGTTTTCATCCTGAGGATACCAGAACCTCTTAGCGCTCACTCTCAACATCACCATGCACGTATAAGGAGCATGCTAAGAAAGAGGTCCTGGTATCCTCGATCAGGATGGTTTGAGTTGTGGGTAATACAGAGCTACTTAAGTAAGAGGGGGGCCGCTGGATGCTAATATGTATTTTGCCTAGATTTTGACTGTTTTGAGAATGGTTGGCTCTTCCTCAACTCAAAGTAGTAGTTTTTGCACCCCCCCCCCCCCCCGGATCTGCCGCACCCCTGGTAGTTCATACAGTTATATGCCTGGATGTCTTGCCTCCCCGATGAGAGATGCCGGCAGACAGGAGACTGATTTCAAGATGATGCAGCTGGTAACGAACCTGGTTGAAACTTGTTATCATATTATTTGTCTCACACCTGAAATTTTTGAGGTGTTCTTGGGTGCACCTGTCATATGCGGAGGCAAGAATTACCATATGTTGATCTAGATGCATATACAGAATTACTGTATGGAAATGATATTTAAAAAGCAGCTGATTAAATTCAAAGCATGCAAACAGAGTGCGAAATTTACTGACAGGTATTATGTTTTCACATGGAACACCTGGTTTTAATCTGAAGGGTGTCACTGATGCACATAACATAGGCCTACATCAGATCAGTCTCTTGACTTCAGGCATTGTGTTACTGGACTTATTGTCGTCAAACAGGATTGGACTTCTTTCATTTTCAAGCTGACGTGGAGGTGTTCATCTAGATTCTTCGTCAATTTCTGATTAGCATGTTTCAATGAAGAGTGAATTTGATTCTTGGATTTAAAATGGATTATCACTGTTTTGTACAAAGATATTGAGCCTTTTAGGATTTCATGTTGAAAGAGTAGGCCTATATGTTGTGGATTTCAATCTGTCATTCCATTTAAAACAATATGGAGGTTGAGATCAGCGACATATCACGGATCCTTCAGATAGAATTCTGTACAACGAGGACAAATTTTGTTTACATTTCGAAGCATATATGTATAAGGATCCATGATAAGTCGCTGATCTCAACCTCCCTATTAATACTGATGGCAACTGTCTGGCAAAAGCAAGGAAGATTTTCTTGGGTATATAGGCCTAACAAGAAGATTGACAGGTATGGGACTAGGCCTAAATATGCTTCTTGTCCTTCGTTGGCTGGTCAAAACTGTTCATAGGGTTAGTGCTAAGTGAGTTAATTGATGAATGAAAGTATTAGGATTAATATTCCCCTGTGGTCATTGATTCTTAAAAAGTCTATGCCCATGCAGTCTCACCTGAGTGAGCATGTGACACCTGAGTGGAAAGTAATCCACCCATTGGAAATATTCGGGATTCCAAGAATGACACTAAAAAAGCATTCGATTATTCCTGAATTTGGGGAAAGCACATGAGAGCTGGTGCTGGGCCTATGTTAAACTCTGGCATTTTTCCTGTTTGATCACCAATGTATTTACATGTAAACAGGCATAGATTTAGGATCTCAAATTGGCGACTCCCTTTGTAACTTATCTGAAAGACTGATCTACCACTTTCTCTCAAGAGCCCATCCTATTGTATTAAAACATTTATCATTCAAAGACTGTTTTATTGGGAGGAATTCAGCAGATATTTTGTTAAAAAAATTCAGTAACAAAGCTATGGTCTCATGTATATCATGGAGTAATGAATGCCTGCATCCATGAAGAGTTCTAGCCATAAGGAGTTACATGTGTCATTTGACCTGGATACTAAAACATTAGGTAAGTCTTAGAATGTTCCTGCAAAGAGTGTTCCTAATTAAAGGCCCGTTTACACTAGGTTGCACCAAGTTGCAAGTTGCAGCAACTTGCAACTTGTTGCAAACTACCTGGGACGGTTTACACATAGAAAAATCGATGCAACATCCAGCGTGATCGAGTTGCAGCAAGTTGCATGCCTGTTTACACATGCAACTTTTATGAAACTTTTTGGTCTCATCAGGTTTATGCAACAAGTTGCATGAAGTTGCATATGAAAAGTTGCATGTGTAAACGGGCCTTTAGATAGGGCCTAATCCAATGTCAATTTCAGTTCTTTTGCCGTGCCTATATAATAGGGTCAGTTTCTCTGTATCATCCTGTATATTTGGCTGACCAAAAGTATCCAATGATTGTTTTCTATGTCTTGCATCTGGTGATGTCTTCAGCTGTTTTCTCTTTTCATTGCAAAAAATACTTTGATTCCTAAGTTTGAGTGACTTACCGGTACTTCTTTGCAATCTACATCTTAGGGGGTGGGCAAGACAGCCACCAATCTACATTCCATTATTTACAGCGGCATACCAGATATGGACATAACTTACCTTGTAGCCTATATGTATCATCTGTGACCAATTTGACTAGTGTATCGTTCACTGAACCTTGATCCATCTTCAGTTAACAACCCTTGGACTACAATAAAAGTTGTTTATTCTTTGGGTACCAATTGCAACTGACATTGTGTTTCCACATTCAAATACCATTTGGGTGTATGATTTATTGATATTTAAAAAATACTGTGGGAATCAATTTCAAATGGCTTTTTCCAATATCCACATGTTACCAAATATGTGCACTGATTGACTGTGTTATGTGCAAATATTATCAGAAGCTGTGTGAATTGAACTCAACTGGGCCTAGTAGGCCTACCATAGAACTAGTACTGTAAAGCAAGATAATTTCGCGGCAGGAAGTTTTCGTGAATCAAGAATTATAGACATATTCGCGGCAGGATATTTTCGCGAGTCTCTGCCATTTTTAAAAGTTTTTTTCATGGACCATATTTATCACTTGCATGTAGTTATATTTGCGGCAGGAAATTTTCGCGACTCATACACTCTTGCGAAATTCGCGAAAATTTCCTGCACGCGAAATTTTCCTGCTTTACAGTATTATCATAACGGGCGATGCTGGATATTGCAATTACAGTTTGTTCATTGTCATTTATTTTTACATTCATGATATTATTGATGGATGGAAGTGAACTAAGTGAACAGTAATGGTTGGGATTACTTGTGTCCTTGCTTTCCTGTGACATACATTGTAGTGTATCTCTGTATTTACATGTAGTACAGCAGATTAGACAGTATTTATACAGTAGCCATAAAGCATCTTTTGTAACTGGACTTGACAACTTGTGCCTTCAATTCAGGTGAACAAATTCACCCAAACTTATGTAAAACCCATCAAGTTAATGTCCGATATCAACGAATATCTGATTGCTATTAATGCTAAAGCCATTTCCTCCACATGCGGGCAATGATTCTGATTTCAAAATCATGGGCTTCACAGGCTTAGTGGTCACATCTGTTTCTGCAATTCTGAAATTTCCATTCAACCCTCAAACTGCAATCAACTTCAGTATCAAGGCACCAATATTTGACCAATCAAATCTGTCTTTTTCAAACATTCAAAAGAGAACATTGTGGAGAAAAGTTGTTTGTGCAGTTGGACCTGCCCTTAGATTTCCGATCGGAGAAGCGGGGACTGAATTATATTCTTCAAAATGGAAGGTAAATATACTTTTAGATTAACACTTTTATTGAAACACTGTGAAGGGTATATACTGAGTATGTCAGATAATAGGACAGTACCTACATCTTCCATTGAAAGAGGTTTCTCTGAAACATCCTGCAGTTGTAGTTTTAAAATGCAAATCAATATCTTGGCACCAGTTTCTTCACCAGTACTTTTGGTGATTTTCATAAATCTTCAGCGCAAATTTTCTTTTCATCAGTTGTTATCTTTTCTAACAGTCTTCAGTGAGTTTTATCCCCTTAAATTTTACATCTATCACCATTCCACAGCTGGGAAGGGCAGGGTACCACAAACAATCTCCTTCACGCTCCATTGGTGGAAATTTCCCATGGAGGCTTTTATTGACTAAATTAAGCAGATAACTTTTTCATTGTAAAAACTTGCAACTCCTGTTTGTCCAATCATTTCATCAACTACATCTGAACAAAGAAACTTTCTGCGTAATCATCTTCTTTCATCTTTCACATTTTGTTTTAAAATGTTGAGGGTTTCCTCTGAGGTTTCATTTTCTGCAAATATTAATTCTTTACATTGCACTCTTGTCAATGTGATGATTTACATTTTCAATGAAACATTAATTAAATCAATTATGAAAAATTTACTGTTATTTAATGGGTTTTGTTAACAATGGATGTAAATTCTCCTGAGCCATGCAGTTCTGTTCAGCAGACTTGCATTCTCAATCAACTTGGTCGAGCATCCAGTTGTGAAGCAAAAGTTGTCATCACATTCTTTCAAGTTTTATTCTGGATATCTTGTGAATATATTCAAACATGATTCCCATGTTGAAGTGTACCTCCGAACAGCAGATCTTCAAGAGTCACGTGTAAACCTATGGATCAATTCATTTGATGTTCAATATTCATGAACAATATCACTGATGTGTTACCATTGTGTGATCACTGTATAACAAAGCAGGCACATCGAGAGCTTTTTCTGCAGGATGTTCCATATCTGTGTCTCATCTAGGAGTCATATTCTGAGTAAGTGATGTCCCGATGTGAGTTCTTCTCTATCCTTTAAAAGTTCTTAGTACCTCATTGCCTTTTCCTACAATGTATCCTTGTCAACTCATCAGTTGTTTGTCCGTCGTCTTCTTTTTCACCTAGGCCCGCAGCTGAGCACAGAAGGCAACTTTTCTTGCTCTTGTTGCCCATGATGTGCGGATGTTTTCAAGACCTCACAACTTCTTGCAAGCAACTTATTGCTCAGCTGAGCGCCAGGCCCATCGGCCTCTTGTTCATATTCGTGGTAAAATTTTGATCAAATGTGTTCACTTTTCATTGCTCGTGGTAAGCAAGACTCTGTTGCTTTTCACCACACACCACAGGCCAATTCTTGCTTGTTGCTTTCCACTAAATTTCTGGCAAGAGCAAGAAAAGTAGGCTTTGCTCATCACTGCAAACCCAGTACTTCGCTCTGGCTCTGAAGTTGGCAGGTTGAGACTAATGTTTTGTCTGTTTCAGTAGGCCTAGGCTTATTGTCTGTCTTTTGCAAAATCTGAGTGATTAGATTTCTTCCTTTATCTCCTGGAGTTATTTTGGTTCATATCTTGTGACCGGTTTTGCTGTGACATGTCCCATTGATCAGTTTCAAGAATCCATCATTCTGTGCCTGTCATACGTACATTGCATTTTTCTGTTTTCGAAGATTTCATATCAGTACCAATGCATAATCTGCAATTCCTCAAGGGATAGATGATCAGTTTTCTTCATGATTTGTCTTTGGGGTTCTTCATTATTGTCTGGGATCTTTTTTCGTCTGACATGATGTTTTGTTGTGTTTATTCCAGCCCACATGAGAAAGAATAGCTATAAAGAAGCACTGAGTGTAGATGACCTTGACCTTGAAGAGAGATTAATATACCGTTCAGAAGATGAAGGTGAAGGTCACACTTTTGATGCCTTTTAAAATAATCGATAATAATCCTAATATCCCTTCAGCTTTTCCCAGTGTCAAACCTCAGGTCTGGGTCAACTTTTCTTTAACTTAAACTTATTCTGTGGTAGTTTTAATTTGTAATCTGCACACAATGGAACTTGCACTCTTTCTTCTTCATCCTTACCCGATGCCTGCTGGCTAAATGTTGACCTTGATCATACATGTAATACAGTTGACTTACAAAATCTAATTGGAAGCCAATAATGGTTCTGCTGCAGCTAAAAGCTTTCCTATGATAGTTGAGCTTGATCATAATACAGTTAACTAACAAACCTAATCAGTAATAAACTGTTCAACCGAAAAGTTAGTCTCAGGAGGGTAGTATCCTCATGATTGTGACTTGGCTCTATCAAATAAAAGTGGGGAAGCTGATCTGAAAATATGCATCAAGCACAATGACACCAGGGAAATGACAGATATTTGATGTCCTCTAGCTAAGCACCTCTCGGAATAATTTCCATACCTGACCAGTGTATTTGCTATACTGAAGCAACGGGAGTTGAGAAAATTGGCCTAGCTGGTACTTATTCTGGGGAGGTGTATGGATTGTTCTGTCGTATATCATAAGACGCATCCTGAGGTAATCAGTGGCAATTAGTGCTTGCTCCCTACTTGTCCACATCCTAGGGAGTGAGCGCTAAGAACCAATGATTACCTCAGGATGTAGTTGACATCAATCTCTAAGACTTATCAAACAGACCAGCTGTTGCTTCTGAGCTGACACACTGTTGTCACAGAGAATGTCTTGTTATCTCTCCTTCTTCCCTGCGGTATGTTATCATTGATGAATTGACTCTGGGTTGGTATTGATCAGAAAAACAGGGTGCATTTGAAAAAGGGCTAAAGGCTCGTCTACACGTAGGTATATTTGTTCTGAAACATTTACAAACACTCACAGGACAAATGTTGGCAAATGTTCCAATACAAAAATATCTTTGTCTGGACATCCTCTAAAACATCTTGAAACATCCCAGAACATTCTGGCACAATGTTGGCAAAATAGAAACATCCAGCTATTGCAGAACAGAGTGAGCAGTTTCAAGTCGTGCTGTTCAAAAGGACAGGGAGTCCTGGAACAAGTCAGAACAACCTGCAACATTTGCTGTGCAATGTTCGGGCTTCTTCTAATACAAAAGTACAAAATGTACCTCGTGTAGATGAGCCTTAACTGATTGACACTAGGATGTCTCCCTTTTAAGTACCACTGTCTCTTGTTGACCTATGGTGTATAACAGAGACTCTGAAATGTTGAGGAACTACTCATATGTAGCATATTATTATTCTCTGTTTGTTTTCTGTCTGGGTTGCATTCACCTTGTACATGCAAACAGCTAAGTTCATCTATTTCAAAACAGAACTCTTACTTTTCAGTTGCAAATAACATTTCACTAACCCTGGTAACTTGCATTGTTAGGTTTGTCATTATAGCGACCTCATTCAGGTGCAGGAATTATCATTTTGTTCATAGTCGAAATATCATCGGTATATTTTATAACGATGCAAATTCTGAGATTCCTGAACCCTGGGGATTAACACATTCTCTAGCAGCAGGTAGTTGGAAAATGAAAGGTTTTAAACAATTGAATGTTACCATATGTTTTTTATTCTGGAGTTACAATTTCATTATAATAACCCAGTTAAATTTTAGGAAACAAAAGATGCAATTAATTTGATACTAAATTGTATGTTGAAATGGTGCTTATACTGGGATAGGTTCATACCCCACCTGATTAATCTTCATGTTCTTTTCGTACCTTTCCCTCAACCTTGCAATAGCTGATCTTGAACTGCACTGATAGTGCGGTGTGGTTTGTTCTCCCGTAGGATTTTTTTGCTAAAGTTGATTTTTTTACTGTTTTGGCTTTAGTGAGGTTATAACTGCCCAAAAATGACGGGGTGCAAATTTTCTGACCCTTCCCTCACTCTCTGGGGGACACCAATGGATACAACGACTGAGATTTGTACAGGAGAATGGGACCCGATGTACAGCTAACTTTTGAACGGTTGGATTTACACCCCATAAATGTATTACCAACAGATAGAAACATGGTGCCTCTGAGTCAGATAGGCATATTCTTAATTGTTTTTAGTCGTTATGTAACGAGAGATGACGTTTTTCATATAAATTAACACAAAATGAGTCAAAATGCATAAAACGTCATTTCCTAATTAAGTAAACCGCTTAAAAACGCTAAGAATACGCTTATTTGATTCCGAGGCACCATATTTCTATCTGTTGGTAATACATTTATGGGGTGTAAATCCAACCATTCGAAAGTTAGCTGTACATTGTTTCCCCATTCTCCTGTACAAAGCTCAGTTGTTGCGTCCATTGATGTGCAATGGTAAAGTCAGTTCGCAAAATTGGGGGACGCCCCACAAAGAGGTTAGTGGTCAGAAAATTTGCACCCCATCAATTTCTGATAGTTTGGACCCTAAAGTACTTAGAACTGCAAAAAAATCAACTTTAGCACAAAAATCCTACGGGAGCTGCTTTGTTGACAGACCACACCGCACTATGAGCTGTGTTTTATGTTCCCAATGGCATTTCAGTTGATCGTTGTGTATTGTTGTGACCACCAGAGTTATACCATGCAGCCCAACTTCGCTTTGCTTATAAACTTTACAATCAAATGTATAAAACCAACCCCAAGTCTTAAGGTACTGTCAGACTGAAGTAGTTCTCAAAATGTCCTGCCCTGTCCTAAAAAAATCATAAAACGGGTTAGAATGTGTAACATTGGCCAAATAATGCCTCGAAGTTCTTGAGCACCCTTCCCGTCCGAGCCGTCCATGAAGTTCGTAAAAAGACTGTAAAAGGTTGCCACTACGTCCACTCCATTCGCACACAGTTTGAGCCCGTTCGGCAACATTTTCAAGAACGCACTGAGAACGAGCTCAGTGTGATGGGGGCATTAGCGAAAACCATTTCGAGTCTGAGTACAAGTTGTAGTATTCAGATGGCATCATAGTCGTTAGAGTGGAAAAGCTAATTCAAATTGTGGGACTCGATCATGTCGTTTGCCTATGACTGTTTTTGGCATCTTTTACTGGTAGTATGTAAACATTGAAACGTTTCAAAAGAAACGAGCCAAATGAAACGACCCAAAAGTTTTTAAAAATACGAAAAATCATAACAAAAATACCAAAAACCTATATTATTTTACATTGTTTGAATAGAGGAATGTAGATTACCTGATGCCTTCATGATTTTTATCATCATTTTAGCTTTTTCTGCAATTTCTTAGCCAGATTTAGGCTACACTGCGAGGAACGCTGTCACATTTTCCTCTCGCCAACCTCACACCCCTCATAATGGAATGATCGGAGTACGCTAATTGGTTGGAATGCTCATGGCTTATTATCTATTCACAACTCGCATGCACGTTGTGTTACAAACTTTGCCCAATATCAAAAACGATATATTTTGAAGACGTTTTGAGGCCTCACACAAATTCCTCACAGAAAGTAACTATGGCGAGTGACATATAGAGGAAGTACATGATAAAAGGTATTAATAATCACATAGAGAATTTCTGAAGCGACGACTTCCATATTTGGGGTCGGAGACCTTGAACATTGAATGAGGGAAGCATGGTGTCATGTAAACAATAACAACACGTGTGTTTTGAACGGGAGACGTGTGTTTTGAGAGATTTTAATGCTATTATGCCATGAAAGTGCCAAAAATGAACTGGAAATAACAAAATTACACCGTTTCTGCCATGCAACTTCAGATTTAGCATGTTTTTTGGGTCGTTTCATTTGGCTCGTTTCTTTTGAAACGTTTCAATGTTTACATACTACCTCTTTTACTGGTGCCTTTTTTACCAGTGCCTTTATTACCTAACTACAGTGATGTCATCCTCTCTGCAGCAGGAGATGACATCACAGACATATTCCCTTGATTTCTGCGGGTCAAGGATCCACAGTTATGTCCAATGATTCCTATCACCCAAATAATGTTCATACAATTCCCCTCCTGTAGCCAGTTATCAACATCTTTCAATGCCATCTTTTGCCTTGGTGTGAAAACATTTCTGCCATCCAAAAATCAATTGGAAAGTCCCATTAGATCACGCTGGCAGACAATCAAAGCTTTTAGAATTCATTCAGCCTGTGGAGTCAAAGGCTGCGTTATATGGTACCGTAGTATTGATTGCTTAGTCTCGATTGTCGCCTTGGATATCGTCCTTGTGTAATTCATGTGCTTACAAGTGTCCCTTGTGATCCATCTGCCTACATATGTGATTTCTGTAGTCACATTTTGGGCCATATTCATATGGTACTTTCATCATGACATGCAGTCAAGACAGTTTTGTTTAGATTAAGGGTTCATTCTGTTTTGTGATTGTCACTATTGGGAACAAGTCCATTGTGCAGTTAAGTTGACATCCTGCTTGTGACACAATAGCTGTGGTCCACATGCAGCCATTGTTTAAGGTGTGACACAAAGACTGTTGGACTTTCTTCAATTTCTGTCAATGTGTCCCCAAGTGGCTGTGTCTATGCCAAGTAACTCTCCCACGTGTACCGCTGGCAGTCTATGTTTGGGGTACCGTGATGTAGAGTCCTGTGTACAGTTTGCGCCGTACTATTTGAATACGTTTGTGTACCTTGGATCCAAGGCGATAGAATGAACAAATACTGAGCTATTTATAACCACAGTCCCTTTCATTGTGCGATGTGTAAGTCCGTCTGGATGCGTGGACCACGGCCCGTATACATCAGTGCGTTTCATCGATTCTTGTTGTGAGTTATGTCGTATGATTATGACACATGGAGTCTTATCGTTCTTTTAACAAATCTCCTGGATCCCGTGCCCGTATGTTTCACTGCGGAAGCCTACTCACTTTACACAAGACCAAAGGAATAGGTAGGGCTATATCTTTGTAAAGGCCTTCATACATTGCAGCCAAGGTGAAATAATCTGTCGCTTCCATCATACTATAAAATATTCCTCTCTGACAGGTCACAGGCCTAGTCTATGATTTTGATTAAGTCTGACCAATACGCCTACTGTACTGAATTATTCATAAGCTCAGCCCATATTAAGGCATGATTGGCTTTTGAATGGTACCGTATTTGACTGACAAATGGCAAATTGTATAGGCCTAGTGTGGCTTGAGGGATGTTGTCTGCGTATTGAACTTGTGACCTCTTAGAAAGGAAGTTACGGTATGTTGTTGGAAGGCACCATCAGGTGCTGTGAGCGTTACATTTATAGCATGATGTAATTAAAGCGCCGTTATGCACGGGTCGGACTTTAGCCTAAAGTATAACTTAAGTTAGACTTTCTCTTTGCTTGAAGCATTGAGAAAAGTCAGACTTTAATGAAAGTGTGGCTTAAGTCCGACTCATGCATACAGCCCTTAGATGTACACCAACTGCAACACTTTTACCTGTACTTTGATCATTGCATTGACATTCATGCAGTATCTTGCCGACGGGTATGTAGTGAATAATTTAATAGAGTACAAGCTGTTTGTGCCAGTACTGATCAGCACAGAAAACATTTCTTCGTGATTTATGGATGACAATAGTCCTGTGTATCAGTTACATCGAATAATATCATTGACGATACATGTGTGCATTTCCCATATGTGACACTCGCCATTCAAAGACTTATTGACCTCTCACTGTGAAGTAATAATGGTGTCGGCGCTACCAAGTATATTTCAGAAGAACTTGCTTTGTAAAGTATTCATCACAGCTGATGAAAAAATGCTCTGAAGTGGACCACTGCACTGTTGACTCCAATTGATCTACACCTTCACCACGTGAACAAGCACACATAATTGCATGCAGGCCACAACCTTAATGAAAACGCCGCAGTGCTTAATGATATTTTTCAATGAATGATTGATTTCTCTGCATTTGCACTCATCCCTATGGTGCTTTAACACTTTCTCCACTTATTGCATTCATATCTTTCTGTTGGTTGTCAATTTCATTTGCCAGAAAACCGAAGTTTGTGTGTTAGTAAAAACAAATGCCAGACAGTAGCCTCTTACCTGATACAAAAAACAGGTTTTTGCTCGTGCATGAATCAGAGAACTTCTGTTCCAACAAAATTGTAACGTCACTATTAAATTGTAACGTCACTATTATACTAAACTCAAAGCTTTGCTAATTGATTTTATCACATAAAGTTAGCAGAACTCTCAGAGGTAAGTGTTGTTGTAAAAGCAGTCACCATGGAGATTATAACCTGTTAGAAATAAGCACTTTTTGAGTGGTTAGTACAACAATCAACCAAAAGAAATGATAATTATGGGCTGTTACCACATTAAATCAACCAAAGGAATGGTCACGGTGATCATGTAGCTTTAAGTACTAAAATCCACCAATAAAATGTTGACTGTGAAGCTGTAATGTAGGCCTACCACAGAAATCAACGAAGTAGATGGTGATGTGGTGGAGCTTAGCACATGAATCAGTGTGATTGTGGAGCTGTTACCACACATAACTCATAAATGGTAATATTTGGAGCTCTTACCACACATAACTCATAAGTGGTAATATTTGCAGCTGTTACCACATAAATTATCTAAAGAAATGGTGACTGTGGAGCTGTTAGATCAACCAAAGAAATGGTCACAGTGATCATGTAGCTGTTAGTAGGCCTACTTAAGTCCACCAATAAAAATGTTGACTGTGGAGCTGTTACCACAGAAATCAGCCAAATAGATGGTGATGTGATGGAGCAATCAACTGTTGAATCAACCAATGGAGCTGTTGAATCAACCAAAGAAACGGTGATTGTGGAGCTGTTACCACATAACTCAACCAAGGTAATGGTAATATTTGAGTTGTAACATGTACCAGTACCACATAAATAATCTAAAGTAACGGTGATTGTGGAGCTGTTATCGCATAAATCAACCAAAGCTGTTACCACATCATCTAAAGAATGGTGGTTGTGGAGGTGCACAGATCTCAACCTAAAGCCGCCCATACACGTTCAATATTATTGCACAATATGAGGACCAAAATGGGCAATATTACTGCCAATCTTTCTTCCACCCATCACGCCAGAACCACCTGCCCCTATTTGGGCCCCATATTGGGCAATAATATTGATCGTGTATGGCCTGCGTAAGAAACATGTGATATGGAGCTGTTATCACTTAAATCAGCCAAGAAAATAAGCATACTCCAGAATATTTGATGAAATCTGATGATGACGAGGCATAAGAGAACTGGGCCCAAATCCATAAAACCTTACAAGCTTAGTTGGTTGCTATTAATTGTGTACATCGGCCAGTACAAACTGGGCACTTTAGCAGGCAACTAAGCCTGGCAAGGTTTTATGGATTTGGGCCCTGATTGCCACATGAATCAATCTATGAAACAGTCCTTTACAGACCAGTTACCGCATAAATCATGGAAAATTTTGCTGTATACAGCAGTCACAATCATCACATCCTCTGATTGTGTCACGGAAATGAACACTTCCTGTGTTGATGGCACCAGGAACGTCCAATGATTATTACTAGTTGGCCGTACTGACATCAGGCTCGGTTGTAACTTTTTCAATGAAAAACAAATTGATTATTTGTAGTGTCATTCATAATTAGAACAATCATGTGTGCGTTGCTGTGTTGAAAGTTGCTGTTGAAGGTTTCGTTTTCAATTGAGTATCAACTTTGGTCCAGCGCTTCCAGTGCTGCAAAACTCAAGGGGAAGTTTCTATGTATCTTGCTCTAATGGACAAACATGAATGTGGGAAAACAAGGCAAGGGTAAAGTGTTTACCTTTTTGATCGATCAATGGCTCATGAGAATTAAAATCAATTAGGCTGTTTTAGTCGTACATGTTAATTTCTTCCGCAGTGAGTTGATGAAATATGGAGCGTGATCAAGACCTGGTCACGAACTGGACTCTGTGCCCGGGTTTTCCCACATTCATTCACTCATACAAAATAGGCACTATTTTATTCACTGTGATGTTCGGAATGTTCCCTTTGGCCTACGAGATTGATGCACTGTGTAACTATTGTCTCTTCTGCTGACCACACATGCCAGCCTGTGATCTAGAAATAGGAAATATCGATCATTCATGAAGATTGAGGTCAGATGCGTCAATAAGCGTATATCAACAATCCTGTGTCCAATATAAATCATAGGCCTTCTTCGCACAGGCCTATCGATACCGGTAATCCTTGTGTTTCGCTTGGCAATCTTTCGCCATCTTTATAGTACAATTGTCAATTTCAGATGGATGATGGTGTACATTTTACATTGATAGTTTATGCTGTGTTCTTCGCTGAGACATCAGTTTCCTTCTCCATATGATGGGTAAGGAGTAATCTGAATTTTCGTTTTGTCGTTAAATATACATAATGGATAAGGATTCCAACAGCTAAGAATTCATCTTTGTATGGGGAATAACACACATTTTATTTATGGAGTATTATTCTACTGAAAACAAGTTTGGTCCTGGTGTTTGGCAAGTTCTGTTCCCGATTTAATGTTCTTATTGC
Source organism: Notospermus geniculatus (assembly GCA_002633025.1). Taxonomy (NCBI): domain Eukaryota; kingdom Metazoa; phylum Nemertea; class Pilidiophora; order Heteronemertea; family Lineidae; genus Notospermus; species Notospermus geniculatus. The sequence goes on along the minus strand of NMRB01000447.1, from coordinate 108,298 downwards.
TGCAAAATGTATTGTCATAGTTGCACGAATACATCGATTTCCTGTTGAAAAAATTGAGTGCAATGCCTATTTCAACTTAATAAGTGGATTTACCCATAAAATAAACATTAGTGTACACATCATGTATTATTAATTTCAATGTGGACCAACTTTTCCCATCCATATGTCCTGGATAGTTAGCAGTGTTGCTAAGAGTCAAAGTTCCTGTGAAGCAAATGGCTTTTGCCTTTTTCAAGAGGAAGAAAGGTAAGCCAAATGAAAGTTGAATGTAAGTGAAATCTGCAGAACCGGAAACTTTGTTCTTGGGACTAGATTTTCAGTTGTACATTTTAAAGGTCTGTTATTCACACCACAACCATGACAACAGTTGTAATATTACGTGTCGGCCATGTATTGATGTGCATTTTTTTGTGCACTGGAATTGATTTTGTGAATTTCAGACTGTTTGCTATCTTTCACTGCTGTTGCACGGCACAACCTGGTATTTGATCATGTATTGCCATCTTCCCTTTGTTTCTCTTCTGTGTTGCATATTTCAAATGTATTGATGAAGTAGGCCTATTCATGAAAAATGGTAAAAAGTAAAAGCAGTCAGTGAGCAACAAACAGACGAGCCATAAGTTAACAGCAACATGTCTCGCTCACTGACTGCTTTTACTTTTTACCATTTTTAACTTATGGCTCGTCTGTTTGTTGAAGGCATATAATATCGAGTTGTGAATAGTGCTCATTTTGAAGTGGAAACGGCCAGTAATGCAAGGATCACCCGGTCTCAGAGGGACATTTATATTATGCAATGTGACTTGAGAGGAAGCGTCTGCAAGAATGAAAAGAGTAAAGGTTCCGACATCATGGCAATATGCTTCCGTTACAAATTGCTTGCTGAAGTCAGTGACACAACAGTCATGAAAGATTATTGATTGTGTGATCCTGATCTTATGTGGTAGTACTTGGCTCACTAAATCTTTCTTGTTCTCTGATATGTGAATGTACGGAGTTGTAATCATGACTCCTGCTTTGACCAGTTATGTTGCTCAGCCCTCGATGATACCTGTTTGAATCCATCACCAACTTATGCACCTCTTTGTGAGGTATGAATCCACACAGAGCACAACTCCCAGGGTTTCTGCCAGAAATATTTTTGAGGGTATGGAGTTCTTCCAAATCAGCAAAAAAAACCCATGAAATTAAAGAAAATGGCCCTTTTCTTTTCCTTTGAGGGTACTCACAGCATACCCTGCGTACCCTCTGGCGGAAACACTGACTCCATCTGTGTGAGATGGTAAATGCTGACTATAGGCCTACTCCAGAGCTGAAGTTGTGTCTACTTAGTAGAGCTGCCCTGCCCTGTATTGCACTTTTTAATAGGGATGGCTTTTTAATGCCACCTCATCTAGGATGTCCCTTGTCATTTCGTCACCATGAAAGGCCAGTCTACTGAACAGATTTGGCAGTTGCTGCCATCTGAGAAGTCATCAATCAATTCCTGTCCAGTCCCAAGATTCCATATCTAAAGATAATATCGATCTCGTAATGTTGTTGACGCGAGTGTTGCATGTTTTCATCCATCTGAGGAAGACATAAGCATCAGCAGATACATAGACTTAATACTTGTCAGGTGAGTTCTGTGTCTCTCAGGATTGATGTGGTCAAATCTGATCAGGTTTCAAATGACATGTGCTGGAAAATGCTGAAGAGTGGAACAACTACTCAAGACAGAATTCTGTTCTGTCAGGTTCAAGAAACACGAGTTTACTTAATTTTTTGTTGTACATTTTGTTCTGTTCTTGCTGAAGTGCACAATATTTTCATTGCATACCGGTAATAGGACAATTCATTTCTTTATTGTACAGAAGAGTACATGACTCTGAGAAGAAAATTTATATTTTGTCATTTGATAGCGGAATTTGTGGGTAACTACGCAATATGTCATTTTGGTCAATCCTATGGTATTCCCATTACTGTATATATATACCCGACCAAACTGAATGTGTTCATCAAGTGTAATTACCTGCTAGCAACATCATCCCGTAAATTCTAATTATCTATCTATTGATGAACACAGGGTAAACATTTATTGCTGGTACTGTCACACAACACAAATCAACTCGATCCTTGCCTCCTGTGTTCGTGTTTGTGACGTCTTGCCCTACGAGGTGAGGAGGAATCTTTTTGTTGGACCTGAAACATTCTAAGTGCAGCTCTTTTACTTTCCTGAAGTATGGCTTTCTCTTGGTCATCTTTGCAACGGCCAACCGGGTTAGCTAACCTGTTTAAAGGTAAGGAATTACTATCTCTGGGATATAGGCCTCAGTGTTTCCGCCAGCCGAATACGGGAGAATCCAACTTACCTCAACGCGAGTCCATGTCGTAAAATTTTCTAAGTTCTAATAATACCGTAATATAGTAGGGGTAGCATAATGGTAAATGGAACAGCTTGTAGCTGTTCCATCTACAATTATGCTACCCCTACTATATTACGATATTATTAGAACTTACAAAATTTTTATGACCTGGACTCGCGTCGAGGTAAGTTGGATTCTCCCGTAAGTTGGATTCTCCTTAAAAAGTCAAAATTAGTCAAAATTTGTGTTTTTGACCAAGAATTCTGTCAAATTTAATTTCTCTTTGTCGCCCTTCAAAACATTCCTGGCAGAAACACTGGTTACTACAGCAGCTTGTTTTAATGGCTCTTAGTGGTGATAAGGTTTAAGTGAGATTGTTGAAAAGCGATGTTGTGAATGTAATCAACTTTTTTTAATGAAAATGTCATTCCACTTAATAGCCAGGTTGATGATGAATGAGATGCTCGCTCCAGCATGACATAAAGTTATGAAGTGATGTTAGTTGGAGCTGAGATCGCAAGTCATGATTACGTATGTCAAAGCATGAAAAAAAGAAAATGTGTGCATCTTAAAAGAACTTCAGGTCACATTACGGGGGGTAAAGATCCAGAGAAGCAAAATTTGCATTTCATTTTTTCCCTAGATCCAGAGAAGCAAAATTTGCATTTCATTTTTTCCCTTCGTTTAATGCTTCCATAACTTCCCTTTCTGATCTTTCCCTAAAGAATCGGTGCGTACTTCTGTCGATAAAACCGCTCTTAGTCGCACACCATTTACTGTTTGATATCGGGATTTCAATGGGAATCTGCAATAAAATTCTCGGTCGCCTGATTTAGTTCTGGGTTCAATTCAACTGATTTCCACCTCATCAATATTCATCGATCAAGACTTGAGTTATGAAGGAATTGAAAAAAAACTTTGCAGCACCATGGCATTATTTGAATAATCTGTTGTCAGAGTCAAACGTACATGATGTACGCTGCGATGCCAAAGTTGCAAGTATGGAAGAACACGCTGCTAATTGCTTCCTGCACAATAAATTGATGTATATGTATTGCTTTACACCACAGTAGTACACGATACAGCTATTATTTCATTCAATAGACCATGTTCCCGCGTTCTAAATGGGACAGGACATGCAAGTTGCCATGAATAATTCAGCTGCAGAACATGGGTAACTGTAGGAGAGAAATTTACCAAGAAAATGCATTTTCTTAACGAGTTTTGAATGAAGCTACAGCACCGATGATCACTTGACTGGATATCTCCATCCCATGCAAATAATTATTTTGTCTTGATGACTATCACTTTGTGATTGCCTTTTAGCAATTGCTGCATATTTGTCGTTAATGCTCGCGATAATTGTTGAAGTTAATTGGCCTTTTTCACAAGTGAATGGCAAATGCAGCTCTNCAGGTCAAAGGATTCATATGCCTGGCATTTATTGGTTTTTCCATAGAAAGCACTGTTTTAGAAATATATGACAGTTACAGATGAATGTTCTGCTCATTTTATGAACAGCCTGATAAACTTTGCACGTCATTGAGTGTTTTATTAAGCAGCTTAAGCCGCTTCAGTCAATTTCAATCACAATATGAGCATTGTTACTATTCAGTATGAGGAGTACTATGGATAATCATATTGGGAAAATACATAAAGTATTGCAACTGGTGATAAAATTATGCAGGCATCATGTTCTGTGATGCCAAGAGTCAGCCAAGGGGAAGGCAGCCAAAATGTACGTTTCTTGTTTGGTTCTGTGTCGTAATACTTGTACTGTTGTCAATATTTCTCCCATCTATCCTTCCTATATAAAGTACTGGCTCCACTGACATCGCCAGAGCCCATTCAGTCCTTGCCAGTATAGACATTTCGCCACACAGTACATTGATGCTTGTCACCTTCTGTCCTCATCAATAAAGTTCGCCAGACTTTTGCTATCAAGGCATTCTTGCGTAATACTGCCGAACATTGAAGTTCCACTCACGAGAAGCAATAGATTCACCAGATGGTAACCCTCATGGACCATTACGTGATTACTTTATCGACCGTTAATCTTTGTCATTGACATATAGTGTTTTGTTAGCTGCTTTTCGCAAGCAAACAACTGGATTCTTCTGAGTGTGTCTCTTTCTGATATGAAATCTGTTACAAGTACAATCTCTTGAAACAACACTTCTTTAGTTGACACTGAGGAATGGCACCAACAACATTTTGCCCAATCTACTAATTGAAGGTCTTTTCAAAGAAACATCATCTTGACCCATCAGAGCTAAATTTGCTGATGCAATCGGCAGACTGGGGATGATGACATGACCCAAGACTTGAAATTAAAGTGTAGAAGGCTGAACTCCCTATCCGCCTTTGAAGGATCTGGTATTTGATATTGAATTTAAATTAAAATAAATCTGTTCAACATTTGAACTTTATATCAATCCAAAATAATCCAAAACTAGAGCACACACAAAACGATATAATAACCGAAGTCGTCCTCCAGAAATAATAATAATAATAATATATTAATATATATTATATTATATGAACTTTATATCAAGCCAAGAATGTGGATTTGAGTGTACAAACAAGAAAAGCCGTTGATGTTGACAAAACATCTGGTCAAGGACAGCAACAATCACTTCTCTACCCACAACTGAACTGAACAACTGTTGCCTACCTCGGGGAAATCATGTCTAGTCGAAGTCGTTTCCTATTTTGAATCTCAAGCAAGCATTTATCATTTGCCCTATACAATGTATCAAGATTGCAATGTCTTTAGTTTCCTGTATTATGTAAATCGTTCAATACTGGTACCCATCGAATTCAAATGGGTCATCAATAAGAAATGATGATAGAATTGGAATCAGTACGTAACTCATGTTCGAAAACCTTGTGTTGTTGCGTGGCCCGTCATACAATAGTCTTGACTTGGAGGACGAACTTCCTTCAAGACAATCCCATTTTGTTCAAATGCGACCTAAGACATGATATAAAACCAAGGACAGTCAGTCGTGCATTTGTCTGGCAGTTGGGTTCCATTATGTTGACATCAGGACTTGGGTGACTGCATGAAATGCCAGAGCAGTGGGCTAAACGCTGTGCCTGATAAATAATTGGTTTGAGAGACTAGCAAATGGATTCTGGTCCATTAGGCTGGCTTTCCATTGAAGCGATTTTTGAGCAGCAAACGCTCGAAAGCATTGTTTGTTCCTGCGCCGTGACTAACGCCGCGGAAACAAACAATGCTTTCGAGCGTTTGCCGTGTGAAAATCGTGTGGATGGAAGCCAGCCTTAGACAGAAAAGGCTTGACCTCCTCCGGCTGACTGCGGTCCATATGCATGCTTCCAGTCCGGTCTTGGTTTGATTGGGAAGCCTTGCCAAAGTATTGCTTTGCTAATCTGATAACTATAGGACCCAACTCATCCATCAACCACTTGCTGGATTGGCAACAGCTACACATGCACCAGGCAAGCAAGTTGGGCGGTGGCCCACTCCTGAAAAACCTCAACGAGTCCATGTCATAATGAAGGCAATACATTTGCTGTACCTCCTTCCTTGTACTTCATGATGCCAACATTCAACAGCTAATAGTATTGATCTGTACCGGTGTTTAGTCAGGAAATTGTTGACTACCGTACTTGTACTGTCAACCAGTTAACTTTTGGAATTGCTTTTTGCTGTGACTCTACAAAAGAGCAAAGATCCAGGTCATGGAGAACTGTTGATGATGATAATGGTGATGATGAAGTTGACAAATGACGCCCATGACAATGAAGAAAATGCAATGCTACGATGATACATAAATGCATCTTCCTTTTTGGGAAAATCTGTCAAACTTTGTTCTCCACAGAGACCGGATTTTTACTTCTTTTGCTTTTGTTTGTGTTTAGGGAACCAAGGATAATGAGGAACCTCAAGATAGGTTTTATTGAAATTAAACCCAGTGAAGAATTGTGCATGTTACCAAATCTCTTCTTGGCTTGAACAAGGCGTTCTCCTCATTCTGTGTATCAGTGAGTCCCATAGCTAAAGGTGCCCACTGGTCGACATTGCATCTTGAAGCAACTCGACGGATCCGTCGCAGATCAAAAAACCACCACGCGCAGGTCGACATTTCAGCGATTGAGAGGAACTCGGAGCAACTGGCAGTTATACGTGTACTTTGAACAGCATGCTCATGATGCATCCGGGAGTTGCCCAGAGATGCAAGTCCGCTCAGGTCGACAAAATCGGCAACTGATTAGTCACTCCGAGTTGCTTTCATCACCGGAAAGCTAGTTGCTGCGAGTGGTCACCTTAAGGCCAGGCAATGGTTGAGTTGTTGCAGCAAATTTTCACAGATTCTTTTTGTATTAATTCTTTTGAACTCCTCTATCATTGCAGGTGTAAAGGAAGACAAGAGGTCACTTAGTTCAGTTGATATCCGGGATGTTTCGGACCATGAGGGGAACAATGGTACCCTCAAAAACACTTCAACTCCTCTCACACCCGTGGCCACCAGCAAGCGGAAACGCTTCTGGAATTCAATCAAGCGTTCAACAAGAAAGCTTCGGACTCGCAGTAAGGAAAGACTCTCGTCGGAGAAAAAGGAGCAGAAGGTTGCCCAGAGTCAACCGAACATTCATTCACATTCTAACTCAAAGCAGGATTTCGATAGTTTATTCGGCCACCAGCAGGAGAGAGTGCAACAGAGCTTCCAGAATGAGAGGAGTTTTAGTGATCCCGGAATACTTGATGAGGCTGACAAGCCTCCCATGTCAGGACTTGAACATTCCAAGACTTTACCTGCGGAACATGAGGAGGAAGTTGACAGTGGGATAGCAGTTGTGGAAAATGCGGTAAGTTTAATCTTATTAGCACCTTTCATTCCGGCACTAACTTGCAATCACACTACAGTATGAAGACGGAATTGATTGTGCACTTTGGAGGCTGACAATTATGAGAAGACATTGATGCAGAAATTGCAAATTCAACCATTACTTTTGTCTGGTAACCGCTTGTCCAGAGGTCATTCTATATCCTATTGAATGAGAAATGTGAAATCAAGAAAATTGAACAGCCAGTAAATATTGTATGGAAGTGCTTGATTCAACACAGATCTGTGCATGAATATTTCATCTTTTAATTTTAAAAGCAATTATTCAGTAGTGTTCAGTAGTTTTCATCTTTGCAATCGTCAAGCGATCAATGCTTGGTTCAGATCAAGATCTCTCAACAACACCGGTCAAGTTGCTGTTCAATCAGGCCATGGAATTCAATCCGAGCAGTTGAATGAGTGTAAAAAACAATGTCAAAAGTGGTTGCTTCCAAAGAAACTGAACATGTTTCGATGTAGGCGAACTAAATTGCAGCAGAATTTGCTTTAAACTGGGGCTTGACTGACAAACTTTGTGATGGGACAGCAGTTTCGCATCACAACTGACATCCATATTGTGTTCTGATAGTCGTCAACAATGGAGGATGGTGAAGTATCCCTCCTCAAAGCACTGTTCAAAATGTTCCGCTCTCATCAATTCTCACTTTTAAGTGAGGTAAAAACATTTAAAAATGCTTTTACCTCACTTTAGTTGACTTCAATTTCATGCAATATTCGATCAAATTCTGACTATGCCACCAATGAGGAACCCGCCCTGCGGTTTATCCCGACAGGTCGGCGCTGCGAGCGATTGTACCGAAACGACGTCATTGACGTTGTTTTCGGTGTTGACGTTGCGTCATGAAAAAATTTCCTGTACATTTTTCTACAGGAAGAATGACACAAATGACGTTGTCCTTATCGCTCTCGGATCTCTTAATTTTAAGAAAAAAAGGAATGAGTTTAAAAGAAAATTTCATCTGCTACACGATGATGTAAGTTTTACTGCCATGCGACCAATACAAATGGTTTATTTTCACGCCAGAAATAAATGGAAATAACGTTAGAAAAAAGAGATTTCGGTCACATCGCTCGCAGCGCCACGTTGTGACGTTAGTGTGCGGGTTCCTCATTAGCTCCATTCATTGAGCATTCTGCTGAAGCAAGCGAATTACTAAAGCGGGTGATCCACTGTTGCGATTTCGGCTTGAGACGGGGTTGCGTTCCCTTGCGGTTACCTTATATGGCAATCGGAAGTCCTTATAAGGTAACCGCAAGGGAACGCAACCCCGTCTCAAGCCAAAATCGCAACAGTGGACCACCCGCTTGAGGGATTGGTTTCACTTTGAGGTGGATCATGGTGTATGGAACATCATCTTCACAACATGATCAGCAACCACATTGAACAAGTAGCAGCAGCAGCATAGGCCGGTTCCCATTCTTGGCATTTGTCGAGGATTGTGTTCACTTTGATTCGATGTCTATTGAAAGTTGGTGCACGTTGCAGCGAAGGATGGAGGGTGGGATGTCTGTGAGAAGCAGTGCTGCCATCTTGAAGAAACTGAAGGAACAAAATTCCTTCTGCCTTCACAGTACTGAGGAGGGATGGTGTTGTATCATGAAACATCAAGAGAGTAACTCGGTCTTCGTTGTGGTAACGACATGGATTAATCCATGTAACGACATGGATTAATCCATGTGGTGGGGTATCCGAAACCCATCCTCCCATAGCAGGGCTTTGGTGTTGCTCATCTTCACACACTTGCACACAAAGTGGATGAAGTGATGGATGAAGAGGAGCAAGGTAAAAACCCCTGCTGTGTGGGAGGACGTCAAAACCCAGTATTTGCCTCAACCGTCAACCCAGAACCTTACTGACAAAAGCGACATGTAAGTCTTGTCTGTTGTCTAGTGTTCTTGTGGAAAATCAATTTGTATCACTGCGACTCTCGGTACTCATGGCTTCTTTAGTTCCTATTTGTCAGGGAAGAGGGCAGTACACAAATCTGTCGAGCCTTCTTACCAATGGCTGGTATTCGTAAAAGTTAGCAAATGCTTATACATGTACTTACGATTTGCACAGCGAGGTCCAGTGTAAATGTACTGCAAAACTTGAAGTAAAAGCATTTGCTAGCTTTTATGAATATCAGCCATTGAATTGTAATCAATTACAACCAGTGATGATCCTTTTGGAGTAATTGCTGAATGAGCTGCGGCTCGATTTCCTCAGATGGATTTTTGGGGAGGCTGCGTAAAATAATGTGAAGTGCTTTAGGACTAAGACTGTGAAAAGCATTCTTTAGAAAAGCTCCAGATGCTTATTGTCCAAGAAAACGTAATATTACTGATGACTCGAGCCTTTTCAATTTGTAGTAACATCTTCCTATAATATCGAAGAAACTTGAATGTACTCCTGCTAAAGAGGGTTACTGCGTACATTAGCGTTCATGTCATGATGTACCCGCTCTAGCGGAGTCTTATTGATTGGACCATATACTCGACGGATGGTTTGGGGTGATTCAGAGATTCAATACATCCCTCGGCTTCCTTCGTCACCACCATAACAAATGTAGAATGTTGTCTGTATTGGAAGTGGTTCGATACGAATCATATTGCTCTGTATGGTAATGGTAAAGGAAATTGCTTGCAAGAATGGATCCATGTGGAATCTTTAATATTGTGAGGAATTTTCACATAAAGGATTGGGATCATCTTCAATCTTTCCGTCTTTGATTGTCACGGTGTTGTCTTCGTTTCTCGCAGTCATCAGTACCCAGCACAAACGAATGTACCGGTAATCAAATCAACTGGATTATAAGCTCAGCTTCCATTGATTATTGTTTGTTGTATAAATTGGTGTCACGATGGTAAAGGCAGTGGATTCTTGGAGATTTTTACCATTCAAAACTTGTGTCATTGACTAGGTTCACTCTCCCCTCCTCATTTAGGAACACTGATCATTACTGATTCAATTAGGGAGAAAATCATGGTGTAAAAAGGATCTTTTTGAAAAACGATAGCAATGGTGATTGCCACAGATTCCAAGTGTGTTAGTGCTTGACACTGGCTTCAAAATGGATATTTCCTTGAGTACATTATCTTGACTTCGGTGTAAACTTTCCAGTTCTAACTCTCCTGTGCCTTTCATAATTCATAACTGATCGAACTTCTTCGATATCTGGTAGGGATCTATATGGACATTTTCCTAATGGACCACATTCCTTTCGGTACGGTGCTCTAGAATAGGAGAAACTCCTTCTGCAGTATATATAGTTGACAACTTACTGTTACAAATATCGCCACCTCATTGATGATACAGACAAGTTGGTATAAAAAAAGCAAATTGCCTCTTTATGTGTGATGAAATGGACATGAAGTGATATTGATGATGGCATTCCTTTTAAAGAGCTCAAGTTATGACAATTTTCCCATTAGTTTATGTATTTTGTATGCTGTGCCAGCATGTTAAACGAGCCGTGGCCTTTTTTCCTGTGTCATTATCAGATGGGGAACATATGGACTGGCCTCGGGTTATACCACAAAATGTCATGAATGTCCATCGATTTTGCAGGATGACACAAGCCGCTCCCTTGATCAGTATTGCAGCCTGAAATATACACTAATGACATTATCAGAAGTGCATGGGCCCCAGCTAAAAAACTTGGAACAGTCGGACACAGTATGACTGTATAATACAAAATGTAAACACATATGATAAGTTCTGTATGTATCAAAATTGGGCAATTGTAATATTTGAGAAGTCAGGAGCTTCTTGGACCTTGACAGCTAAGCAGTGAGCTGTACCAGAGATCATTAGAGACTTCAGTGGAATTCTGACTTTTACCATGGCACTTGCTCCTGCAGAAGATGCGCAGGTTGGATACATTACCATTGCAGCATCTAATCAGGTATGTCTAAAGATCTTTCTTTCAACTTTTTGTGATTGGTAGTGTACGATTTTGGTGTCGGTTGATGTCGGCCAAACTACGTTTTTTTCCCATAGAAAATGATTAGATCTCGCAGGCATTGGAAAATCAATGTTGAACAACAATTTCTTTGTAAAATATGGCCTCAGATATCATATCTTAGTAGCCTCAGTTCACATAATATTGTTGCGTAACAAAATGTTGACCTGTGGTTGTGAGTTTAGCCTCAGACCTCAGTTCAGTTTCTATAGGCTGCTTTTCCATGAGGCGTGTGCAGGCGCAGAGGCAGAGGTGGAAGCAGGCGGAAAAAATCGATCCAATGTATTTCCCTTCAGCTGTTTCCACGACACGGGTGCGGCTGCGGAGTGGGTGGATGGGCGCGGACGCGTTTTTTTTAATCGGTCATGTAGCGATTTTTTCCACGCCCGCTTGCTACCCGCGCGATATTGCATCATCATTTTCTGGGAATTCCCCTGGTAATAATAGGACAAGTTGAAACAGGCTCCACCTACCGAAAACCCAAACCCGCACGAAAACTCCCGCATCTGTGCCCGTTTCTTGGAAACACAATGCCAGCCCCTGCACCCATGCCCATCTCCGCCTTCGTGCCCGCACACACCCTCATGGAAAAGCAACCTTACAAAATGTTCTATAGCTTGATTACGAGTTCAGACGAAATCCTGGTAAATTGGCATCAATCGCTGTATTCCTTTCATCTATGTGAAAGAACTCTTGCTTCTTCTTGCAAATCAAAGTTGTCGCTTTGTGAAAAGGAAGCCACAAAGAATTCCCTGCGTGGTTCTACATTGATACATTGTAACTCCCCGTGATTGTGTGTGTTGCGTCTAGGGTTTATCTCCCACCACTATTGTCAATTCAGTTTTCAGGTTGGTTTTGATATCAATGTGTTCTGGTCATTGACAAAACAGGCTGATGAGATGGGACTCAATATCCCCTGGTGAGGGTTTTGGCAATTTCTTTCTGGTGGACTGGAAGCACTTGTATACTCGTTCAGTGATGGAGCTGAGTGATGACATCAATATACTGTAAAGCAAGATAATTTCGCGGCTGGTAATTTTCGCGAATCAAGATTTATAGACATAGCCTATTCGCTGCAGGATATTTTCGCGAGTCTCTGCTATTTTTTTTCCAGTTTTCTTTCACGGACCATATTTATCACTTGCCTGTATTTATATTCGCGACTCCTACACTCTCGCGAAATTCGCGAAAATTTCCTGCACGCGAAATTTTCCTGCTTTACAGTAAATCCTGCCCTGAGGAGACCACAGAATACTTTGATATTGTCCATTCTATCCCATCAATGCCATCATCAGTCTGGGGCAGACAATCTCCCTATGGGAGAAGATAATAGCCTCTTAAATATGTATTGATGGAATTGCTGAAAGCCAACTCTATCTGCTTGGAGTAATCATCGAAATGGACGTATAGCATCACTGAATTAACTGAATATATATGGATATAGTCATGACAGTTATACTCATAGACAAAAATGGTTTCATTGGGATTGCTGTATCTTTGAAGGCATGAATTCATTTCAATGAAACAAAAGGGCGAAAGGGTGCCTCGAAGAAAATAAGCTGTTGAAAATATCTTGATATTCGAGGTAGTTTCAAGTATCAATGTCGGTCGTTTGAATGTAGGCCTAATAAAGAACCCTTTCCTGTCACGGTCACAAGGTGTATGAAAGAAGACGCAGCTTTGATGTAGCCTATTTGAACATCAACCACACCACAATATCGAAGAAACTACTTGATAAGGACAATAATTGCCACTATTTTGCGCCTAGTTTCACAGGGTGTCTGGCTACAGTCTCTCGTCTCTTTTGCCGAGAGTCATGACGAGATGATAGGATGTGGTCGTCTGACAGATTGGTGGATCTGATGATACATAGATTATAAATGATGATATATCTACATTAGATCTAGACAGAATAGTGCCTTTGGTAATGGTGTCTTGATCTTGTTTGCCAGATGATATGAATTTTCTTCTTTGCTGCTAAGCTTGGGTCTTGAACGGTTGTTGTAAATTCCTGCTCATTCAATTTGTCTTGGAACCAGAATTCTCAACCCATTTTAATTTAAAAATGGCTGTCCAAGGATCTGAAATTATGTACATGTATGCACTTATTGCCAGGCCAGAAACACTCTTTGGCTCTTCTTGCTCATTTCGAGCTGCACAGTCCTCATGGATCATAATAGCTGTCATTAAAAAGGGCTCATTCCCGGCATCTACTTGCACTTGCAGTTGACAACCACCCCTTCGGTCTTCTTGTGGTTCTTGAAGGGGCAGCCCTGAATGTCATCAAGAATGGCTTGAAACAGCAATAAACCCTCAAGTACCAGCCACTGCTAATGATATTGATCTGATACTCAGCACAATTCAAACTTTCCTGTCCTCTTCCTGTGGTATTGTGGGCCCAATCGATTATTGGCTCTCCAAATTGAATCATAGAGAGGCTTGGCTCTGGCGAGATCTGGCAGAGATCACCATACCATTGATTTCTGCAGACAGGAATGGGTAAGCAAGTGCAAATAGACTTTGCTTGGAAGGGAAGGAGAAATATTGACTGACCGTAGTAGGAAACATGAAATATTGATATAGTGTTAGGGATTTGTGGTCTTTTGTGATGTTTCCATAATTTTGAAGCATTCATGCATTTGCATGACAGATGCCAAATGAGTGTGCACATGTAAAGGCTGGCTCAGGTTGACATTGCGTCTTGAAGCAAGTCGCAGCAACTAGCTTTCCGGCGATGGAAGCAACTCGGAGTGACTGATCAGTTGCCGATTTTGTCGACCTGAGCATGCTTGCGTCTTTGAGCAATTGCCGGATCCGCCAGTTGCCGCGAGTTGCCCATGTTCTACTTTTTGGTGATTAGTTGTCTCCAGTTCCACTCAGATCGATCGACCTGCGCCTTTCTTGCAACTGATCAGTTGCTTGAACAGGGATATTTCATTGAAAATCACGTGACGTATACTGAAGAAAAAAAAAGGCGGCAGTGGAATGGACCGAGGACATGAAAGACGCGCTGTTGACATGATGTGCTGTTGAAGGAACTGCCAGTTGCTCCAAGTTCCTCTCAATTGCTGAAATGTCGACCTGCGCGAGGTGTTTTTTTATCTGCGACAGATCCGTCGAGTTGCTTCAAGACTCAATGTCGACCTAAGCCAGGCTTAAGATATCTGAGTTACAAATACAGTTACACTTTCATGTATTACTGTTCTGTTGGCTACACAGAGAGACAAGCACAGCAGACTGATTGCTGATGAAAAATTGTTTCAAATGAGCTCTATAATGCTGGTCTTATGTCGTCTTCTTAGCTAAAGGAGATGGAGGAGGTGTTCAGGCATCACCATCAATATCCCCTATTGGCATTTCAGACAGTTTGGATGTGTCTCTTTGCCCTGGAGCAATGACACTTAACTGACTTTCCTGTTTTTGCTCATGACGTGACATGACTTCCACTGTTTCCTTCAAATACGCTTCTGAAACTGCAGGTTTTAGCCGCTGTATGCCCCTTTATGAAGTTCACCAGAATTTCCTTATTGCCAGTAGTAAAAGACTTGGCTTACACTGTTGGACCAATGGGAAGCAGACAGTTTCTTATGGTACTCTTTTGCCGCATAACGAAAACATTCCTTCACAGTTTGGTGTGTTTTATTCACCATTGACCACAGATGACCACAAATGAATGGTAATGAGTGCTTTAGGAATAGAATTCGTGTCTTCTTGTCCTGCAACCAGAAACAATTGTATTATGATGTCAACTTTGACTCTTTTGCCAACAATTTAGCCAACATCTGGCCTTCATGTATTACATTACCATAAGGATGGGAGTTTGATTTTGTCTGTGGAAGAGTAAGAAATGTAAAAAAAACCCTTATATAATGTACCGGTACCTCGTTCATCAAGGAAAATGTCCGATATTGACTTAGTGGACTCTAGCTGTTTGCTTATCACACTCATGTGTGATCCAGTCAGTTTATCAATGTCATGAATGTTATATCAGGCGTCACAGAACTGTTCAGTGGCTGCTCGAAGACATCCCAATTGGCTGTGGTATTGTTGCTTTCTCGACTCGGGGAAGCGACACTATGCAAATTCTCTGTCACTGTGTTGAGGTTGTATTTGTTCATGTATGAGCATGGTGTACTTCAGTGGAGAGCGAGAAGTCCGTCATCATTTAACCCTTCAATGAATCTTGCCCAGTACACAAATCTGATGGCACAGATTTAGAAAGGTTAAGAACCAGTTTTATAGATGCCAAACTTGGTATCTTGGAGGTAAGGCCACACTTTTTTTATTTATTGGATTACGGATCCCCCTCCCAGGTTTTTTTGAAAATGTTGAAAAAAAATAAAATTCCCGATGGTCTATTTTGTGTTATTGTTTTTTTCCCGCCGACCACTAGGTGCAACGTAAAAGATATTCAAATGCTGACGCCCTGTATCAGGATATAGGCCGCTATGTAGGCCCTATCACTTGTTCTACTGTTGCATCAATAAAAGGTTTTATTTCTTTTTTACCACATTTCACTTTTTTTATTCCCTCCCCCTTGAATTTCTGTGACGCATAGCACGTAACACTAGGGAAATATTAAAAATTCAAAGATTTTTGTATTTTATTTTTATTTTTATTCCCTCCCCACCTACATAGGTTTCGGCCTACATAGGTTTCGTAATCCAATGAATATAAAAAGTGTGGCCTAAATAACCACATCTGTATTCCTCAGGGCTGTAATAACTCACCTTAGGGACAGGTGGCAAATGCCTCCCCAGATGTCACCAAAAACATGTTTTTCATGGAGATTTTTGCCACAAAAATGGCAAAAAGAGGTGTTTTGTCCCCAGGACCAAAAAGCTAGCTACGGCCCTGCTCATACATCAGATTGGAAATGTTGTATGCCAGTGGGTGACTCCCTCTTCACAGCATTATTATCATGCAGGTAAATTTCTCATCCAAATGGGTTCACTGCTCAGAAACATTGCTAGCAGATGATAAACATGTTTATGCTCTCTGTTTCTAGCCGTGATGAGACCTGGACTGCTGAAAGCTGGGAGAAATTTTATGGCAATTTGTTGAATTGATATCAGAATTTATCTACCCCATTAACTTCGTCATGAACAAGTGTCATTAAACGCTGATGGATGTAATTTACTGAGATCTCACAGATGGTTATTTTTCAGTCAATTTTAGATAGCTGAAATTGATTTTAAGAATCCCTGGGGTTGTTTCAAATTAGGTGACATGAAATATTAGTGTCCCATTGGGTTGCTTAATACTCATTTATAATCACTTGGAAAGGATAGTACTGAGCAATATTCAAGGTATGAGTTCATTGCTGTCCTTTATTTTTGTCAACATCTCCTTTCTTCTTGTCGTTCTTGCTTTTTATTTACCGTTTGGTCTGTCGTTAAATTCTCTGCGCATTGGAACAATGGCATCAATCACTAGCTGCGCTTCCATTACAGAAAAAGCTGGTATTTGTCCGGGCTTATTCTGCTTTCATTACAGAATGTCCGTGTTTAATAAGTCCGGTTCTAAATAAGTGCGGATCTGTTAAGCTAGGATAGCATAGCCAAGTATACGCCGAATCAAATTAGATGCGGATCAACACCGGTGTTTTCTCTAGTGGAATAGCAATAAGTCCGGGTCTATTTTGTAGTGTTATGTTCGGCGACAGGTGGCTTAAGATCGCTTGCGCCATTGCGCATGCTCAAAAGTACCAGAACAATATACACAGTTCACTCCACGTATCGCCATCTGTAGCTGAACTTACTAACCTCAAATCCAGTAGTGGAAGCGCAAGCGGTGAAATATCGGTCTATGCAGATAGGCTTCGGTACTAATAAGACCGGATATAAATGCTGTAATGGAAGCGCAGCTATTAATACCTGTGTCTATGTACCGGGTATTCAGTTCACTGTTCTTTACCCAGTACATTTTCCAACTCAGCATTCTTTACCCAGTATGTTTCTTCTATCCATACATGTATGTGTAACTTCTCTAAAAAATGAGGACCAATAATGAAATTCCCAAAGGCAGTATAAAAACTTTAACCCGTAGCTTAATTAGTTATTTGATTGATGATTTGTCATTTAACAACTTTTCTCCAAAGTATGTTGTTGATTAACGAACCTGTGGGGAAATACCCTTGTTTTCATTCCTCCATTGCAATTTCAAAACATACATCACGTTTCTCCTGATGTTCGGAGCTGACACTGTTGGGTGTTGTCAATGGTATTATTTTTTTATTCTGAGACAAAATTGAGTTAACAGCTGAGTGGCTGGCCCAGTGGCATATTGTTATTTATGACATTTTTATTGGCTCTTTGACAGATTGATAAAGGGTTTGAGCATCACCAGAAAAAATTGCAGGACTGATTTTGTGACAGATACGCAGACAATGTGAGTGACAGCCACGGCATTCTCATTTTCTCCGCCAACCTTATATTGATTTCTGCCAAACAAGGTTATAAATCTCATACCAAGCGGCCAGATAAATCAAATGGGACATCCATGTAATGCACAGAGTTGAACTGCATCATTCAGAAGCAAGAAGCAAGCAACTGGATATGTTGCCTCCTGAATTCTTTCTCTCTGGAATTTACTTGTGGTAAAATAAGAAAAGTCGTCTCTGAATTTTGCAAATTTTCGACCCCTAACCAGGGTCTTCCTCAGGCACTTTCTAGTAGAGATTGCAGCTCAGTCTTTTCTGGAATCTCTACTAGAAAGTGCCTGAGGAAGACCCCAGTTGGGGTCGAAAATTTGCAAAATTCAGAGACGACTTTTCTTATTTTATCATTTTGTGTGTCGTTCTTTGTGCTTTATTTTGAATTTACTTGTGGACTACTCATCAAGCCCAAGGGAAAACTTATCAGTTTCAGAGTTTTGGAAGTAAATTTTATACCAGGATTGGAGAAGTCAAATTCATATCCCTTGCTTCCAAGTAATTTAGGATTTCCTAGGAACAATGTGAAAGATATCAGACGTTCGTGCTGCTCTGGTTTTTGTGTATCAAATTCGATGGGGTATTTTTGTGCTTGTCAGTCTCACCACATCTTCTATGATGATTCATAGCGTTTTCTACAGTAGTGTACAAGGAGTCTTGATCACCGGAGCATGATGAAATAGAGGTTCATATATCAAATCAAATGCCTGTTTCTATTAACAATATTTTCAATAAAATGGTCTCTTGGGACAAGTTAATTTTCATTAGAAATTTATCAAAATTGGAGAACAATAACAATAACACACATCCAGAGATGAAATCATAATGAAAGGTTTTCTGTCAGCATCACCCCCAAATAGGTGCATTTTGGCTTCAAGTTCTGATTGCCTTCAGTCATTGCCATTGCTCATTCTCTCCATCAACGTCAGTTCATGGTTGGCATCAATATGTCATGAGGGTTCCAAGGGTACAGCTTTGTGTGTTGTTGTGCATTTCACATTTCACCTGTTGATTTCCTTTCTCATATCACCTGTAGAATCGCAAGAAGATCTTGTGTACATCAAATGAATTTTGAGATGGTCCCTCAAAGGACTGATAATGTCTAGAATAAATATCGATTTGACTATGACACTGCAACTATCCAGTTTTTACTTAAATTGCTGCGGCTCCACATCTATAGTCATCAAATTCCGTACTGGTACTAAAATCTCACTGATTTGAGAATCGATATGATACGTGTGAGCCTTTTGCCTGAGGTATGTGATGATCTTGATCAGCAAAGTGCATGGTGAATAGAGATGTGATCATAGGTAATTGGTAAGCCATGCATAAGAAGATTCCAGTTAAATCATGCTTGATCATAAGGTATGCTAACAAACCGTGAAATGAGAAGGCAGTCAGACAGTGCCCTCCTGAGATTTTTGATCTACTTGAAAAGTTTCAAGAGGAATCTTTCATAATTTCTCAATTAAACGGTGCTCCAAAGTTACTGCTACATTTTGCACAACTGAGTTTGAGGGGCAAAGGAATGAATTGAGTTAATTTCAACCACCACAACTAGGTCACAGTGACCTACTCTCAATGTATCTTACAGATTCTGATTGATCTTTTTGTCTCGGGTGATATGTATATAACTTTGTGTTCAGTCAGATATTAATCTGTACTTTGGCATTTGCTTGGCAAGAAAAGTAGAGAAGGAATAATGCCTATTCCCTCGAGTGCCATTTGATATTACCATCTTATTCCCTCTAGGAATTATCCAATCATGCCACTTTGCTGCCCAATATTCGTTTTTGGAGCTCTGGCAGAACCAGACAAGGGAATCAATACGACCCTTCTAGTCAGTTAATTCATTTATAGCAGAAATATCTGAAAGCGACAAGCTAATAAATCGGCATAAAAATCAATAGGTCTACTTTATTATGGGACACTTCATTACTAAATCAGTTCACAAGTGCTGGTGTGTCAAGAAGCACTGGTGTTACTAAATCAGTTCACAAGTGCTGGTGTGTCAAGAAGCACAGTTCATTACAAAATCAGTCCAACTTGGAGCACAAAAAACGACACACAAAATGATAGTAAACATAAGTCGTCTCCGAATTTTGAAAAATTCAGAGACAATATATGTTTGCTATCAGTTCACAAATGCTGGTGTGTTAAGAAGCACACTTTGTTACTAAATCAATTCATAATTGCTGGTGTGTCAAGAAGCAAACTTTTGTTATATTACTGAATCAGTTCACAATTTTTGCTGGTGTGTCAAGAAGCACACTTTGTTACTAAATCAGTTCACAGTTGCTGGTGTGTCAAGAAGCACACTTCAGTTCACAATTGCTGGTGTGTAAAAAAGCATCTTAATGCTTATTAGCACTTGATGGAAACATTGCAAGTACCGGCTGGTACATCTATATGTAGGCTATGTATGGAACAACAAAGCAGTTGGTGGACCTGGAGCATTTCGTGTGAGCAACCATGTGTATGATTATTTGATGACGTTTGTATCTATCATATTGAATATGAGGTCAGATAAGGTCTGGTGAGAAGGACACCAGCTGCGGGAATGCCGGGGAAAATGGCCCTGGACTTGTTTTCCATTCCCTTTGCCTTATAACATGTTATAAAGATCTCAGGGCTGCGATAGGCAGCTGGATAAAAAAGAACTGTAACCAATATCTGGTGTTCTTGATCCAAAAGAAAAAAAATTGCAGCCAATGACCATTGGAGCCAATTTGATTTTATTTTCTTAATTGGCTGCATTGCAGATTCTGGTATCTGGAGCCCAGCATCTGTCCATAAAAACTGTCACCAACAAAAAAATTATGGATCCATGAAATCTTGCATCCTTCATTCCTGCTTCTGTCCAATCAGAAATAAACACGCTAACCAGATTTTCTCCCAATCACTCAAGACCAGGAACCATCTCATTTCGTGCCCCTAAAATCATCCTTATCGGAAGTCTCGTGACACAGCGAGCCTGTCCTAAACCATCTATACAAACATTGCGGCGGATATCAGCAGTGGACATGACATGGTTCTCTCACTTGGGTACTCAACTGATGGAGTGAGCATGTCCTTTATCTGCCTTGCACAATTTTCGCCCAGCTGTATGTTGGTGGTAACACAACCTTCAATCGTATTTGCCAATAACGAAGGATTTTTGTGCTGTCTGCTGGAGAATTCATGGAGGATGTGTGTGTGTGTGGATTGGCAATCCTTGTAACCATTTTGTCAATAGTGTTTGTTTGATCAGATATTCAATATCTCTGGATGCACTTTCTGGAGATGTAATGTTCAGCATTGATTCAGTTTTGCTGGCTTATAGAAATTCTGTTCTGTTGTTTGGAATGGTTTTTGAGAAAAATTCATTTTATTTTGCAACATTAGGCCTACATCAACGATATACCATTGAAAAGTGTGATTTTTCTTTCAGGGCGGTATGCACAGGTCAGACTTTGGCCAAGTAGCTTAGTAAGACTTTCTCTTTGCTAGAAGCATTGAGAAAAGTCAGACTTTAATGAAAGTGTGGCTGAAGTTCGACCCGTGCATACAGCCCTCCGTTTTCTTCAAGAGAACATCAATGTTTCCCTATCCTTGAACTCTTTGCTTCGAAGGCAAAATAAAAAATGATGCCGATGGCCCAATCATAATACAAATTTGATATCTTGGCATACCTGTGTGTTATATCTGCTGCCCTCTTGGCCTGTTTTCTTTCTGTATTCACAAGTATTGTGTCGGTCTTGTTGCACTGAGGATTGCACGGTCTTCAGAAATCATTTGAAATCCCTAGTCATGGCAGCAACTTCATCCATTATTCTTGAGTCAATTATTCTGGGCAGATTCGTGGCGAAACTGGTATGTACATACATCTACATGTATATTGAGATTGGGTTTTGTTTAACTAAATCTCCTGGGTTGATCGATGCTCAGTTGATGTAACATCGATCTTAATAATTATCTGCACCAAGAAATTTCCTATTTCACCTAGGCCTATCTTCTGGGCTTCATTTGATGTTTACAGATCTTGAATCTGTGGATGGATACCAAACATTCTATAATTGAAAGTAACTACAGTGGAACCCCGGTAACACGACCACTGAGGGACATTGCTCAAGTGGTCCTGTTAGCGGGGTGGTTGCATTACTGAGATCAGGCCTGAGAGCCAGCTGCCGAGACATGATCGTCGGTGGCCATCGGCAGATCCTGCCTGCCTAATATAACTCGATGATCAGTCGATCAGCTGGTCTAGTTGTTTTGTTTATATTATTGATGGCTTCTTGATTGTCAGTGAGTTGTTTGCTAACTTTCTTGGTATGTTGCGCCCATTGTTAGTGTAAGGCCTAATTGGTAATCGCGATTGTCTCAGGCTAATTAGCCCTGATTAGGGCAATTAGGGTGTTTATGGTCGGGTTACCAGGGTCGAAAGTGTCACTTGGGAGAACAAAAGCAGTGGTCGTGGTCTGGATACCGGGGTGGTCGGCTTAGCGGGGGTCTTTAAATGGGAAATAAAGAAGACACCATTTGGGACAGTGGGTTAGTGGTCATGTTTGCGGCTTGGTCGCGTTACTGAGGTGGTCGCCGACTGTGATTCCACTGTAGAGTGATGTCCATCTGTAAATATCTGGTTGGTCTATGGCACTCATTGCTGATGTTAACATTCTTAACCTACAAAATAACAGATTGTGTCAGATATATAATAATATATACATTTAAAGCCGACTGTGATTCCACTGTAGAGTGATGTCCATCTGTAAATATCTGGTTGGTCTATGGCACTCATTGCTGATGTTAACATTCTTAACCTACAAAACAGCAGATTGTGTCAGATATATAATAATATATACATTTAATAGGGTATGATAGATATCATTGGAATGGGAACATGGACTCCCACTATATTAAGGGAAGTGACAAAAAAATATGCAGCAAACTGGATGGACATATTTTGTTGAGATGTGGTTTTTCGATTTCAGAAAACCCAACCCTGCGAATATTGTTGAGAACATTGTTGAGTGACCTCTAAGATGTAAAAATACACTATATACGTAGGCCTAAAATCACAGTGAAAGTGATCAAGGAGTGAGAGAAAATGTATTTGACAGTCGTTTGATGTGTCGGCCATGCATCAACTTTTATGAGGAAATTTTTCGGGGGAAACATAAACCAACAAGCAGCACGGTGCAATAAATGGTGTCAACCCCTTGTCTTCCTTTTCCTGAAGGACACCCTGTAGCAATGAAACGAACACAGCTTGCTTTGACGTCTGACCAATTGGCTTATAGTCTGCCACCTCCTCTTACTCTGTGGTCGGAATAAGTAGGAAAATTGAGTATCCCTTCCGCGCATCCCAGTAAATTGCCCCAGGTTACCTTTTGTCCACGTGGAAATAAGACCCTGTTCATGATAATTGTGTGGCTTGGATGACATATCCAACTCAGTCTGAGAAAGAGTCTGGTAATCCTTCATCATTCGGAACTCTCAAAGTAGGCTCTTTTTGATGCACTTGAGCTTCTGTCTCTTTGTCTTGCAACTTTCATCTAACGTAGGATTGCAGAGAGTAAAGAAAGAATTTGTGTCAGTCCTTGCTTTGCCGATTTCTCTCAAATACTTCTGGTAACCTATTCAGCAAGGTGTTCAATGTAGTAGGGTCAATTAGCCAGACATGACAGCCCAGCGTTAATGAATGCTAAAAGTGTCAAAGGATGATAGCCTAGCGTTAATGAATTGTTTCTGGCCCGTTAGGCCACACTT
>NMRB01000447.1:40813-84899 GCA_002633025.1 Notospermus geniculatus | reverse complement strand
GGAGTTCAAATATTGTTTGACGAAATAAGGAAGGAGAGAATACGGTATATTGATTTTGAGATATTTTCAGTCAGCTAAGTATCAAATCTCACAAAACAAATTACACCTACACACATCCCAAAGAGAAGCAAAGACCTTTATCAGTTCATGCAGTCCCATGGAAACACGGCTGTCCCAGCTTTTGCAGGTGAGGCATACATGTATGTGACCTTCAACAGCAAAATCAGGCACATGTCGCTCTGAGCTTGGCAGGTTGAGACCAAAATGTTTGTCAGTTTCAGTATTGTCTGTCCATTATGAAATCTGAAGCAATCTATTTCTTCCACTCTCTCCTGGTGTCATCTTAGTTCATTGAGGCTCACCTTCTGAGCGACATGCTTTGCTTTTGCCAGAGCGGGTCACATTTGTGACCTTCCACAGCAAAACCAGGCGCATGTCGCATGTCGCTCAGAAGTTGAGCCTCAACGAACTTATGACAGCAGGAGAGAATGGAAGAAACAGATCATTTTAGATTTCATAATAGACGGACAATATTGAAACTGACAAACATTTTGGTCTCAACCTGCCAAGCTCAGAGCGACATGTGCCTGATTTTGCTGTTGAAGGTCACATACATGTATGCCTCACCTGCAAAAGCTGGGACAGCCGTGTTTCCATGGGACTGCATGAACTGATAAAGGTCTTTGCTTCTCTTTGGGATGTGTGTAGGTGTAATTTGTTTTGTGAGATTTGATACTTAGCTGACTGAAAATATCTCAAAATCAATATACCGTATTCTCTCCTTCCTTATTTCGTCAAACAATATTTGAACTCCATACGGAACTGCATCTTTTGTACTGTTTGCTTTGAAATACGCAAAAGCCTTTCCCATGGAATTTGTTATGGATGTTGCTGAAGGCAGTTACATGAGTTAGCCAATATAAAATTAGGCCTTGCTCAATGGCATTCACAGCATGCAGAAAAATCGTACTCAATTCCAATTTTTTGGTGCATTCCTCTGTTTGGCTCAAGGGCAACCATGCAGAGGGTAATAGTATAAGATGAATAATAAAAGAATTTTTAATTGGGTTTGGGGAATATGCACTTGGAGTATAGCTTACTGAAATATGAATTTTTGGTCTCATAGATATATAGTTGCTTTGCGTCAGATGCTTTCATAGAATTCAACTTATGTTTCCACTTCTCCTTTGCTTGGAACCTTGGGACATTGCTGGCTTTTCTGCGAGCTGTGGTTGTTAGTCTTTCAAATTGATTTGAGGGATGAACAGTGTTTTCCATTTTCTCCTGGGATTGGCTATCTTTGCAGTACTAAAACACCTTTGTGATATCGCTCTTTGATTTGTCTATTAATCTATTCGTAAATCAGGCAGGGGATGTCGTGTAACCTGTACTGTCTCATGGAAGACGTATCTGAAAACAATATATGTGATATGCCAGAGGAATACAGCAGACGTCCAATCGACCTACTTATTCTTTGGATTCATTCTGAGACCCCATTAAGGGATATACTCTAACCTCTTAGATGTAAAACCGGTTCATTAACTTGGTTCAAGACCGCCTCCAATTATTATGCAGTGAGAAGGGAACATGCATTGCTCTCTGATTGGCCAGATATTGTGTTGGCCAAGTCATGAACTTCTGCTTGCTCATTCAAGACATATTGTTTGGGTTGACGTGGCTCTTTTATAGGAAAATGGGGTTCCTGATGCAAGAAATTTGAAGAAACTGACCACAGTTGTGACCTTGATGGCACATCTTACGTCACCAAGCTGTACAATTACCAATGACACACAATGGGGTGCAGGAGACGGTGGCACGCATTACATCAGTGATCCTCAACTCACACTATTACATGGCGAACTGAGTGTGTCACGACCTGGTGATCACTGCCCAAAACACAATACCCTCAAAAAGATCATAAATAGTGGGAGGTCCTAGGCCTTGACTGGAATATTTGGAACTGGTTTTACATCTAAGAGGTTAGAGTATAAACCTTGCTTGCACATTATAAGACCTGTGAACATCTTCAGTGTTTTGTATTCATGCAGTGGTAGTGCTGTGTAAATGTGTGATGTGCCTTTGAATGCTGCTGCTTGACCAGTTGTATTTAAAAAATGCCGAGATCAAGGATATCATCAGGGAGTTCAGTATCAAGTAGAATTGAACAGCTCTTGATGTACGATGACAGTTCAGTTCATACTGCATCAGAGGGAGAGGAGGATGTATTCATTTCAGATTGCGAGGTAATTTACCAGTTGGGAGTTTTTTATGCCTACGTACAGTACGTTGCACACCTTTATCTGCATACCTTCTGCGAACATCACGTGGAAGGTACGCTTCAGTTCATCGCATATGGTATGCGTGCATCGAGTGACGTCCGCGCACACTGATTTTGCTGATTTTCTGCTTAATGCGACTTGCTTTGCAACCTGCTACCTGCAATTGAATATGATTGCAAGGAACTGATAGCCTACCAGTCGCCGACCTGAAATTGATCACATCTTTGCCATTGGTAAAAATCATATCTAGCTAGTCCACTACGACGATCGAGTGCCCATTTGCAACGCAACCCAGTTGCAAAGTAAGTCGCAAAGCAAAATCAGGTTGAAAATCACAGGTGGATTCCCCGCTTTATTGGCCACGGTAGATGCGCTGATTGATTTATAATTCATCAATTTCGGATTTGTCTATTGATACCTCCATTGGATCCATTCATATCTAACAGGATGTAGTACAAGTGTTTGATCCCATTGATTTGACTAATCATCAGGATGATGAGAAGTTCTCCCTTAGCACATCATTATTCATCTGTGCTAATTAGCAAACTCGTGCAATTGATTGATGGGGTGTCATCATTTAATTGATGGCGGGCTCTGGCATTCCAACCTGTTGGTGTTTGGTAGTGTGAAACTTGGTAGGCCGCTCAGCTATTGCTAAAATGGCGGGTAAAATGGTCACTTCCGTTGGCATTGGTTGGATAGGAACAAGGCCACAGTTGCAGGCTGAAGTTATTGCCAATTTCCAACTCAGTCTTGCCACACCAAGAGCTAATCATCGGTCGGGAGACTGACTTTCACTACTTGCCATTGGTTGCTGCCTCAATCGTTCAGTGTCATTGCAGAGAGCACTTAGTGATAATTTTCCCAATCCAGTGTCAAGAAAGTGGGCTGGTTGGGTTTTTTCATGGAGGTATAAAATAAGATCTCTCTATCACCACAAGCATCATGGTGAATCAGAAATCTGATCCGTTCTTGCTTGGAGACATTGCAGTCTTCAAAAGAGGAGAATTCGAACAGGAACCTTTTAAATGCAGCTGAGTGATGAACAGCATGTCGTCCACAGTAGTAATGGCAAAGTTTCTTCCCAATCTTAACCAACCAAAAGACCGATCTCGAAACCTCCTAAATGAATCTGAACTTACGAGTATGCAATATTTGGTATGTATGAACATCGAATCCTTTTGAACTTCCTTGACATGATTCGACTGCGGTGAAAAGGATTCTGTAGCTGCTTCAGTTCAAAATGTCTTTTGCGAATATGCTAATCTTTGATGTTGTATAGTTTCTGTACATCAAGCATGTCTTTTACCACAACCTTTGCATAATTCATTAAGAGAATTTCAAACGAATCTGTGTTTGATAAGAGGTCAAAACTCGGTGCTCTTTAACTGCTAGATGGCACTCCCTGTGGTAATGTGTGAATTGATTTCATGAGGTGTCATTCACATTTTCACCAATACGATATAGTTGTGAACATACTTTGCACTTCAGTTGTGAACTCACATTTACATACATGGTACTGGAGGACGTCACGGCTGGTTTTGGATTCCAAAAACGCGGAACCTTCATGTTCAAGATCTGAGAAACGGACTTCACCTACTGGCTTTCATGACGAAAACATTTCCATTTTGTGGTAGCAAAAAATATTCAAAGTTTCATTCGTTTTGTCTTTCCAGGAGGCAGGAGTTTTACGACAGCGAATGAATGCCCTCAGAAGTCATCCATTTTATCAGCTGGAAGTTGTGCTCAAGGAAGGAAAAGACCTTGTTGTCAGAGACAGCTGTGGTAAGAATTGACTCCGCACTTCTTCTTTATTTAGCACTCTTTTCATCGATTTCTTTTAGTAGAAATATTCTCCAAGGCAATGCAAGGAGTATTCTGCTAAAAATTGAGCTTTTTGCATGTCACTTTTGGTTTCGAGTGGTGCCATAAGACCCGATTGAAGTGAAGTCCATTAAAAATATTGTTTATTCATCACGGTATTCTAAGGTTCACCTACAGCACCCAGAATCAAATACAAAGTCTGTCATGAAAAAAAAAGATCTCAGAATCAGATACAAGAATAAGTCCGTCATGAAAAAAACCCCAATCTGCTGCAAGGCATACCAATCCTGTTAGTTCTCAACGACATGAAGATTGGAGTAATTAATTTCTTCTTTGAATAAATGGGAACTGTTTCTTTCATAAGAGCTCTGTCTTTCAGGTACAAGCGATCCCTACGTGAAATTCAAACAAGATGGTAAACTGCTGTTCAAAAGTCGCACAATGTTCAAGAACCTCAATCCGATATGGAATGAGAAGTTCTCTATGCCCATTGAAGATCCGTTCAAGACTATCACGGTGAAGGTGTACGATTATGACCGTGGTCTACACGATGATATGATGGGTTGTGCTGAGATTGACTTTACAACCTTAGACATCAATGTGTAAGTTACTCTAATATTTTTATAGGAATTTCATTTTTGCTAAGGCCAAACCGAGTGGTTTTCAGTTTAGCATACTGTAAAGCAAGATAATTTCGCGGCTGGGAATTTTCGCGAATCAAGAATTATAGGCATATTCACGGCAGGATATTTTCGCGAGTCTCTGCCATTTTTTTCAGTTTTTTTTTCACGGACCGTACTTATCACAGTCACCCACGCCTACATCTATCTCATTAGGCCCCGATTACATAGAGCTACTATACGCTATTCGGTATTCGGTATACGGTAAAAAAATGGACATGCACAATACGAACAAAAAGCGAATAGCGTGCCCTCAGAATAGTTTAGTCTTATGTAAACCACTCATGGCAATAACCTTGCTCGATTCAAACTATACGCGTGCCC
Source organism: Notospermus geniculatus (assembly GCA_002633025.1). Classification (NCBI taxonomy): domain Eukaryota; kingdom Metazoa; phylum Nemertea; class Pilidiophora; order Heteronemertea; family Lineidae; genus Notospermus; species Notospermus geniculatus. The sequence continues at coordinate 79,792 of NMRB01000447.1, read as the reverse complement.
TATGAAACGTGCCTAGAATACCGAATAGCGTATATCTCTATGTAATCGGGGCCTTACGTCTAGGCCCGAAATGCCTGGGATAATCGTACTTCTGTGCCAGCCGTTCGATCTGCTCGAATTGCAGATTACCGACGTCTTAAATCTATCATTTGTAACGACCTTTTGCATTTTAATTAGCATTTGATATTTTCCTAGAATTGTTTTGTAATGGGGGTCAGCTGCTGGTATGCCGTACTAAGACCTCGTACAGCGATGGAGCTGTTTCTTCTGCTCCTCTCCTCTGGAACGAACTTCCCTCTCACCACGGACCTGTATACTGACGGGATAGGCAACTCGGGTGTGTGACGTAACCACCTGTGTTAATGCTGCATTTTCTCTACTGTGAAGGCATAACTTTCTTTTTAAAAGTCGTTGAATCGTTAAAGGAAGGAACAGGCTTTTATGACGTAAGGTTTTATGTTTAGAATTTGACAGGTTATGGATTAATCGCCGCTTAAAAATGACCGCCGATGATCAGCCTTCATGAAGCCGGCCGATTCAAGATGGCGGCCGTGCATTTATTCGAGAAATGTCTGCACTTTTCAGTTGAAGTAAACAAGAAACGATTGGATAATATGTCGGTAAATTGGCCCACATCGTTTCGATAGATCAATACTGAATGTCATGGTACCTAAATTTAAGTATGAAACGAATTACTTTTTACGATATCACCGTTTTTTGGTGGTCACCAGCATATAAAGGCTCAGCCAGCTGGCCTGCCGGCGCTGTCAATCCTAACACAGGTGGCGTACGTCATCACGTAGCGTTGTGCAGTTGGCGACGTCAGAGTTGCCTATCCCGTCAGTATACAGGTCCGTGCTGCGATTGAATACAACCGCAAGGAACTGATACCGGTCGCCGACTGAAAGTGATCACATCTTTGCCATTGGTGAAAATCACGTTTAGTCCACTACGGCGATCAAGTGCCCAGTTGCAACGCGACACAGTTGCAAAGCAAGTCGCGAAGCTAAATCAGGTTGAAAATCACAGTTGGATTCCCCACTTTATGCAGTCAATTGGAGATCCATGGGCTTAACAATGGAATGCCAATGGTCCTTTGCGGTTGCCATTGGTTACAACTCAAACCTTGCAAAAAAAGGAAAAAGATGGAAGTGTAAATAACACTCTGCTTGAGTAACAGATTATGTAATGATAAAGGGTGAATGAGGTTTAAATGCCATATTAGGTGTGGTTACACCTGTCTGACAAAGCCCGGGCTTTTCGAATCCCAGGTCTGAAATAAGCCCGGGCTTTTTGAGCATGTACGTGGCATGTATGGGTTTTAAAAGCCCGGGCTTTATTTAGACACGGCGATTCATAGGTGTAAACGCAAAAAGCCCGGGCTGAGCCCAGACTTTTATGTAGTGTAAACAAGGTAATTGTTAGTTTCTGTCCTGCATTCCAGTTTGCGTTCCAGCTGCATTGATTTCTTTATTCCAGGCCTCAAGAACTGAAACTGATGCTGAGTGACCCGAAGAGTAAAGAGGACTACATGGGGTATCTGTTGGTACAATGCACTCTCTCCCCCAAAACACAGGATGATAAGGAGCAGGTAAGACAAGCACTGTCTTCTTCCAGTCCTGTGGTCAAACTCGACCGCTTAAGCTAACAGCACACTGGCCACCAAATCTGGCGTCCAGAAGCATTCGACTGAACGCCTCTCGACACCAGAGTTGGTGCCAGTGGATCCTGGTGAGAGCACACCTGCCCAAACTTGGCGTTCAGTAGCATATTTTCGGGCCGTTGAGGCTGCCATTTTGAAATCATGCGACATCAAGAGGCAAGCTGATTGGCCAAAGCCTCACCGCCGACTCCAAGTCTGGCCATCGGTAGCACACTTGGCTGCTTCGGGAGTTCACAGGCATCCAAAATCAAACATCAGGGTTCAAAGTTCATGACCATTTGGTCTAAAATGCGACCTGGATTTTGCTCTGTGCGACCAAAAAAATTGATGTTCTAATGCATTTTGTATTGTGTGCGACTTGATTTTTTGGCCTGTTCGACCAAAATCTGCTTTTTCAGAAAATGAACTTTGATCCCTGAACATGTTTGATATCTGGAGTTCAGTGGTGTCCGGCGGCGTTCTCCAGATTCCATTCATAGCACATTGGGGATTTTTCTGGCATTCGGACATTGGCGTCGAAAAAACGCCTCTGGATGCCGAAGATGGCGGCCAGTGTGCTGCATGCTTTATCATCAAACAGTCATACAGGGCGTATTCGAATCCTTGTTCTTCTTGACCACACTCGTGCTGACCTTGTTCATGTAGTTGTTGACTAAACGGCAGTCTCGAACGCTGAGAACGCAACTCGAGTCGGGCCAAGTACATGTTCTTCTCCACCCTCCAATGAGTGGTGAGGAGAACGCTCTAATAATCGTCCATGTTTGCTTACTCCCTGTGGATGGAATCAGGCAGACAGCAATGTCTCGGACCCTGATGTCTTACTCTGAAGACACTGGAAGGGTTAAGTTTCCAAACACGAGCGATTGAAATTAGGAGCGTGGTGGCAGCTAGAACAGTAACCATGGTAACAAAATGTTTTACTGGGTTGGCACCAATTGCTTTGACTAAAAGGGTTGGTCGTACGATCTTTGGCGTAATGACTTGTGTGGATGGTGCAGAGAAATGGCATTGCCTCCCATGATGTGGAGGTTATGTATTTAACAACTAGAGGGCCATAGTGGCAATAGTGGACTATCAATCAATGTCATTCCTCAATGGAGCACCTGTCTGCTGAGTTTCATTGCTGCGTGCTAGATGGCACTCCAGTTTTACACACATGAAGTTCTCCCCAGGGTTGTGGAGTGATAGGTAAAAGTTAGTGGGGCAATTGAACCCTAATTTGTTCGTTTTCTTCAGCCTACATCTGAAATAACAGACTCAGTAAGAGCATTAAAATGATCTGCATGACACACTCACGTAACTGCATCTTATTGAATATAATCAAAAATAATTATATAACACCAAATATGATATACAACTCGAAACCCGCAAATCTGGCAATTTTCTTTCAATAAATAACGCTATCACCCCAGCATTTTCTTGTGGTTTCTATATCTTTAATAATAGAAACTTGAAGTCTTTTCCTACAACATGAGACTTGCCTGACGAGTCAGTTCCCCGAAATAGGTTAGATATAGCACTCCAAAGATGGGTTCTTTTGGCTTCGTTTTCGGCATTTTGTACAGCCAGCTTCCCGGGTGATAAGTTTACTTTGTTCCCATAAGATGGCACTCTAGCAAACTTCCAAGAATGGCAACCGATGTCTTGGCTCTCATTGGTTGTGTCATGAGGATTCCAGGATTTGACCGCCTTATGTAAATACCACATTTCCAAATATGGAAAAACTGATTGTCAGCACCATCTGCTCGGAGCAAATGAAATTGAAAGCTGTAACAAATGTCATTGTTTAGAAAAAGACCTCATCTTTCCACATTGCTAGAGAAATTAGTAATTGGTTGAACGGTTTGGCCATAACGTGCTGTTGAACATACAGAAAAATTGGTGATTTTTGAGTTGTATATTTTTGGTGTTATGTATTTGTGATATAATGTAAAAATAGTGACGGCATGCCAACGTTTCTTCATTGCATGCCTTTAAGTGGCTTTTGCAGCTGTTTGAAAAAATATGATATGTCATTCTATAGGCAAAAAATATCTACAAATCAGGATGTAAATGTCAAAGCTTCAATATGGCTGATTGCGTTCTGTAGAGTAGAAATGCATTTTGAATAACTAATATGCAGTGCATGCAAGATTGTATCATTATTGTATTGTTGTTGTTGGCTTTTGCAGCTGTTGCAAAGTTCGTTTTGGAATATGAAATTGTAATTTAGGTTGGTACAGTGTCAGTGAAGAGAGTTGTAAGCACCAACAACAATGAGTTAGAATTGTTCTGGATGACTTTCCAAAAGCACATTAAGGAATCAAATGGGATATATAGACAGCCCTCAATCAATTATTTTTTTGCAAGTGTTACGTAAATTTCATCGCATCAACTCCTGTCCTCCCCTTCTGTTTTTCAAGATTCTTCAAGTCCTACATCCTGAGAATCTCAGGTCATTTACGGTCGTACCCTCCCTCAATGGTTGCAAAGGGTCATGCTAATTACCGTCTACCACCGTCCTCCACCGTCCACCACCCTTTTTGCACTGTTATTGTACAGTCTTCCACCTCCATATTTATTTAAAACATCTTTTCTTTATCTTTCTCTCAAAAAATAATGTAAACCGCATCAGAATCGCTGAGAATATTCTGTTTTTTGTCATCGTCCACCACCACGATTCTTCAATCAGCGCCACCCTCGGACGCCTATGGAACCAGGTTTGATGGCAATGTAGTTCTTGAACTCACCACCCGATGGTGGCGCTGACTGACGAATCGTGGTGGTGGACGATGAAAAAAAAACAGAAAATTCTGTGATATTGTCAGCGATTTTGATGCGGTTTACATTATTGTTTGAGAGAGAGATAAAGAAAAGATGTTTTGAATAAATATTGAGGTGAAAAACTGTACAATAACAGTACAAAAAGGGTGGTGGACGGTGGAGGACGGTGGTAGACGGTGGTGGACGGTAATTAGCATGACCGGTTGCAAAAGGAGCGAGCGCAAAGCCCTGGGATTCTCAGGATGCAAGTCCTAGACCCTAGACCTCATTGGTCCTACATGTATCTCTATGTTGAACAAAATGATTTCTATACCTTGTAGATTGCAAGTTCAATTTCTCTACCTATATCCTTGAAATTGCAGTGAGTGATGGTTATATTTTCCAGTGCACGCTTTTTTTGAACGTGCTAAGATTCGGTCAGTGTATAAATTATGTTCTTGGCTTGACTTGTGTATACTGCTCTCAAGAGTATAACATCTTCACTAGTGGTCTTGGAAAGGTAGTCGACATGCACAGATCATTGAAGAAACAAAAATCTCAGGTCCTCCTATTCAGCTGTGCTTCAGAATTAACCTGAAGAAAACTAGGAAATGCCGAACTGAAATGATAACAGTGACCTGATATGTCGTTACAGTTACTGACTAAGTCTGGAAAAGTAAGTCCCTTTTTGATGACCACATTTTACATTTTGATGTTTTCTTTGGTATCTATGTCCCCAACTTTTGTCCGACAACGGTTTGCTCCATTTTACGTTAACTTTATACTGCATTTTCGCATTTCCTTTGGTTATTTCTCATTCAACATTTAAGCATGATGTTACCAAGGTGCAAGACTTGTGGCACATGGGTTAAAATCAGTACAACATCCAGTGTATGTTGATATCCAAAGAAAGAGAAAGCACAAAAATTGACACACAAAATGATGATAAACAGGAAGTCAATTTCCAGAATCTTAGCAAATTTTCGACCCCAACGGCGGGGTCTTCTTCAGGCTGGCACTTTCAAGTCGACCTACCAGAAGCACATAACCAATGTGATTAAACCTAATTTCCAATAAGAATTCACCTCATTCTCAAGATTTTTGAACATCTCATTAGCGTGTTAGGCGAATGTGGTAGACAAAAACTCTCTTATTTATTTCTTCTTTAAACCACTGTTTTTCCCATGGGAATGCTGATTAGTGTTGATGAATGCCAGCATTTCTCTGTTCTATCAGCCATTCTCCAAATAAAGGCATCGTTCTTTATTGATTACACTAAAACCAAATGCCCATTTGTTGTGCCGTTCAGAATGAATGGCCTGTCACCAGGGAGTTGGGGCGGAGTGCACGACAGTCCTACAGGCTTGCCTTGCACGTCGGATCGGCCCATCCATATCGGTGTTGCACGTATCCAATGCACAGTTCAAGGATGCAGCGGCTGCGATGTGTTGTGCACAAGGTATTGATTATATTTTGTAAAATACATCTTTTTTTTTAGAGAATCTTGATGTTGACTTCCAGTGTGTTTTATGGTTACCCTTCTCTTATACCCATCTCTGTTTGTTTTAGTTTTTAACTATTTTTCCTCCATATGGAACGTTTTCTCCAATCAATTTATTTTCATCATTGCCCTTTCTATCAGAACATGCATGATTGCGTGTGTGGTGACTGAAAATATCCTATGAAACAGCAAGAGGTGTATTTGACATTACTCTTTCACTTGGTATGGAATGATGTGGAAATTGTCATTCCTGCTGAGGAGATTTACATAAATGCGTTCATGTTGGCCCAATGGTCAGCATCACCAATTTGTCATTTTGTACCCCATGGCGTGGAGCTATAGACCAAGTCTGAACTTTAACTCGAATTACTTGGGTCGTATTTGTCAGAATGTCTCCTTCCTTCAGCAATCAATCCATTTACCATTAATGTTGGTTGTGGCCGAAGCCGTTGCCTGTTTGCTGTTTCTATATCATGACAGGTTTCTATTAATGAATTTGCCTGACAAGGTGCCATGGTGATTTTGAATACCGGTAGGCCTACGTTATGTTGTGATAAGATTGGTTTTTGTAGGTTTGGGTGTGTTTGAAACCCACACATACATGCCGTTCTTATATAGTGCATTATCAGTTGGACAACTGCTCAATGCGCTTTGCACTATTGTTACCCCAGCTATAGGTCTGTTCATTCCAATTTCAGTTCTCCACTCCTTGGGGAGTATTACAGTCCCGGCAGCCGATTTCAGCGCTCTTGGACTAACATTCACATATAGACCATCTCAACCAGCCAGGTACCCCTTTTAGGCTACACCTGGGTGGGGTGAAGAAAGTGAGGCAAAGTGACATGCTCAAGGTCACAAGCGAGCATGTTTTTTCTTGGTCAGGACTGGGAATCGAACCCGGGACCCTCTGATCAGGAGTTCGTCTCGCTAACCACTACACCACAACGCTCCACGGTGTCCATGTAATGCACTGGACATCAAATTCACCAATCTTCTAAAATGGAAAGGAACTAAAGATGACCTTGATCCCAATACAAAGGCTTCTCACACTCTTCCCGTATATTTGTGGCAAATGAACTGTGGATTTTGAGATGATGCTGTTCATAAATCATGGAGATTGTCATTCGCAACCTGCCCATCGGGATCAATACCAGCAATAACCATAGTATTATATTCATCCTCACTGATCAATCTGTCGTGGAGTGCCATGACCAGAAATATTCCGCCATGACCCAATGACAGGAAAATCAATGTCTAATGTCAGAGTTGAAATTTCAGACCTGCCAGTAATGACGCAAGTCATGATTAACCCTCTCCGGCTCTGTGAGTTGAATAACTTGAGACTTGTTACGTAGAGTGAAACTTTGAGATGTTGTCATGAAGAAGGCTATTGATGGCAAATCATGAATCCGCTTACATTGCCCTTATCTGGCCAGCTCCTTTTGAAATTTTATGTCTTTAAACTGAAGGTAGTTCAGTTCTGAGAGTCAACGTTAGATCAGCTACACAGGCACGGATCCAGAGGGGGGTTTTGGGGGTCGTGAACCCCCTGCTTGCCACCACCAATTGTTTTTTTTCTCAATAATTTGCGACAATATGCAAAAAAACGCAAGAATAAAGCTTCTGCTTTGATACTGAGATGCCAGGAAATCATGTCTGTGGCCTTCTAGATTTCAAAATTTTCTGGGGGAGGCCCCCAGACCCCCCATCAGCACGCGCATCTCCAAAATCCGCCTGCAACGACCAGGGGTTCTGCCAGAAATATTTTTGAGGGTATGCAGTTCTTCAAAATCAGCCAAAAACCCCATAAAATTAAAGGAAATGGCCCTTTTCTGTTCCTTTGAGGGTACTCAAGCGTACCCTGCGTACCCTCTGACGGAAACACTGACGACTGCCCTCAGCAGCCCTGACCCCTCTCTGCCAAAAATCCTGGATCCACGCCTGCTGCATCAGGCAGTATGCTTTCCACATCAAATCTTTTTGAGGAAGCTACACAAGGTCAACAGAAATGACAAGGTCACCTTGAGTATCACACATTTCCGCCGTGTAATTATAAAAGGATTTGCATCTTTCTGCCCCGAGCAGAGAAAAGGAAGACCTCAAATTATTGACTCTGATCATTATCTCAACCGGCTCCCCTGATTGTCATGTTCCTGAACAGCAGATCAATATTTCAGTTCTTTTCCCCATGATCGCACTACCTGGCGTAAATTGCTCAGCCTCCTTGCTACAGAATCCATAATGATGAACCCAGGAAGAGTATCAGCTATAGCAACGCTCACTCGCTCAATCACATCACTTTGGAACCTGGCAGAGTTAACAGGTGTTACCATTTACAATTTACGCCAGCTCTGAAATCTATTCCCGTAGCCTAGCAACATTTTATATTAACCGCAGAGTTTCGGGATTTTTTGAGAAAAGGAAGAGCAGGGTTGCAATATCTGGAGCTTTCCATCTGGTACCATTGTCAGGTAAGTTCTTTTTAGCTCGATATCTACGTTAGCGTACTGTTTCAGCCATTGCTAACTGGACTTGTGGACATGATGCTGATTGGTCCCCCTTGGCAACAAATTGAGATATACGGAACAATCAATATGGAAGTATTGGTTCCAATATTTTTGATGAAATTGGGAAAATCTAGCTAAGATTGGGTGAGGATTGGCTGACGAATGTTGCTGACGCAGGTGAGAATCACTTTGAGACCATTGCACCAATTTATCAAATGCATTATCCGATAATGAATTACTGGTAATAGATAATTGAAATAGCCTACCATTAATATTGATAATAAACTGTTTATTGCATTTCATAGCCAAAATTGATTTTTTTTGTGAGAGTCAATTTATTATCCCTGCTAACTCTTGTAAACACCAGAATCTGCCCTCTCTATTATAATCTGCTCATCAGGGAGTTTCTGTAACACATGAACCATGTTATTCCTGAGTTGGTTGATAAGCACCACGGCTGCATACCAATCATTCCAATCATTCCAAAATGTAAATTGTCATTTAATGGCATTGATGTCATCAAGGACTGTAGCAAACATGTATGCAGGTAAGCTTATAGACAATTCTCAAATTGACATAAACGAGAAAGATCTGCGCACTTCTGCCGAAATCGCAGCCACGACCTCGGTCTGAAACTGAGTGACATGACGCAGAAAACCTGACGACACTGACTTCGACGATGTTGCGTCAGAGTCGACCATTGCTGAATCATGGATTGCGTCAAGCCAGCTCGTTTTAGATCGAGGTTGTGTTGCAATTGCGGTGGAAGTGTGCAGATCTGCGAATTCGAGAATCATCTATATAGATTCACAGCCATCTTTGCTTCTTGTAGCTAAACAAACATTCTGGTAGCCTTCCTTTGCCTGCTCAGGATGGCTGTTCAGGTCTTGGCCATTGCAGCCATATGTCACACCTAGTATGACACACTCTGACATTCGTCTAATGGATCAGTCCCCAAAGGAAAGGCAATGACATCTCTAATGGAGTAAATCTACCGTGAGCCCAAATGTGCAATTAGTGGTCACCGTGCCACAGTATTGGGTAAATGGCAAATCTTACTTCCTGGCACAGTGTGTTCAGTTTTCATATCCCTGAATGTGCAAGACACCTTGATGGAACATAAGCTACGGTTACACCTGTTGAAGATACCCGTGTTTTTCCAGACCCGTGTCAAACCCGTGTGTACAAAAAGCCCGGCGAGAGGCCACACTACTACATGTAGTTAATAGCCCGGCGACAGATGCGCTGCATGCACTGACTCTTCGGTCATTTCTATATTGGCAGACATTATTGGAGGTGCGAAAACGACATCACTTAATGGCTGCGCCATCTGTAGCCGTGCTAAGAACTAACGAAATCACGGGGATTTCGAAAAGCACGGTGAGCTTGCCGTGTTTTAAAAACACGTGTTTTTCAGACACGGGTTTCTTGAAGCCCGGCAATTCATAGGTGTGACCCCCAAAAACCCAGGGATTTTATGTAGTGTAACCACGGCTATTTAAAAGAAACCGATTTCCTAAGGTACAAATTTTGATCAGATACGGTATTCGATTATCGCCTAGGTAAACTGATTTCTAACCTGGATTTTACTCATTGGCATCAAAAATTTATCTATCATACAGCTCGCTTATAAATTTTTGGTACCTTGCATGGAATGAATTTGGTGCTTCCCCCGGGTCCCACCAAAAGGAAGCGTTACGAGTCTGCCTCCTGCAGATTGCCCGGCAGATTAAAGACTCGACTTTCTCATCAGTCTGACATGAAACCCAGCACACCTCCACCCTGAAGGCAGAGGGAGAAATTAATTGTCATGTATCCAGCAATTGCCTCTTATTATCTCAGGTCTCATAAGCTGATTACCAATCACGGGGAGCTTTGTCTGAGAGGTTCTTGGATGAGTAGAAGCTTCTTGTGAAGGGACCCCGTCGGCGATAGGTTGTCCTTTCACATGGAGCAGAAATCTCTCTCTGCTTGGCATTGCTCAGCATTGATGAATTTCATCTGAAATTCATTCTGTGATTCTATCATTCATGTGCCTTGAACACCAATTCTTTCACGCAGATGAGGATTCCCTATAATGTCCTGTTCCTCCATGGATCCGGCAGACTGCCTCTGGTCGCCATTAGCATGATTAGCAAGACATGGTAGAGGAAGTGATTTTGCCGTGCCACATCCAGATGGTCAGACGTGATGAGCAGGATGTTCAAAGCAATTTTTTCCACCGTGACTGAGTGTCACCTGAATATAAGTCAGCAGATCCTCTGATTTTACAGAATAATATCCAATCATCTGGGACTGCCAGGCATGGCCGATGAATGATCTGTTGTGCATCTCTTGGATTTGGAATCATTTTAAAAGTTAGGAAGAACTGTTCCTTTGTTTCTTTGAGTAGCCTGCCAACCAATCCACTTCCCGTGATTTTCTGTGACATTATGTCTCTTTCTCTGCTCTATGATATCAATAATTCTGCTGAGGTTACACTCCTGCTCTCATCTATCCAATAATACACTTTGAGAATGTGATACTATCCCTGATGAATCCCAGTTCATACCAACTTTACTATGACCAGTTTCTTGTGCATATAGCAGTACATAAAATGTTCAGCAGATTCAATCAGTGTTTAGGTGTGAAGCATTCTATGTCAATGATTCCAGTGTTGATATTGCCGTCACATTGGCCACACCTGATATGCAGACAGGATGTCAGACACCAGCTTACGTATCTCCCGGTGGATTGATCTGCAACTTGAACTGAATCCATTTTGTGGTGCTGGGGGCATTATTTCCTTATTGCTTTCATCCGGGGAAGGTGTACTTAACGTCATGTAATGGATTTTGATATTATCACACGATTGGTCATACCAGCACAAGTGAACTAGAAGCTTAACCATGGTCAAGTATACTTTGAGTTTCTTACGATGCATGCAGTGCCACCATTGATCTGTCTGTCACACCTTGTCACTAATCATCTGACTGTCACAAAGTCCAACTGCGTAGGCCTACTTATCTTCTGGTTATGTCTTTGCCACTATTCATCTCATTGTTACACACTATTCATCCATCTGTCACACAATGCCACTAGTCATCCATCTGTCAAATAATGCCACTATTCATCTGTCTGTCACACAATGCAATTATTTATCTGTCTGTCATGCAAAGCAATTATTCATTCATCTGGACACAATGCCACTGCTATCAATCTGTCTGTCACACAATACCATTGTTTGTCTGTCTGCACACAGTGCAGTTGTTCATCTGTCTGTCTGCCACACAATGCCACTATTCATCTTCTGTCACATAATGCACTTATTCATCTGTCTGTCACACACTGTCAATAACCTTATTCATCTGTCTGTCACACAATACCACTATTCGTCTGTCTATCACACAGTGCAATTATTCATCTGTCTGTCACACAATCCCACTATTCATCTGTCATGCAAATTATTCATCTATCTGTCACGCAATCCCACTATTCATCTGTCTGTCACAAAATTCAATTATCCATCCATCTGTCACACAATGCCACTATTCATCTTCTCTGTCACAAATGCAATTGTTCATCTGTCTGTCATGCAATGCCATTGTTTGTCTGTCTGTCGCATAATGCCACCATTCATCTGTCCGTCACGCAATGCATCTTTAAAATACTCCTGTCATTATTTTTCTCTCTTTCTTGCAATTATTTTATTCACCTGTCTGCTGCATCAATGCCAACAGACTCTCTACCGCAGCAGACAAGCTTAACAACATGTTGTTGAAGTAATTGAAGATAAGACTTGATCAGTTCGACCTTTCAGGTGTTTTTTCAATTTTTTGTTTCTTTTCTATGGAACTGACTCCACTGGAAGTTTTCGACTGATCGATGCAGTACGTATAACATAATCAATAGCCTTCATCTTCAGAGAATGCCCGTACCTCCAATATACCTGGATTCCAAATTGGCTCACTTCTGCTGTTACAAAATTTTTTGACCTTTCAATGTTATTTTGATCATAAATTTGAACAGAAGTATCTTAGCCATGAAAGCCAGGCTGCTATGATATGAGATCACTGGTTTGGCAACATATTGATAAACGCCGCAGATTTTCTTTAAAGGGGCTGTTCTGTTTCGTCAATCCGAGTTGTGATGTGATCCTTGGGAAAACGGAAAAAGCTATGTTCACTTGCAGATTGCGGGATTATTTGTTGTGCTGTACAGAATACATGTAATCGCTGCAATTTGCAGCTTCATAGCTTTCTCCATTTTCTCAAGGATCAAAACTCAGATTCCTCAATTGACGAAAAAGTTGTTTTTGTGGGAAATCAAGAATTCATACAGGATTCTGAGTGTGAGAACTGGACTGGTTAGAACTATGGAATATTCTTTCAATGAGGAGGAAGATATTTTGTTTATCCTGACAGGTCGGCACTGCGAGCGAAGTGACCTTAGCGACGTCATTGTGTTGTGTTGACGTTGCGTCATGAGAAATGACCTGTACATTTTTCTACAGGAATAATGAGACAAAACGTATGCATTTATCGGTGTCACATTTCGTCGTTTTAAGGAAAAAAGCAATGAAATTAGAGAAATTTTCATCTACTACAGGATGATGTAAGTTTTACTGTCGGGTGACCGAAACAAATGGTTCATTTTCATGCCAGAAGTTAACTGAAATAACGTTAGAAAAAAGAAATTTCGGTCGCAACGCTCGCAGCGACGCCATGTGGTGCCACACGGTGCCCTCCTCATTGTTATTTGCTGGAGTCCTTGAGCCAAGACAAACACCCTTTCTCAAATTCTCATCACCCACAACAGGTCTCTGGTTGTAAACATCTTTCCAAAAAGAGTCTCCCGAGAGAATATCACAATACATAGCGGTATCGGCTAACCACCGTGTTTGATATTTGTCTCTTACATGGTTTCTTGCCTTGTGAGCCAATGAAACCAACAATTCTTCGCTTTGTAACTGTATCCATGCAACGTCAATCATCGAAGAAACAAAACAAAAGGAAGCTCTCTGAAAAAAATCACGGCACGTCATCACAACATCTGAGATTCTATATCAAAGTAATTAATGAGCTTGATTTAATGAACTACCATGCCTCAAACCTTGTAGTTATCGACTAATTGATTCTATCAGAATGATTCCATAAATAATTTCCTGCATTTCTTTCACCAAGTTCTACCCACATAAAATGCCTGTTGACTTCGATTGCTGCATGGGTCATTATTTTCTCTTCTGTTCATATTCTCAAATGCACACACAGGGTTCACATCTGACGGACAAATTAAGGGACGCATTACGTTTCACGCTGTGCACAGCTTGTGTTCTGCAATTTTGGAATTGTCCCCATTATCTCTGGCTTATAAAATCCTCCATTTTTGGCCAGCACTTTTCCCCATGGAGGGACGAGTGTTGCATCACGCAGATCCGTGTCTACGTGTCTCAGTCAGTAATGCTTGGAATTATTGGACAAACAATTTGGGCACAAATTACTCGTCCTTCTGCATTCCTTCCTTGGGCTATGATTGGATTTAGTCAGCTTTGGGAGGAAGTCAAAGTGACAATATTGAGTCAGCTTGATATCATTTGGGTTCTAGGAGAAGTAAACTTCGCATGTTGGTGCCTGAGGATTTATTGTACAGTAGGCAATGTCATGGTGATGTTTGTGTGTGCAGATAATTCTGTCTGTGTGATTTAGTATGTTTGTGTTGTGAAGTTCTCTCTGACTGCACTTGAATTGGAGATAGATGACAAATTAATCACATGGATTATTTTGATATCTTGATTTGACATGAAGACATGAACATGAACATGAACATATGTTGACTTCCTCATAACATCTGTTGCTGATCAACTTACCCAGATAAATACCTATGCAGAGAGCAGTCAGGGACAAATTTTGATTTTGATTCAATGTTATTTCCAGGTGCTATCAAGCTTTCATGTTTTTGGCACTCATAAAATATCAAGTTTGCCAACTAAATTACACAGTGGATTAAAAGTAATCTGGATGTACTCCGTGTACTGCTGTCCTCAGCACTGAAGAGGATTTCAATTTGGTTCTGAAAGTTTGTTGAGCAATTCTAGCACAGCTAGGGTTGAGTGCATGAACCATAAAGGACGGAAAGATGTGACGTGTTTTGTTTGATTTGCTGGTGCGTGTTGATGCTCTTCTGGATCACGAGTTTGATTTATTGATCCTTCACAATCACATCAGTGTTATTAAATATCTGTCTGAACTGGACGTCTTGGCCTAGCATTGCCTAGCCTATGTAGCATTAATGAATTCTGTGGACTGTATCTATCGTTGCTAGCATCGCGTTGTCGTAGTGATAAATAATGCCGAAGATATTCAGGAGACGTTGGCCTACTTCCAAGCGGCAGAACAAGAAAGTCGCAAGGGATGAATTTCCTCCGGAGTTGTCTGATATGTCCTTTGATTCGAACCGAATGTCACGACGAAATGGGATATCATTCGATTTTGAAGACCAAGTATCGGACTCCAAGATGATTCTCGCATGCGAGTCGCCTGTATCAGATGATGATGAGAGAAGTTTTGGTGTTATCAGTGATGTGTTGGTGCATTCTGATGAAGTTCAGTTTGATTCTGCAGAAACCTCCTCAGCATCAGGTGTAACAGGCTTATCGAAAACAACTGACTTGGAAACAACAGAACTACACTCTGCAAGACTGCGGAGGTATTCTCGTCAACTTGCCTTGCCGTCAGTTCCACACCGTCTAAACATCAGTTCAAATGATGTCCATTCAAATGATACTCCAAACAGTGGGGTGTCAGATGGCGATGGTTACGCATCTGACACTGCTTCAGATCAAATCCGAATGATGAGGAGGAATGGTTTATTTTCTGAGGATGAAACTTTGGCTGTTAATCGAAAGAGGTTGCAGAAAATGGCTCGTAAGCAATACAGCAGATTTGATGTGGTAAGTTTAGGTAGTCACCATGTGGAAGCTCAAATGGCAAGCTCTATACCTTGGAATAATCCTGAGCAGTCTGACTGGTGCAAAACGATCTTCAGTGCTTGTTGCCTCTGTGGTCATGGGTTAGAATTCTGGCACACATCATCTTGTGACAAACAGGTCCCTCTTCTGAAATTGCTGGGTTTGTCCTTTCCAGGCGTGGATCCAGGGGGCACCCCGGGTGCTCGCCTCCCCTTTTGGCCAACAAATCTATAAAATCGACCGTGAAATTCTGAAATTTGGAGCAAATCATTGAGATTCACTGCAAATTTCAATGTTCCTAGCACAGGGCGCCCCCTCTTTTCCCAAATCCCTGTTTTCCACACTCGAGAATCTGCCTTTCCAGATTATAAGATAGTCTTCAGGTCCAAATACAGACCTATTTCCAATATTTATCCAAGCATGTGGCTGGCTCTATTTATTGACGATAGGAAAGTGGTTTTATTGGAAAACATGATAGCATGACAATGATGAAAATCGATACACGGTTGTCGTAGCGCCTGGGGATGTATTATTCGAATTTTGTCTACATCATTTTCAGTTATCGTCTGCAGCAGATTAAATCTGACAAAGATGTCAGCTGATGTTAATTTGCCACTGATAGAGTTCAAAGTAGGTTTCTTGAAATGAACTTTCCGTTTATCAACCCTTACAGTACAGGTCACAATTGACATCCCTACGGCTTCGCGTAAGTTACGAGTAACTTACGAATAACTAAGGCTTTGGTGTCGCGTAACTCACTGCGTAACTCCCCAAAATCGCGTAACTTGCCTCATTACTCACTGTGTAACTCTCTGCGTAACTAGCGAAATTCGCGTAACTCATCTCGTAAGTTACGCGTAACATAGCTCGTGAGTGGTTGCGTAAGTTACGAGTGACTTACGCATAACTTGTACGCGAATTTAGGGATGTCAATTGTGACCTGTACTGTAAATCAACCAGCAATCGCTCTGCAAGTTGATGAAACGGATCATTAGCGAAGAGATGAAAATTGGTGTAGATTTTTGTACTGATGATTTTTGATAATCTTTTGTCAAAGTCATGAAAATTGCTCCATCAATTTGGTGGATTAAGGGTTATTGCCTGTGCAAACATTGAGGCTGTTGACCTCATGGTACATCTGCAGTTCCAGGTGTAATCTGTCAGGTTCATGGTACATCTGCATTTTCAGGTGTAATCTGTCAGGTTTGTAGTCATGGTACCCAGTACATCTGCATTTTCCAGTGTAATCTGTCAGGTTTGTAGTCAGATGGTACATTTGCTTTTCAGGTGTAATCTGTCAGGTTTGTAGTCAGATGGTACATCTGCATTTTCAGGTGTAATCTGTCAGGTTTGTAGTCAGATGGTACATCTGCATTTTCAGGTGTAATCTGTCAGGTTTGTAGTCATGGTACATCTGCATTTTCAGGTGTAATCTTGTCAGGTTTGTAATCATGGTACATCTGCATTTTCAGGTGTAAGCTGTCAGGTTTGTAGTCATTTGACAACTAAATAACTTGGTTAACTTCTCTCTCTTTGCAGTTTTTTCAACGCAGTATGAAGCTCTCAGAACAAGCCAAGCGTCTGAAGAGTCAGATATGGAGTAGTGTGGTGACGATAGTCCTTGTGGAAGGGTACAACCTTCTGCCGATGGATGATAATGGGCTTAGTGATCCTTTCGTGAAATTCAAACTCGGCAATGAAAAGTACAAAAGCAAGGTTAGTGCATCTGATTCTCACCAGTCTGTCTGTCCTGACGACCATCTAGCTGGTTTGAATCCATCACATTTCCCGCTTCTGAGGAGCTCAGAGCCTCAGCCAATCATCAGTGTGCAAAGGCTAATCGATGTGCCAGTCAAAATCTGTGTTACAAATGTGTGCGGGAAGAGAAGAGAACGTACCGAATGGCGATTTGTTTCAGGAGTTCTGATTGGCTCAGAGGCGGGGTCAAGTAGGGGTCAGATTCATTTATAGTTTATGAGTTAACGCAAAAGATGACATGATTGGGACAAGGCTAAGGCCACACTTTTTTTATTTATTGGATTACGGATCCGCCCCCCAGGTTTTTTGAAAATGTTGAAAAAAAATAAAATTCCCGATGGTCTATTTTGTGTTCTTGTTTTTTTCCCGCCGACCACTAGGTGCAATGTAAAAGACATTTAAATGCTGACGCCCTGTATTTTCAGGATATAGGCCCCTATGTAGGCCCTATCTCTTGTTCTACTGTTGCATCAATAAAAGGTTTTATTTCTTTTTTACCACATTTCACTTTTTTTATTCCCTCCCCCTTGAATTTCTGTGACGCATAGCACGTAACACTAGGGAAAAAATTAAAAAGTCAAAGATTTTTGTATTTTATTTTTATTTTTATTCCCTCCCCTCCTACATAGGTTTTGGCCTGAAAAATCCGTAATCCAATAAATATAAAAAGTGTGGCCTAAAGACGCAGTCGATGGCCTTGTTTGGACAAGATGGGTTAGTGCAGCACAATCCATGACATGTGATGCCCTANCAGTGATCCTTTCGTGAAATTCAAACTCGGCAATGAAAAGTACAAAAGCAAGGTTAGTGCATCTGATTCTCACCAGTCTATCTGGCCTGACGCCCATCTAGCCTCGTTTGAATCCATCACATTTCCCGCTTCTGAGGAGCTCAGAGCCTCAGCCAATCATCAGTGTGCAAAGGCTAATCGATGTGCCAGTCAAAACCTGTGTTACAAATGTGTGCGGGAAGAGAGGAGAACGTACCGAATGGCAATTTGTTTCAGGAGTTCTGATTGGCTCAGAGGCGGGGTCAAGTAGGGGTCAGATTCATTTATAGTTTATGAGTTAACGCAAAAGATGACATGATTGGGACAAGGCTAAAGACGCAGTCGATGGCCTTGTTTGGACAAGATGGGTTAGTGCAGCACAATCCATGACATGTGATGCCCTATCAGCATAAAGGCACATTCACACCAAAACCATTCCAGTACGTCTTGCAGTACGGTTCCCACAAACAAATGAAACGATCAGCGCTATTTCATTCACATATCCCAACCACTTGTTGCAATGTCGCATTTGAAAAAAATTGAGGCCACATCTCTTCATCCGTCCACTGGACTGCTAAATCCTGAAGGAAAAGCAACCTGCAGGATTGATGTTCTTTGTCAGCTAACGCAATACTTGTGCTGACTGTCTTTATCTGTAATCCAATATGCTGCTCAGACTGCAACGGTAAGAACATAGATACCGGTAAATGAAAAAAGTGTGTTTGAGGCAATATCAGCACGCTAATAAAATATCACGTAGGTTACGGATCTGGTGACAAAATGCACAGTGATGATTTTAGCTTGGGGTTGTGGCTATTGCTTGTACATGTAAACTTACCAGCTACAGTTTTCTTCATTCCACCTTTTGGGGACCCTCTTCCATGCTTCTGTTGGTAAAATGTCATGGCAATTAAAAATATATCCTTGAGATTTGCGAGGGAATTTCTTTTCCTAATCCTGAATAGACAAGATGCGGATGCACTGCTTTTGATTTTCCAGATGGAGAACCTTGTTCAGGTGTACCAGTAGATCTTCTCCCTGGAAAAAATGAACCATGAACTTTATGATTGAATCATTAACTGCGGTCAAATAACAATGAAGTTCATAAGTTCAACCATTAACTGCGGACAGATAACAGTGATAACAGTTCATAGGTTTACTATGAACTTCAGTGTTATTTGGTCACAGTTCATGGTTCAACCATAAAGTTCATATGGTTCATTTCTTCTTCGGCTGGGGAATAGTGTGTAGGCCTAATTGACACCGAGTGCTTTGCTGATCACAAGGCTTTTGGGGTTTCGCTGGTGTCCTTCAGTGCTTGTTGTCAACTCCAGACATAACTGATGGGAAAAGTGTGCGCCTTCCTCATAAAATTAAAACTTAATGGCTTACCCCTTTGCATGGGTGGTCCAACAAATATCCCTGATGAGAAATGTACTGTGTCTGTTGCTTTGGGATATGTTCTTGGCACACCCTGTACTGCAAAGACGTCACTTAGAAGCTATGCTTCGTTCTGTAGGCATTTATTGCGTAGCATGGCATGGGCATGGTCATTAGCAGTCCGTTGGCAAACTAGCCAATGAAACTGGTGGTAACTACTGGCAACCAGGTCCCTGCACACCAAAAATGCTGTTGGTGATTGATTGGTTGACAACATTTTGCTTTTTGTTTTACGGTAGTAAAATTAAGATTAGTTGCGGACTAGGAATTGAAACTGTGAGCGAATAGCATTCATAATTCCAAATTAATTTGCAGGCTAATCATTTGAATTTGAAGAATGTCATACGAACCTGACTGTCAAAATCGGCACTCGGATTACTAGAGGCATCCATCATCTACCACAGCGGTACCTCTCATATTAGGGATCGTCTCCAAATTGTTTTCATTTCAAACGCGTTTCAAACGTATGTCAATGTCGTTTGCAAATCGTTTGAAATTTTTATAGTCCAATGAAACTGAAGTGATTTTCCAACGATGTTCCGAACGGTTTTGAAATGAATTCGCCCCAAACGAAAACCAAACGGCACCGAATGCAAACGTTTTCATGTCAAACGAAATGCGTCAAACGGTTCATATCCAAACGAAATTCCAACGTTTGCTTTTTCATGCGCCAAACGAAAGGCAAACGAACCACATGACACACATTTTGGCAATGACGAAGAGCCTTCCAATGATCATACTGGCAGGTGGGGGATTGACCAGATGTATGGGAACAGGCTAGAGGGCGTACAGCTACGACTCGTAGTTGGCAATATGAAATAACTTGAAATAGACCTGTTGAAATCATAAGGGACACACTCCGCGTGAGCTACTGTGAAACTAATGTATTAGGCCAGCTCTGCATACCGCGATCTATAAATACACACAATAGGCCTACACCTGCAGGGTCTATATTCGCTGTCCGCAGTGAAGTATGTCTGACTGCGTACAGGATTTTGCAGTAGCTCACGCGGAGTGTGTCCCTTATGTAGGCCTGGTAGTCATGGCAATGGAGGATAAAATGATATTTTAGCCATGGCAGTCAGCGTGTTAACTTGCCGTTCTTACATCATTCTTGTTCTTTCCAGTGGAAGCCGAAGACGCTACATCCAACTTGGCGGGAACAGTTTGATCTGTACATGTACGATGAACAGACAAGCCAGCTTGAATTGACTGTGATGGACTATGACATTGGTGGCAAGAATGACTTCATGGGAAGGTAAGACTGAGACGCCTTCAATGTTCACAGTCAGGGCTGAGCATTCTTTGACCATATCTTGGCCTTGGTGGTTGAGTCTTGGCCTGGTGGTCGAGTGGTCTAACACGCTTGACTTTCAATGCTAACAGGGTCAGTGCGTGGGTTCGATCCCCGGCCAGGACATGTATGAGAAAAGCTGTGAAAAAAAGTTCTGGACCAAGTAGGGTCTGTCATACTCCCTTGTACCTGAGTGTCTATGCCAGGGCAAGTAAAAGACCCCACACAGGTGGACAGTAGCCTGTCGTGGACTCCACACCATAGTATAAGCGTAAGATCCAAAAGGGTTATGAAGTTTCCAAATGATACATGATACATATCAGCATCTCAGAGGGTTTATTCCCACTTCGCCCCTTCCCATTTCGCCCCCTAACGGTAAATCCATTAAATACTTGTAGCTAGCCCTAACCAATAACCATTAGGGGGCGAATTTCTCAGAGGATACATCCATTACTACACAGGGTGGCCCATAAAAAGCGCCCCTCGCAATAGGTAGACAATAGAAATGCTATGGTACGAGAGGGACACTTTTTCTGGGCAACCCTGTAGCCTCAGGTATTCAGATTGCACTAGGATTCTGTGATGCTCCAACTCTGTGAGGCCCCATCGTCTTGTGAGACAAGTTGTCTCAAATGACGTGAGCACCTTCCGTTATGATGCTGTAAACACAAGGCATTAGATGATCAGTCCTCTGACTTTCTACTACACATACAAAAACATGAGAGATTGACATTTAGCGCCAGCGCTTTGCGATGTTATTTCGTAGGCAGCTCAGCTGGTATCTTAGTTTGTAAATGCTAATCAATAATTCAAAGAGACACAGCCTTGCGTTGGTTAATTCTGAAATTGGAAAGAAATTTGATGTTCTTTGAAATCAGCTCTTTGATCGAATTGGGTAAACCATTTTGTGCTTTTATCCCGAATGCTTCATTATGGTGGAAAACGTTCTGCAATGCGAAGAATATTAATCACGTGTTGTATGAAGAATGTTTGAGTAACTATTGCTACCTTAGTTTCATAGATTTCTGTTGCCATGGAATCGCGTTGAAATTTACTCAGAAAGGAAATGTATTAATTGGTGTAAAGATTCGTGGCAAATCTTTCTTAAAAGGGGGACACAACGTAGGAACGATTGTATTTGGTCATGCAATCTCTTCATTGTCTCAATGAAATCTCTGTGGTGGTGGTTGGGGTGGTGTCAGTTCCAAGGAGCTTCTTTCCTAACAAAGAGATATTTTGTAGCGTAGGTTTTCTACGGGTGCTCTGATTTTTATCTTCATTACAATGCAATTATCCAGTGCTGTCAACAAATTTTCACCATTGATTTTCACATAATGAAAAGAGTGGTGGTACCACTCTATGAAGGACCCTTTTTCGACTGACAAATGTCGTCCTTAATCTGTGGGTGTCTGATTACAGAGGTGAAAATGAATAGAAATGACAAATTTGGACATAACTTTGATGTCCTTCAAGAGATGGTGTCCTCATGACTACAAGGTGTCCATTAAGGGAAGTTCCATTTTAAAGCCCCACTGTATTGAATTTGAAAAACGCAAATCATCGCCGCGATTCTTGATGTCGGTGCACGATGTCAACGTAGTGTAAAATGTACTGCGCTCCACCTGAATACATTAGGGCTCTCCCTGCAGTTTTTGTTCAATGTGTGCTGAAACCTATGCCTTGATTCTCTGAAGTACGTATCAGCGAGCATTTTGGGGACCTTCACAAGCTATGAGACCTCTATGTGCTCTCTCCTAACATTTTGAAAATATCATAAAATTCAATACAGTGGGGCTTTAATTCCTATCCAAAATATTCCCAGTTGTCATAATGCGTTTGTATGTCTTTATTGAAGGGCTGTGATAGACTTAGCTGATCTGGAGCGCGAGGTGACACACACGATAGAGCAACCGCTTGAAGATGGTGCCGGTGTTATCAAAATGCTGCTGACGATAAGTGGGACTCAGGGAAGCGAGACGATATCGGACCTGTCGAATTTCGTCCACAACCCAAAGGAGAGGGAGGAGATTGTAAGACGATACGTAAGTGGTTGCTCTCGTTCGATGAAGCTGATTGGGTGCGCCAAATACACATGACGAACTGTTTGTTGTTTCCTGCATGTCTTCTTGCCCTATAACCATTGGCAGGTTTGGGTAATACCTTCCTGCATTAACACATATTCAGTGCCGATTCTAGTATACATGCACGTTGGATAGTGTATTATGACACAGAATGTCATACGCCCGGCACTGAAATGGTTAAAATCATTCATACCGGTACCCACCATAATGCCTATGGCTCCAGGCTGTGTAAAGAGATTTTCTTGCAGCTTCTCATGAGTTTCCTTTATGCTTTCAGGGTATTATGAATTCGTTCAAGAATTTCAAAGATGTTGGCTGGCTACAAGTAAAAGGTAAGCTGATACCAGTTCATGAAAGTTCATTCTCTGTAGGTAGAGAGTGTACCTTCTATTGTTGTTGATACCCTGTCGGTGCCGATAGTTGTGCTCTTATGAAATGTGCATCATTACTGACGTTTCCACACATCTCGGCATCACGAGACTTAAAATTTTTGATCCCAAGATTAAGATAGTTGACATGGTTGGTATCTTGCCACCAGCGAGTGAGAAGCTTTTCTTGGCAGTTATCAATCCAGCAATAAAATTTTTATAAAAATGAAACTAGTTCTGCTGATGATGCTAGGAGTCTTTGGTTGTTGTTCCTAATGTGATTGGATTCGTTATTCATTCACAAATGGTATCTTTCTTTTGCCAGTTATCAAAGCTCAGGGACTTGCCGCTGCTGATCTGAATGGAAAGAGTGATCCATTTTGTGTTCTCGAGCTCGTCAATGCCAGATTACAAACTCAAACTGAATACAAGACTCTTTGCCCCGAGTGGGGTAAAATCTTTACCTTGTGAGTAGGCTACACGTGGAGCTATTCATTTTGTGACTTAACACTCAGCTCAAGTGAACATGCTTACATGGGCCTACTGATTTGCTTACAGCGCAGAGTGATAATATGCCTGGTATTGGCATTCTCGTTCACTCAGATGGGTCAGATTGATGCAGTGAAAACATGAGTGACTGTCACCTCTTAGGTTGTGGGTCCGAGCAATGCATACCATGGTACCTAATCAAGCCCATACATAGATTCCTAAGGTGACAGAGGAACTTATAACTACAGTATGTTGCACAATTGACCTACCTTTATCCACGTACGTCACGAGGAAAGTACGCTTCAGTTCATTGCGTATGGTACGGGTGCGTCACGTATCTTCTGCGTGACGTCCGTGCACCACAGGCGAATGACGTTACGTCTTCACTGCGTGCCTTCCACGGCGGCGTGCGACGTCCGCGGAAGATATGAGGACGGTACGCACATGATGCTGCATGTGGTACGCAGATGGTGCGCGGCGTGGAAGGGAGGTCAATTGTGCAACGTTCTGTAGCTTCTTTTGGCATAGCAACTTTCTGCAGGGACTCTGGTTTCCTCCTGCATATACATTGTAAAAATTCACTTGGGTCTTCCTTGGTTTCCAGCAATGTGAAGGACATCCATTCCATCCTTGCGATTACTGTTTACGATGAAGACAAAGACAAGAAGACAGAATTCCTTGGAAAATTATCCATTCCACTGCTCAGGGTAAGATCTAATGATATAATAAGAAAAGTTGTCTCCGAATTTTGCAAATTTTCGGCCCTTTTCCTCAGGCACTTTCTAGTAAGATCTGATTGGGTAAGATCTGATGTAAATCAGCTGTTTTACTGCTCAGTAAGATGTGATGACTGGAAAATTAGCTATTCCACTGCGCAGGGTAAGATCTGATAAAAAACCCATTCTGCTGATCAAAGATCTAATGACTGAAGCCATTCAACTACGTAGGGTTTGCATGGGAAAGATCAACCATATTCCATTAGGCCAGGTTCACATAGAGCTACACGGTACATGGATATGTCGACGAACAATGGCTTCACAAGGTTCATGACCATGAAACCTTTGTTTGCAAGCTGTGGCCGTGTAGGTGTAGCTCTATGTGAACCCGGCCTTATGCAAATCTGATATACGCTGGGAAATTACCCATATTCCATTGCTAGGGTTGATATTCATTCCACTATTTCCATGCACCTCGTCTAATCACAGCTCTCGCTATGAAAATTGCAGTGGTGTGTAACTTGGGAATTATAAAGTGGCATTACCAATAATGATTCTGCTGAGAGTGTGTTGAACAAATAGTCATTATCGTCTCAATTTCACTTGCTACCTTATCATGACCAGGAATCGATGTTTGTGTCCGTGTTGTTCATATCGATCAATATTGCATGATTTCAGATGAAGAATGGTGAGAGAAAGTGGTATGCACTCAAAGATCGGAAGCTGAATCGAAAAGCAAAGGGGGCCATCATGTTAGAGATGGATTTTATTTTTAATCATGTGAGTCTTCAAATTTTTTCCTTCCACTGGATCTCGTCCCGTATAAAGTGAGTGTTAGTGAAACTTGTTTTAATGAATTATGACATAAGCTGGATTTTGATGCTTATCATGCAGGCTCCCTTGAATTTCCATGATCAGGTATCACACTATCCACTCGCCAAATCGCCAATAGCTACCGTACTAGCCCTCCAATTTGGCAAATTTTTTGGGAACTGGCTAAAAATTTGGGTAACTCGGTAACTGTATAAACCTCAAACATGGCACCTTGAGTTCATATCCACGGAATTTTTGACTGGAGAACTTAATTTGGCTAACCCAAATCCCACTTAACCCAAATCCCACTTAACTAAAGTTTTGTCGAAAAAGATATTTTGAGCTTGCTCCAACCCTGCATGATATGGAATCTATCTAGGCCTACTCAGCAATTTGGTCCCAATGCGTTCAAAACAAGGAATATCATTAGTGTCACAGTACAGGGCACAACCAGCCTTTCTCCTTGCCAGCAATGCTGGTATTTCTTGGGGAAGACTGCCATACCATCTGGTGTTTAATACTAAAACCGTATTGTTACAGTTAAAGGCAGCATGGAGAACAGTCAATCCAAAGGAAGAGAAATATATGCAACCAGAGCCGAAATTCAAAATATCTGTGAGTAAATCTTTTAACGAAGGCTGTGATTCAAATCATTTCCGTCATGTACGTATTCACTGAAATGTTTCTGCTCAGTCAGCCAGTTTCTCAACTTCAGTTGTTCCCTGACAGGTAAACTGGCCCTGTCTTGGACTTGTTCTGAGCAGTGCATTGCTGATAGAAGTGTATTATAGACAAATCCCAAATTGACATAAACGACAAAGATCTGCGCACTTCTGCCAAAATCACAAACACAACCTCGGTCTGAAACTGAATGATGTGACCACAGACACGACAGTGACTTCTACGACATTGCATCAGAGTCGACCATTGCTGAATCATGGATTGCGTCACGTCAGCTGTTTTCAGATCGAGGTTGTGGTTGCGATTTCGGCGGAAATGCGCAGAGCTGCGAATTCGAGAATTATCTATTAGTTCAAAGTTCATCATTTCAGCAGTCTTCTTCTTGCTCTATGAATTCACCCAATATCGTCTGACATCACCCTTGATGAACAAAAGAATTGATTTCCGGCTCTTTTCAGGTGATGAAACGCAACATTGACCGTGTCTCAAAAATAATCGACAATGCTGTGGAGGGAGGCAAGTTCATATCGAGTTGCTTCAACTGGGACTCCAAACCTCGCAGTATTACGGCATTTATTGTAAGTATGTCTCCCATCCTTATCTTGTGTCTTTCGGCCGTGAGAACGTTTGTGTCTTCAAGTTAGAACTTCACGTTTCATATTTCAGGTATACCTTGTGATAACGTGGAACTTCGAGCTGTACATGGCGCCAATGACATTACTCATAGTCTTCCTATTTCAACTGCTTATAGTATCTGTGATGGGCCGCCTTATGAAAGACAATAAAGATGATGTAAGTATCTAACTTAAAAGACAGGTTGAAAGTTTCCAAGTGCAGACCATGTGATTGAAGAAATGTCCTCTTCATTTAGATGCGGCCCGTAGCTGAATGCTGAATTTGTTTTCGCCATCAAACATCAAGACACTGGTTCGATGAATCCGTCCAGTAGTCTTGTAGTCTGGTTCCCTGACCTGCTGTATGGCGGCACTGACTGATGGTGCGATACAGAGGTCAGGTCACTGCCACCGTCAAAACTGATCTAAAAATAGAACATTAGTCATGCGCTGACCATTATGGGATATCGGGGTCCGGTTAAAACGAACTGTAGGCCTACATCATGTGTGAAAACTGTCAAAATGCCAGGTGTTCTGTATCTTTGCGGTGTGCCAGTTTCAGCTCTACCTCTGCATCGTCCTGTGCAGGTATTGTAGGGTCAAAAGGCTATACACAACCGGCGTGATGTCCGATGTGAAATCTTGTGACCTAAGTGACATCGCTGCAAAATTGTCAGGATTCGGACAATTTTAGATCACATGATCAGTATTGACGGTGGCGGTGACCTGACCTCTGTATCGCACCGTCAGTCAGCGCCACCATACAGCAGGTCAGGGAACCAGACTAGTACTCTTGATCATGATTACATGCATTTATTCACCGTCACTTCTCTATCTGTCTCATTCACTGCATCACTTCATTATACTCACTTGATCTTTTTGCTTTAAGTTTTCACTGAGAATGCTCCAGTTTCAAGGAGTAAATTTTGAGGTACAAATTCATTTATCCCTTGTGCCCATCTTCTTCTCCATCCCCAAAGCACCTGTAGTTATCCCCAAGTTGGTTTCATTCATTGTCTGTTATGGTATGTGATGTGATGTTGAGTCTGCACTATGCTCAGCCCCAGCGTTTAATTCCATGTCACATAGTTATACTCTGCGAAACGCTGGCATTGTTGGGGGAACAAATTGAAGTACAGTACATTGCACAATTGACTGACCTTCTGCGCCGTGTACCACCCCCGTACCACACTACGTCATGGGCGTACCGTCCTCGTATCTTCCATGGACGTCATGCGCCGCCATGGAATACCCGCTATGAAGACGTAATGTCATTCACGCGTGGTGCGCGGAGATGATGCAAAAAAGACGCATGATGTGCTGCGTACCTTCCAAGTGACATACGAGGAAGGTACGTGGATAAAGGTAGTTCAATTGTGCTCCGTACTGTATCACCAAAAGATAGCACGGATGACATCTGAGCAATCAAAAACCACAACTGACAGTTGAGCCGCCGTCGTAAGATGTGTGTTGATTGGGTGAAATACTGCGAGCATGCCGTGAGGTACAGGTCGCAGTGATCTCTGCGGGCCCCAAAGTGGTCCTGAAAGCAGATCACTGATTGGCTAAGCGCTAGCTAGTTTGGTGCCAATTCTAATTCGCACGAGTGACACCTATTGGTCATCTTCTGAGAATCTCATGAACTGTTGATAGCAGATACTAGGATGGGGTCATACAGAGCATGCTTGATAACTTAATGCCTCAAGAATTTTGTTTTGAAGGTAATTTTGAAAATGTTGGAATTATGGTTCCACAGGAGGGTTACCCCCGATCCCAGTTCTAGTGGGTGTTGGTCTGCATATGCATCGTGTTTGGGGCTCGGTAGAAAGGTATACTAAGGTAGCATGTATGGGGTATTTTCCTGATTAGTTTTAAACGTGTTATATCTGAGCATGCCCAAATTTTAATTGTTTGCTGAAAGATGTGATGTATTTGAACTGTCGTAAACATCATGTGGTTAACATGTTCTTTGTGAATGTCTGTCGACAATTTCATTGATAAAAATTGCATCAAAGCACGCCGTTTAACGATTAAAATGTCTTTGTTTTACATTGTACTTCGTAATTTTGTGTGCATGCATTTGAAAAACGTTATAGACAACGGTGCGGTGATGACATATGAGCAGTTATTCACTTGATAAATTCTAATCAGTTGGAAAACAACATAACTGCAATAATTCACGTTTCCTAACATCGTATCCTCCATTCATCACACTGCAGCTCGCCGCCAGTATTTATGATGGTGTAAGTACTTCTGAATTAAAATGTACCTATCAATTCCCCTGCAAATTGTGTCCTCTGATTCCCTTGAACTGTTTTGGTGCATCCGGAAATATCTAGATCTATTGTGCATCTTGTGAACACATAAAGTTGTGGAAGTTAACAAAGATTTGACATGATACAATTTCTCTAGAGTGCCTCTTCTACAGAAAATTGACCTTCTTGTCCATTTTAAATGTGGTCCAGTGGCCACATCATTGGCTGTCTTGTCTGATATTGAGAGTTCAACTTGTCATCCCTTATGTGGTAGCGAGGACAACTCAAGGTTTCCACCAAAGAGTCTGGTTTTCTCCTACACATACCCATTCGTGATACTGTAACAGTTTACTGAAATGGTTAACTGGCAGTTTTAATGTCTGTACATATGCACATGTCATCAAACAGTGGAATACCATCATTGCAGAGTACAGCTGGTAGCCTACCGCTGCTTGTACCATGTGACATCGGTACACTATAGACGATACTCGAATTTGCAGATCTGCGCACCTCCACCGGAATCAGAACCTCGATCTGAAACCAGCTGATGTGACGCCATCCATGATTCAGCAATGGTCAAGTCTGACGCAACGTCTTCGACGTCACTATCGTGGGGTTGTCTGCGTTACGTCATTCACTTTCAGACTGAGGTTCTGGTTGAGATTTCGGCGGAAGTGTGCAGATGTTTGTCGTTTACGTCAATTTGAGAACAGTCTATACAGATGCACCTTTTGATTCAGGATAGCTCCCCCAGCCCCACCCCAGCTGGTAGTATCATAGACAAATTTCAGCTGTAACGGTATTATTTTCTTTAGACAAATGGACTGTCAGCCTTTAAATGCCAACTGAATTGCTTTCATGTTTGTTTGTTGTTTTTTTTTCATTCTAGGCTAAGAAGAAGGTAATTTTTTATAGAAAACTTCTGGATAACTTGCTAGCTGCGCCTCCCTCTTCATCCTGTCATTTTAAAAAAATCTCTGGTTTCATGTCCATACTCATCAACGTTGTGGCTACTACTGTTGGTTTTAGTCTTTCCCATATGACTCAGACCCGTTCTATAGCTTATTCATGTGGGGATTTTATTTTAGAGACAGTCTAGCTCCTTCCAATTTTCATCATGTTCATGCAGATGCAATGGATGTCCCACAAAGCCATTCCTCTCAACCTGGAATTAATGTCGGCAACATTTTAGAGCAGCAAATCTCTTAATCTTGTCCACCTTTATTTGCACAAAGTCATTTTCTCACATTACAAAGTGACTTGATCATCGAATTTCACCCCATCGCTTGGTGCAACGATCTGCCGCAGAGTAGACGACAGATCCTGCTAATATCTATTCGCTCTAGCAGTCGGAAGGGTAGTCTCCTAAAAAATCGCACGAAAAGTTGCAGGTGTGCGCCCATGCTTTAGGTACGTACCTGGGTGCAGACCCCGGGTGCAGACACCAAGTCATTATTTGAGGGATGCAGAAAGTGAAGGCGGTATGATATCTTCTTTTAACTAAGAACAAGTGACAATCACTGAAGGCCAATAACGAAGGCCATCTCTCAGTTTTCTTCATTTCTAGCTTCAAGTTCTGTATTTTGCTGATATGTATTCACTATAACACTGCAATTTAGAATGTACAGCTACAGGCCTTTCTTTATTGTGCACCTTTCACTTATGTTCAGTGGTGTGCCAGCAAAAAACACCCACACTTCCACATTTGCCATCATTGAGTTGTGAACGGTGGTTGGTTCAGTTGCATGATTCAATTTGAGCCCTGAGGTTCTGGTCATGTACTGTTCTACATGTATAAGGTGGTTCATTAGGGACATGTGATTTTTTAGCTCACCGTGGTGAGCTATTACGATGGGGAAGCGTCCGTCGTCGTCCGTCATCGTCGTCGTCGTGTTCCGTTAGCAGGGCACGTTTCGTAACCGCTGGGGCTATTGATCTGAAACTTGGTACATACATAGCCCTAGGTCAGATATTGCCATCATTGAGTTGTGAACGGTGGTTGGTTCAGTTGCATGATTCAATTTGAGCCCTGAGGTTCTGGTCATGTACTGTTCTACATGTATACGGTGGTTCTTTAGGGACATGTGATTTTTTTCATTCAATGCATACTTTCTTTATTTTTCTAGCAAAAAATTATACTTCATTGATTTTAAGGCATGTATTTTTTTCTGCGGAATTATATTATTTTTTCCATGGAATATACAATTTTTTTCTGAGGAATTTTATTATTTTTTCCGTGGAAATAAATTATACATAATTTTCTAAATTCTGTTTTTCGCGGAATTTATTTTTTGCACATGTATAATTTTTTTATTAGAAAAACGAAAAAGTGTGCATTGAATGAAAAAAATCGCATGTCCCTTATGAGCCACCATACTTTTTAAAAATGTAACATCCCTTTGAGGTCTTTAAAAGACTTGGGCCATCCCTTTGCACTGCTTTCAGTAGGATCATTTCCAGCATACATGTATTTCGAATAAGGCAAAGCTAATGAGACAGATGTGTTCGACATGTGCCAAAGACTTGAAGAATGAGATGTTCAATGCAACGTACAACCAGGGAACATTTTGGTACAACATATATGAAAATATAGATTGAATGTCTTTGTCTATTTTGTTTGTTTCTTTTTCTGTTAGTCAATAGTCATGCAATCATGAAATGTGATTTACAGTACGCTGCACAATTGACCTCCCTTCCGCGCCGCGCACCGTCCGCGTACTACATGCAGCATCACGCGTGTATCATCCTCGTATCTTCCGCAAACGTCGCGCACTGCCGTGGAAGGCACGCAGTGAAGACGTGACGACATTCGCCCGTGGTGCGTGGACGTCACACAAAAGAGACGCGTGACACACACCATACGCAATGAACTGAAGCGTACTTTCTGCATGACATATGCGGAAGGTACGCGGATAAAGGTCGGTCAGTTGTGCAACGTAGGCCTACTGTATATTCTAAATGGTGCAATGGGATGTTTGCATGCCAAGAGCAATCAGCTATATTCATATACCGTAACCTTTTTGCTGCACACAGTGTTGGATCAGTGTCATTTTCGCAACTCGAGTAAGTGCACCATTGACCCAAAGTCGAACATATAAAAAATCTATCTTAATACACTGTGCATGTATGCAAACCAGTTTAAAACCATAGATACGCACAGGGGAACTTCTTCTTACTTCAAGTAGAGTCATGGCGCCATCTATGCACGGTGCCGTGCAAATGCGGACGCAGCGGAAGGGTTAACATTATAATAAACAGATGGGAAAGCGGTGATCTTTCTGATTCATTTTCATTATTCAGCAGTAAAAGAATAAAGGTGCATGCATGGAGGGATTGGGATTCGGTCTTTAGTTTTGATGCATGATTACTGGTATCAAAATCATCTCCTCATTGAGTTTGGTGATAAGACGGTGGTCATAGTAGATTCTACAAGTGCTTTCTCTCCAGCCACGTGTGTGACACTGTTGTTGTTAGTTTTCTGCAAGAACCCTCTCTTTTGGTATAATGGATACTTATAAACTTCGTAGATTTGACTCAGTTTGATCTAGAGATAATGCTGTTCTTGAATAAGTTGTCTATTCTCTTCCAGGCAGCTATAAAAAAGATTGATAAGAAAATAAAGGAGCTACAAAAGCTTAGGAGGGTATTTTCCTGTTTTGACATTTTGAAAAAACTAACCCTGGGAGCGGAGCAAGCATTGAATTGCTCAAAAAGGAATGGTTCTTAATAACTCTCAATGACTTACCACACAGTAACAATGACACTTCTGCTGACCTCATGCTTCTGTCAGGGGCCTCAGTGGGAAAATACGCACTGTATTCGACTTCTGGTACTTTCCATGTCCTACCTATTGGTTGGTACTTGGAGCCCTTGGCAGGATGGTTTTATATATACGTGTGAAGTCCTCCAAAAGCAGTTTGTTGACATTTAACAACAGAAAGTTTAACAAATAATGCACCATATAACCAAATCATATTTCAGACTCTAGGGATAGACATTAATGATAATAACTGCATGTTTTAACAAACTTTTTGTACAATACGCTGCACAATTAACCGACCTTCTGCATCGCATACCATCCGCTATTGCATGCAGCGTCATGCATATACAGCCCTCGTATCTACTGCGGACGTCGTGCGCCGCCGTGGAAGACACGCAGTGAAGACGTAATGTCATTCACCCCTGGTGTGCGACGTCATGCAGAAGAGATGCGTGCCCCGACTACATGTACTTGTACCACCATATGCAATAATTGAAGTGTACCTTCTGTGTGACGTACACAGAAGGTACGCAGATAAAGTTAGGTCAGTTGTGCTCCGTATTGAATAATTTTGTCAAAAATGTGTAGTCTAGTTCACTCATTTTCTGACCCGTGAGGTCATGTGTGTGATTGAGTATGTAAAGCAAGGTTGAAGAAATTTGCAGGGATGCTCTGTCTTGATAATAAACAACAATTTTTCGGTCCCTAGTTTTATAAAACATGTAGGATTAAGGTCTTATGAATGTAATCACCGTCCTTTTTATGCCAGTATCGGTATCTAAATTCCAGGTGATGTAATGTGGCATCAGCGACCGTTTTTCTGTTGGAGGTCGAATGATTTCCTTGACATATACTGACCTTGACCTCTCTATCTCCAGGAGTATTTCGATGAGGAAGATGAAGAGGAGGAAGAGAAAGAAGCAAAGGTGATCAAAGGTCAACGCACACTGTGCATTAATAGCATGTCAGTAGACGGGCACAAATTCGAGGACTTATGATCTGGGTTTACATCGATAGTGTTTCATCCGCACTTTACGATTTTCACAGGGGATCAAGAATGGATATCGTAATTATCAAAAAAAAATGTACGTGTACATGTAGGCCCTACATTTCCCTGTGAAAATCACAGAAACGTGGGTTGAAACGCTTAAGTGAACCCAGATCTTTGTCAGGTCTTGTTATAGTGCAATTATGATGCTTTTGCTGTTGTTTTGTGTTGTGTGTAATTTGGCATGAAATTGAGATATATTTTACCACCATACTTCGGTAAGTTTGTTGTACTGTCCATTTTTCAAAGACGACGCAGAATGTTAAGAATGATGTATCTTGGCTTTTTTGGCATATTTGTATATTGTTCACGAAGTGACGTTATTTTCGTGCCACATCATTTCTTGTCACACGGGTTTATTCACTTAATACAGCACCAATTGGCACGAAATTACACGTTCCCGAACGCGTTCTCGGCTGTTCGACACTTCAAGAACACCGTTCTCTGCACCGGAACACATAAGAACAGGGAGTCGAATACACCCCAAGAATACACCCATAGTGTTTCATCCGCACTTTACGATTTTCACAGGGGATCAAGAATGGATAATTTTCAAACAAAAAATGCACATGTACATTTCCCTGTGAAAATCACAGACACGCTTAAGTGAACCCAGATCTTTGTCAGGTCTTGTTTATATATATATAGTGCAATTATGATGCTTTTGTTGTTGTTTTGTGTTGTGTGTAATTTGGCATGAAATTGAGATATATTTTACCACCATACTTCGGTAAGTTTGTTGTCTGTCCATTTTTCAAAGACGACGCAGAATGTTAAGAATGATGTATCTTGGCTTTTTTGGCATATTTGTACATTCTGTCTGTGTTTTACACACAATGGGTCATATGAATAAAGACTAGCAAATGCTTTTACTTGAATTTTGCAATACAAATGCACTGGGTAATGCTGTACAAATCTGAAGCAAAAGCATTTGCTAGTCTTTATTCATATGACCCAGTGTGGTGTACCGTACCATGATTGATTCTGCATGACCAAAAATGCGAGTTTATGAACTAATTTTGTTCAATCATTTAGTGAGGTACATGTATGCCTTTGCATGTCTGTCCTTCATTGTTCTGCATTGTCTTTGCTTGTAGAAACAGACAGAAAACAAGGTAAGGTTGTTGTCTGCTCATCGTCTAACTTCTTCAGATGGTCTCCTCTAACTCTCACAGTGATTTGTAAAGGAACATCAGTGGGGCCGAACATGCAGTTTTGCCCTATTTTTCGATCATGAAGACACCGTCAAGACCTTTATTTGCTAGGAAACTGGCCCATGGTGTGCAGGCGTGTCTGCTTGCATTTATTTCACTTGTGGCTTTCCCTCTGATGTTTCATACAAAAATGCTTTCATTTTGCCATCTCCAAACATCATTTACGAGTCCTCTTGGTCTGTTGTTTGCTATTATAATTTTGCCACTTGAAGCTTGCTATAATTTTGCCACTTGAAGCTGTTATCGCTATCTGACTTGGGCAGATCATCGCATGAATCACTCCCCATGGTGTGCTAGGAACTGCTTTAGCTTTCAGGCAAGCTGGAGAGGGAATTTCAGTTTCATTTCTTTTATTCACAAACTGTCTTATCCTCTATCATCAGGGTTCTGTCATGGCAATTTAGACCACTGCAACTTACCACAATGTGGATGAATTCCATCATTCACGGATGTCCTTTCTATGTGTGCTGACATCACATCCGTTTGATAAATCATTGAACTTATGCTATGTTCCCACTATCACGATTTGTGCCACGATTGAAATTGTGGTCTTAATCGTGGAGTAATCATGGTGATCCTATCAGAGCTTGAGGTCAGTCGTGGCAATCATGTTGATCGTAGGAACGCTTTGGACGGTTTGAACATTTTCTATGATCAACACGATTAATTGTCAATCGTGATCAGATCGTATTGGATCGTAACAAAGCGTGACAGATCGTATCTAACTGTGCTTCCAGATTGTGGTGATCGGGATCAACCTTGGACTAGACAAACACCACGCTCACACCTCATGATCTGATAGGATCACACAATTAAGACCGATTGAAATCGTGGCACGATTCCTGATAGTGGGAACCTAGCAACAAATATTCCACGGCCAGCTACGAATGGCCAATCGTGACGTTAACGGATCGCATGACAGTGGGAACCTAGCATTAGCCTTCAAGCATATTTTCACTGTATTAATCAAATAACTATGATCACCTCTTGTTGTCTGCATATCACAGGATGAGAAGAAAGGCTTCAAAGACAAGCTCCACCAAGTGCAAGACATATGCCTCCAAGTGCAGGAAGGTATGGACATGGCAGCATCCATGGGAGAAAGAATCAAAAAGTAAGATCAGTATGAAACGCTTTGACATATTATCATGATAACAAGAAGCTTTCGAATTGCATTTTGCACTCTAATTCAGCCTCCAAGCACTTCACATTTCTACCCTGTTCTCTCCAGAAACCTTTCTAGGAATTCAGGGAGCAGCTAACTTGGTGGCCCGGAATTGAACCCGCATGACCTCTCGGTCACAAATTCGACGCTCAACCACTGTGCTCCCCGTCGTTTGTGCATGCGAGTCCATTACCGTACTGAAGTCTGGCTGCTGTTCGGGACAGAAACAATTGCAATTTATTTGTATTTCAGCACATTCAACTGGACTGTCCCCTGGTTGTCTGGCCTGGCTGTGGTGGCACTCTTCTTAGCTACTATCATCCTGTATTATGTGCCTGTTCGCTACCTTCTCATGGCCTGGGGTAAGTGACTTTGTGCAGTATGAAATCATTCAACATGGTAGCTTTTTGTTAGAACTTGCTGATTGGATCCCAGGAACATACCGTAATATCCAAAATTCAATTCTAAAAGATTTCAATCTTTCTTACTTTGGCAGGTATCAATAAGTTCACGAAGAAACTGCGAGCTCCAAATGCCATTCCAAATAATGAACTGCTGGACTTCCTCTCCAGGATTCCTTCAGATAAAGAACTTGTAAGTATTGCTTCATGTAAGAAACTTATATGTGCCAGTTTTCAATTCATCGAAAACCTAATAGAACTTGTGCTGTGCTCATTATGATGTCACTTTTGACCAGTGGTCCACCATGCTGACGTCGACGACAAAGTGTAGATCGCATCATGGTTGAAGACGCACACACTCCACTTTCGCTGACGACAAAGTGCACTACGACAAAGGTCACTGACGTCAATTTGACCGTCAAGATGGCGGATTTTTCCATGATGACGTCATCTGCACAAGCTCTAAGGCTACATACTGTAAACCGTGAAATTTTCGCAGCGCTAAATGTTCGCGATTTTTGGGGTCTACAAATTCGCAAAGCATAATTTTTCGTGATTGGAACCCTTCAGCTTCATAAAAACTCAAGAACCAATGATTTTCACGCCATTTATGTTCGCGTTTTGACCCTAGAGTGCGAAAATCACGAAAATAAAACGCCCGCGAAAATTTCACGGTTTACAGTATACATTTGATGTCTCGATGATCCCCTGGTAGTGAGTCGTTTCAGTTTCCCCACTTCGTAATTCTATGCAAGCTTTCATCTTTATCATTCCATCCTAAAGTTTCACATTCCTCTTTTCCTTCAGATGCAGTATCGAGAATTGCGTCCAGACCTCGGCAATGTCCATTCAAAGAAAAAGAAACAGAGCTAACAGAATCTGTGCTCATAGCTTTTTCCCGGTTGTATTAAATCAAATCTGGTGCTATGGCTCGAGGTGTTATTGTTTCGTTGGCGACGTTTTCAAGGAATCAAACAAACCTTGTGAAATTCATTTTGATTCAGTTATTGACTGATTACCATGGCCACACTCTGTGAGTGCAATAACGGATAACGGATGGCAGTATAGAGGCTATGCATGTGACGTCATCAGCCCGCGTGCTGCGATGTGACGCCATGTTGGATGGAACGTTCTGACATTCTGACGCAGCGCATGTGACGGTCTGCTCCATCCATTTTCCATCCAGCGTGGCGGCATACCCATTGATGACGTCATTTGATGACGTTAGTGCATATTAGCCTCTATAGTGATGTACCATTGGCCTCCCTTTCTTTCGTCAATTCGTTTCTTCTTGTGAATCTGCAAGCAGCCCATCACTGAAAGTGGACTTGATTGATACAATAAAGTATTCCATTTGTAACTCCACGCTGTCAAACAGATTTTATGGAGCATAACAGTGTCTTGTAATATATGGCGTAGACTTGTGTACATAAGTATCATCAATCTGTAGGCCCTTACATTTTTCTCATGACAGACTTTGGTAGTTTCGATGGTGTCAACTGTCACTAGTTTATATATTTTCTTACAAGGTTTCAATGTCTCAGTGTCCTGTATTAATGTGAATTGTAATTCAAAGAATATTTCATCATTTACTTGCTGTGTAGGTCAGTTTTAGTATCTTGAATGAGTGCTGAAACAAGTATTTGGTTGTGATAATGCTAAGGGTAAAAAGAGACAGTCAGACCCATATCTCATGTGATACGAAGGATTAAAGGAGCACGGTATTGGATCTCAAATGCGTTATTTGACTGTCGACGTAGAGGAAGCCACCTAGCGGCAGTAAGATGAACTACAAAAATGCATTACAAAATGTACGTTAAATCGGGTCAATTCACCAACAACGTAGTTAGTCCCTGGGTTGGAGAGTGGCGCCGGCTGTCGAGAAAAAGTGGCAATACTGTGGTCCTTTAAAGTAGGTCAGTTTAATTAGTATCATGAATTGCTGAAACACAAGATTTTGGTTGTGATAATGCTAAGGGTAAAAAGAGACAGTCAGACCCATATCTCATGTGATACAGAGGATTATGTCTTAAAAGGTGCACTCCTTTGGGCACAGTGTCTTCTTGATGTTCAGTGATGAAGGCTCAAATCCGTCTGCTTGTTTTCGAATGAGGTTGTTGTGATTGTACAGTGTACTCATTGATGCCCTGCTGGCAGGTGCATCACAAATATCCAATTGGTATGGTACATGTATGTGAAGTACCGGTAATGCATGTTCTTTGTTGAGATGTGATGAGGTATTCCCCTCCTCAAGACTGACTTCGTACTGCTGAAGGTCATTTACCGAGTGTTCCCTGTGACAGAGAGAGAGTAGCACTAGAGAGGTTCGGCTATCCCGGTTCCGAGATCAGGATCAGGATAGAGTAGCGTTACGTCATCAAAAAATGATGTGACGTCATCGTTGTTTGCGTAAACTTTGTCGATCCCGTTGTCGGATTCCGAGATAAATCAGCTCTATCTCGTAAGTGTCAAACAACATAAAGTTTACTTCAATTTCACTTCCTTAACCCCTTCAAACTTGAGAATCATGCTGCCAGACATTGCATTCAGTATATGTAGATCCTGTACAAACCATAAACAGTAAATATTCCATGGCAATCTGCCTGTGTTTTGATGAGAATGTTCGGGCGTGGGTTTTGTATTTGCTGTTCGAATGAGCGGAGGCAACTTGCAATGCGCGACGTCATGACGTAGGGGTTCGGGATAGCAGATAACGTCATCGGGATCGAGAATGGGCATCGACGTCAGCGCTAT
>NMRB01000447.1:8924-20099 GCA_002633025.1 Notospermus geniculatus | reverse complement strand
CCCCCATTTTCTTTTTATCCGCGCTCAAACTCCGCGAGTCATCAGCCCTTATTCTGGCCCTTCCAAAATATAATGGCAGAGAAAACCCTACTTGCTTGTAGAATTGTCTGGGTTTTTAGTGATGTCGATGATATTTATATTGCCGTAGGCCAGTGATTGAGCCTGGTAAGAACTTGAATATTGGCAAAATAGTCCTGGAATTTGGCCCTGGAATTCCTTGAAAAGTCCTGGAATTTTAGGTCTGGGGGTAGTGTACGAACCCTGAATTACTCAAACCTTGTTTAGCATCATTTGCTATTCCCAGCTTCTGAGATCCTCAAAAGCTTCTATAATTTAAATACAACCCATCTTTGTTTCCCAGGTTCATGCAAAGCTTCAATCGGGTCAACTTACGTTACGAAGTCCTCCCCAAGAATACGAAGAGTCTGACCACTGACGTCATCAATCTGATTAGAGCAAAGTTTCAAAACCAGTCCGGAATTGTGTATTGTTTGTCAAGGTAAGGAAAACACACACACACATTTTCTGTGATTTTCAGCAGCTGCTTGGCCAACTTCACCCACCGTCATTGGTTCGAATCTTTTGGCCAGTTTGCTTTGAACGAAACTTGATCCGTTTTCAGAAAGGAGTGTGATACAGTGGCACAAGACCTCAGCAGCGCTGGCATCCAGGCCCACTCCTACCATGCGGGTCTGAGTGATAGTGAGAGGACAGCTGTACAGGAGAA
Organism: Notospermus geniculatus; assembly: GCA_002633025.1. Lineage (NCBI taxonomy): Eukaryota > Metazoa > Nemertea > Pilidiophora > Heteronemertea > Lineidae > Notospermus > Notospermus geniculatus. The sequence continues at coordinate 19,372 of NMRB01000447.1, read as the reverse complement.
TTGGATCAATGAGAGAAGATGCAAGGTAATATACGAGCTGTTGAAATCTAACCATTCTGTTGCATTTTCTTCATAAGTACTTCAATAGCCCCATTTACACTGAGGAAAAATAACCGATCTCGGACCGGTCCCAGCACGGATCGCCAAAAAAATAGCAAGTGTAAATGGGACAAGCGTGTCAGGAACGGTTCCAAACCGAACCGAGCCGAGACCACCCGCCAGTTGGAGGTGGTCTCTGACCGGTCCGAGCACGGATCGGTTCGATAACACTGCTGTGTAAACGGTAACCAATCTCGGCACGGTTGCTAAATTGTGTTCTGCACATACGCAAATTATGAATGACGTCATTAGCGTGAATTTCTGTGTGATTTTGCATGGGGGCATCCATTTTTTTGTTGTCGTTGTTTGATTTTTCGTTTGATTTTCGTACGTCCGATCAACTGAACTGACAGGAGAGCTCGTGGCACCCACCAACTGGCTCGGTTCCATTGTGTTAATGTACAAGTAAGCGGGGCAGATCGCCGGGATCAGGGAGCAGGGATCACATTTTCCATGACCAGTGTAAATGGGGCTATAGTGTTGTTTTGTATATCTGGCTGGAAGCATCAGAGAATACCTCCGTCCTGTATTTTCATCATAAAGGCCAGTCTTCCTGACTTTTTGGTGACACACTTCAGATGGTTATAGTTTGACCAATGAGAGCATTCTTGGGGCCTTGTTTCTGTTGATGTTGAAGTTTCTGATGATAATTCGTCCTGCAGGTTGTGTGTGCGACAATAGCCTTTGGTATGGGCATTGACAAATCAGACGTCCGCTTTGTCATACATTATTCGATTCCGAAGTCAATCGAAGGCTACTACCAAGAGGCTGGCCGTGCAGGAAGAGATGGCATGCCGTCAAAATGCATCTTGTACTATACCTACAAGGACGTGGGTAGACTTAGGAAGATTATTGAAGGTGAGTATGGATGAGTTTAACGAGGTGACAACCGTGGAATCGTTGACTTAGAAATTGCAGGTATTCACTGCTCACTTGGTTTGGTGGGAGAATGCATTACTGGGTAATATTCTAGGCAGATCAAGTGTATGTGCAATCTTGATTTCTGACATTTCTGCAACAACCTGGGGCCGTATGCATAAAACATCTTCAGTGTAAAATTTCCCTTATCTTTTGTTTGGAACAATTTAAGGGAAAGGGGATGAGCACCTAAGAGACTAAACTGCACAAAGTGTGTATCTCAGAGATGGTGACTTCGATTAGCTTCAAATTCGCACATATTATATCTCATGTGAAGTGATTGATAACATCAGGAAGAAAAATTATTTTTGTCAACTTTTACCCATTAATTTGAAACAATGGTTTTTTTAGAAGGCTAGAAATGGTGGAAAAAATAGGATTTACTGTCGCTGTTTTCACAGTGGCTTGAAGAACGCTACAAAGAAAAATCCCCAATGCTTAGTTTTGATTTATTCATCTCAGATTGGCAGGAAATGAAGCAAGAAGATTCTGTGATTTCTGGGTGAACTCATGCTCTGGAAGAGCCCAAACAACTCTTCACAACAGGCTTCCAAGTTGATTACCCAATGTGGTAAGCCACAGGCAGTTTAGCACAACAATAAACCTTTATTTACCATGGTCAATGGAGAGTACTCGTGTCCTAGGTCAAACTGGCCAATATTGTTCAATTGATTCCCCTATAATTCATGAATTATCACCAGTTCCTGCACAGTCCATAGATATTACATAATGAAAGAAGGGGAGTCATAACAAAAATAGGATACTTTTTCCAGTCACTAGCCACCACACCATTCATGTGGCCTCAGCTCATGTCAAAGACCAACCATTGATTCCCCATTACATAATTCTGAAGTGCCATGGGGTTACGCCCACATGAATCTGTCTGAGCCCTTTCACATTACAAGGCCTAATACAAGCCAAGCATAACACAGACAGAAATAGATTTGTTTTGGTTCTTCCAGAGCATAATTCCACCCACAGATCACAGAATCTTCTTGCTTCATTTCCTATCAATCTGGGATCAATAAATCAAAACTAAGTATTGGGACTTTTTCTTTGAAGTGGTCTTCAAGCCACTGTGAAAACACAGACAATGAATCCTGTTTTTTCCACCATTTCTAGCCATCTAAAAAAACCATTGTTTCAAATTAATGGGTAACACTTGACCAAAATAATTTTTCTTGTTGCTGTTATCAATCACTTCACATGAGATATAATATGTGCGAATTTGAAGCTAATCGAAGTCACCGTCTCTGAGATACACACTTTGTGCAGGTTAGTTTCTTAGGTGCTCATCCCCTTTTACACTAAAATGTTTCATGCATACAGCCCCAGAAACTTGGCTTTTCAGCATAAGGAATATACATGTAAACTCTCTCTTGAAGCAGCCCCTAGTCTACGTTTAAAGGGAGACTCCACTCATTGTAAACTTTTGAATTTTTATCAATCCATGGAGACTATTGCCATGAGTTGTGATGTCACTAGTGTCAATAGGCCGACAACCTTTATTGTAGTGAATGAGCTAATACTGTGACTGCCTAGGCCTATTCATTGTACCTAACCTTCATAAATATGCATTGAGCACATTTGACATCACATGTGCTGTGCAATGGTCCCCTTGGGGTGCAATAAAAATACTTAAGATGATGAGTTTGCTGCTTTAAAAAAATACGACATGTTGCAGATATCAAGTGATTTGAATGTATTCACGATATTTCAAAAATTCAAAATTTTACACAATGAATGGAGTCTTCCTTTAAAATGGTAGTTCCTGTACTTGCAGGTGACAAGTCCTCTGATTACAACTCCCGCATGGTACACCTGGACAATCTGTACCGGATGGTCGCCTACTGTGAGAATAAGATGGACTGTAGGAGGAGCCAGCAGCTTGAATACTTCGGGGAGTACTATGACAAGAAGGAGTGCAGTTCAATTCCACAGTGTATTTGTGATAACTGTAATTTAAAGGTAAAAATGTCTGTGAGACTTTCAAAAACATACATGTGTAAGAAAACCTAAAGAACTATACTCCAGCAAGTCAAAAAAGTATTTTCGGTACACGCCTTTGAGTAATTCATTTACAATTTCTTCATCAGTACTTGATATTCTCTGTACAAATGTATGGACAACTAACAATTTCAAACATGAAATTCACTCCAATAGACCATTCTCAAATTGATGTAAACGACAAAGATCTGCGCGCTTCTGCCGAAATCTCAACCACAACCTCGATCTGAAGCTGAATGGCGTGAGCAGACAACCCCACGACAGTGACTTGGAATCGACCATTGCTGAATCATGGACTGTGTCACGTCACCCGGTTTGAGATCGAGGTTGTGGTTGCGATTTCGGCGGAAGTGTGCAGATCTGCTAATTCAAGAATCGTGTATATTGCATGATATATTGATACTGAGTCTGAGATAATGCATGTTTAACCCTCAATGTTGCATGTTATACTCCAGGACAACTTTTGTTTGCGTGATGTCACATCGGACGTCAAGAGTATCGTCCAGAGCGTCAAGATGGTGAATCTGAATGGAAAATACAACAGTAATTACACTCTCATCCACTTCACTGACGTCTTCAAAGGTAGGCTTCCTTTATTTTGTCTCATCTATAGACTCTGGCAAATTTCACTACCGGTACATGTATATGTCAGTTTAAACGCTGCAGTCTGAACAGACCTTGACACACAACTTGAATGTCACCCCGCCACTGTCAACTCCACAGAGAATTCGCACATGCACACTTTTCTAGTCGGCACACCAAAACATGAAATTGGGCACAAAATACAAATTTGCATACCCAATAGTCATTTGCACATGTAAGTTTCCATGGAATCAAAGATGGCAGGCCCCATCGACAAAGATGAATTGTTGCACAGGACCATTCTCTTGACACTTTTATACACCTGTAGGTTCTGCCAACAAGAAAATTTTGGAGCTGAAGCATAATCAACTACCAATGTATGCAGTGGGGAACAAGAATTACACTCGCAATGATGCTGAACGACTGTTACGAAAGCTCGTTGTTGAGGGCATTCTAACGGAGGAGCTCCTTGTAACACGTGATGAACACATGGCCTGTTATTTGAGGCCAGGCAAGAGAGCTGAAGAAGTGTTACAGGGGAAAAGAACGGTAAGAATGAAGCTATTCTTTCTGTTGTGTTACACGCTGAGGTCACTTTTCCACGAGGCGTGTGCAGACGCATAGGCGGTGATGGGTGCGGGTGCAGGCATTGTTTCCACGAAACGGGCACAGCTTTGGGAGTTTTTGCACGGGTTTGGGTCTTCGGTCGGTGGAGCCTGTTTCAACTTCCGTCATTTCTTTATTATCAGGGGAATTCCCAGAGAATAATTAGGCAATACCGCACGGGCAGCAAGCGGGGCGGGAAAAATCGCTACATGACCGATTCCAAAAGACGCATCCGTGCCCTTCCACTCGTTCCGCAGCCACACCTGCGTCGTGGAATCAGCTAAAGGGAAATATGTTGGATCGATTTTTTCTGCCCGTGCCCGCACACGCCTCGTGGAAAAGCGGCCTAAGAGAGTGTGACACAGTGAGAGTTTCCTTGTCCATGTTGGTTCTCAGTGGCAACAGAGCAGCTACAGAAAACATGGGCAAGTGTAGGTGTCACTGGTCAAAACGAATAAACTATAAGGAAAACATTTTTGTTGCCCATGAGAGCCAACACGCACAATAGTCTGGTTCCCTGACCTGCTGTATGGTGGCGCTGACTCAGTATAACGGTGGTGTTGACCTGACCTCTGTATTGCACCATCAGTCAGCGCCACCATACAGCAGGTCAGGGAACCAGACTACACGCAAAAGAAAGCCTGCATCAAAAATTTATACAACTGGTTTATGAATGTTTGCTGTGTTGCGTGGATGACCGCCTGAAGACTCTACAGTTTTTAAAGTTCACAACTCATCAATGTGTGCCTTTATATCAAATTTGATAGTTTCATTTCATGCAAAATTCCCAACGTCTTTGCTAGGTAAACTTCCAAGTGGAGACAAGAAAGAAAGCCAAGGAGAAGGTGACTATTGGAGAGGAACCAAAACATGACGAGTCAGTCAGGAGACAGTACTCAGAAGCCTGCTACCAGGAACTGTTACAGCTTTCCAGGACAATAGGTAAGGAAGAGAGTCCTGGTATTTCATATCAGTGCTTTGCAGGCAGGGACAATTTAACAAAAGAGCCTATGCCGCCCTAAACGGCCCTGCCGTGAGCCGCCTAGAAGACCATGCCCACTTTTTGACAAAATATCCCCATCACCTCTAATGTAGAAATCAAACTCCCCAGTTACTGCCGGGAGCGCCACAATCCGCTATGTCTCCAGACGCCGATACCGCCATAAACCACCTTGACTCATTACACTGTTATCTATTCAGCTTAATGCAGTGGCATTTCATGGTGGTTCAGGGCAGTGAAAGTTACAGTTGGAAAGTGCAAAAAAATAGGCGGCTCTATTGGGTTAAAAAGGGAACTCTCACACAAGAATGTATGGTCAAGTTCTTTACTGCCCTATCATGTAACATACCTTTTCTGACCTCGCTTAAATGTGTACCGTTTTGCGAATCTTGCAGCAAAAGAGAAGGGCCTGGTGGCAAGTTCTTTTCTGGTATCCTGACCGACTTGATTATCCGTGCGATGGCGAATCGTCTGCCTGTGACTGAGAATGAGATGCTGGAGATCGACGGTATTACTGCCAATAGGTACAAGAATTGTCAGGGCGAGCGATTCCTGCAGGTCACCATGACTTACATGGCTATGGTTGCAAGTGAGTGTCTCATTAACTTTAACTTCTTGTGCCACTTGTGTCAATGTCAATGTCAAAAAGTTTTTGAAACTAGTGCATTTAGGGGAGCTACAAAAAGCACCGAGAATTCCCAAATTCATGTAGATCTTAGGTTGTCTCATACCAGAATGTACGGGTATGACAAAAAAACAGAATTCTGAATGCACTTCATTGACATTCAAAAAACAGAACTACCCGGTACTTTTAAAATAAACTGGCTTGAGAAATAAATGATTGACTCAAATTTTGTAATGCTATTAACAATGGAATATTGCTGCCCTGGATAAAAATACATTATTTCAACAAAACTGGCTACTAAATCTAATACCGGTACTCCAGCAAAAACCCTGTCATTGACATCTCGGCTCAGCTGAATCATTATCATTCACTTCGTCGTTTGCAGGTCTTGGCAACATGGACATGGAAATGTTTACAACAGACTTTGAGGAGGAGGATGGACTTCATATGCTCGCTACGTCTGTGCATCAACATCGTCTGCTTACTTCAATTCAAGAACGAAGGGCAAAAAACCCAACCTGAAGCCTTATGCTGTGAGTTGAAGTTTAGTAATTTGAAGAATACAAAGGAAGTTCACAGTTTATTGGTCTTTGGTGGAAATTTTCAAAGTCCAAAAACTAGGCCCACAAAGGGAGGCCTGGTATGAATGGTTGATCTTGATGACGAGGCATCAAAGAACCAAATGACTGAGTCCAAACCACAAAAATGTGATGCATTTTGGAACCATGAATTACCCCTGTTGATCAGTAGGGGTCTATTACAATTGATCCTCCCCAAATCAATCCATAGTGCGCTTGGCCGAGAACTTGCCACAAAAGTGATCTGATGTTTATACCATCCATCCTAGGCCTCCCTTTGTGGGCCTAGTTTTCGGACTTAAAAATTTCCAGGGAAGACCAATAAACTGTGAACTTCCTGTAAATGAGCTCCAATGTTACAGCAGCCTACATGTAAGACAACATTTCTGGTTGAGTTGCTGACATCTCGCTGTTTATTTTCAGTTCAAGGGAGGCTATAAAAGGAAGAAAGGTTTTGGAGGTGCCAGCCAAAAGGCGAAGAGGGCCAAGCGAAAATAGACTGGTACTCACCGTGCGAGTTTCTGATAGGATCACGGACTTGATCATCTGTGATTTACCGAGCGTGTCAGGGAAAATATACTGACATTCCCCATTGCATTTTGCTACATGTAACAGGATATTAACTGACTTGATCGTGTGTGATGACTATGTGTCAGGAAAGATAGACCGACATTTGCCATGGCATTTGCTGAATGGGAGGACAGATGACTTGATCATCTGTGATTTACATGTACCGGTACTGACTACATGTATGTGTCAGGGAAGATAGGCTGACAATTAAATTGCTACATTTTAGTTGCTACATGTAGCACGAGTACAGACTTGATCAGGTGTGATTCACTAATGTCAAGGAAAATTCACCAAAGCATTTGCTTGAAGAAGTCAGATTACTGACCTCATTGACTTCATGTGTATGTGTGTCAGGGAAGAATATGTAAAGCTGTATTTGTGCTTTAATTTATTTAGAAAGACAGGCAGCAAGTACAAGCTTTCATTTTCATGTACATGTACGGATTACCCTGTTCAGTTTGGTATTCTCTTGTGAATTGTATACTATTTCATTTTGTAAAGTAATAAAAAAAGGATGGTATTCATGACTGATTTTTAGCTCACCTTGAGCTATAGTCTTCAGGCGGTGTCCGCCGGCGTCTGTCGTCGTCCATCGTTAGCTCACCGGGGTGAGCTATTACGATGGTGGGGCGTCCGTCGTCGTGTTCCGTTAGCAGGGCACGTTTCGTAACCCCCAGAGCTATTGATCTGAAACTTGGTACATATATACCTCTAGGTCAGATGACCCATGACACCAAGTTTCGGTCGCTCCGATTCGACTGTTAGCTTGGCCACCAGGTGGCACAAACCGAAACCAAAAACACAAAAAGTGCAGTAACTCCTGAACTAATGACTAGATCTTCTCCAAATTTTTATCATAGGTGTAGCTAATAAGGATACATCACATATATAACGGGGTTTTTGATTTGACCTACTTTTCAAGGTCACAGAGGTCAAAGTTCGACAAAAGTAACGAATCTGCCACAGTTTGTCATTATTTTACCAAGCGACTTCATATCTTGCATAAACATGCATTGGAGGGGTACCTTTAATAATACCAAGTTTCGGCCTGAATGGACATCCAATATGGCCGCCAGGTGGCGTAACCTGAAAATAAAGTAAGTGCTATTACTCGGGAACGACTTGACGTTGAGTGCTCAAATTCCATATTACCTCCCTCTAGATGACCTTTACATGCATGACAAATTTCGGCCTGATTTGACTTCCAACATGGCCACCAGGTGGCATAACCCAAAAATCATCAAAGTGCTGTAACTCAGAAACGACTTAACCCAAAGTGCTCCAATGTGCTATGTGCCCCCTGCAGGTGACCTTCATGTGCATGTAAAGTTCCGGCCCGATCAGACATCCAATATGGCAGCCAGGTGCCCCCCAAATCATCAAAGTCCTACTCGGGAATGACTTGACCCAGATTGCTCATGACTTGATATGTAACTCCCTCTGTCATACAGTACACTATTATGTCCAACCCGGTGAGTATATATAAAAAAATGGAAAAATTGGAAAAAAATGGAAAAATTGGACACAATGGAGAAAATGGGAAAAGCGGGACTCCGGTCTGTTTAGAAGAAGGATACCCCTTCAAAATGACACCAATTTTGTTCCGTTATCTTCATCAGAACAGCTCGGCAGGAAGCGTGGAAACTTTTGGTACCTCCAAAGTTTTTCGCCCAAGGACAGTTCGCTCTCGTCCTGCGTTACATAATGGAATATGACGGCGAATTACGGTAGAAAATGCCAAAGCAGGACTCTGGTCTGTTTAGAAGGACACCCCTACAAAATGACACCAATTTTTTTCCGTTATCTTCATCAGAACAGCTCGGCAGGAGGCGTGGAAACTTTTGGTACCTGCAAAGTTTTCGCCCAAGGACAGTTCGTTCTCGTCCTGCGTTATATAATGGAATATGACGGCGAATTACGGTAGAAAATTGGAAAAATGGGAAAATAGTGAAAAAGAAAAAATTGGGAAAAAATGGAAATATTGGGAAAAAGGAAAAATGGAAAAGTTGGGAAAAAATGAAAAAATTGTGAAAAATGGAAAAAAATGGAAAAATTGTGAAAAATGAAATAAATTGGGAAAAAATGAAATAATTGTGAAAAATGGAAAAAAATTGGAAAAAGTGGAAAATTGTGAAAAATTGGAAAAAGTGGAAAATTGTGAAAAATGGAAAAATTGTGAAAAATTGAAAAAATGGAAAAATTGGGAAAAATGGAAATATTGTGAAAAATGGAAAAAATTGAAAAATAGGGAAGAATGGAAAAACTTGATGCATTGAAAAAATTGGGGAAAATGGAAAAATTTGAAAAATTTTGAAAACTGGGAAAATTGGGAAAAAATGTGAAAAATGGGAAAATTGTTAAAAATGGAAAAATTGTGAAAAATGGAAAACTTGTGAAAAAATGGAAAAATTGTGAAAAATGGAAAAATTGTGAACAATGGAAAAATTGTGAAAAATTGGAAAAAAATGGAAAAATGAGAGAATTGTGAAAAATGGAAAAAATTGTGAAAAATGGAAAAATTGTGAAAATGGGAAAAAATTGGAAAAATGGGAAAATTGTGAAGAATGGAAAAATTGTGAAAAATGGGAAAATTGTGAAAAATGGAAAAATTAATTGGGAAAAACGGAAAAATTTGAAAAAATGGAAAAATTTGAAAAAATGGAAAAATTGGGAAAAAATGGAAAAATTGGAAAAATTGGAAAAAATGGAAAAATTGGAAAAAATGGAAAAGTTTAGAAAAATGAAAAAAATGTGAAAAGTGGGAAAAAATTGGAAAAATTGTGAAAATTGTGAAAAATGGAAAAATTGTGAAAAATGGAAAAAATTGAAAAATAGGGGAAAATGGAAAAATTTGAAACAATGAAAAAATTGGGGAAAAATGGAAAAATTTGAAAGAATGAAAAAATTGGGAAAAATTGAGAAATTGGGAAAAAATGGAAAAATTGTGAAAAATGGAAAAAGTGTGAAAAACGGAAAAAAATGGAAAAATTGGAAACAATGGAGAAAATGGAAAAATATATAAAAAATGGAGAAATTGGAAAAAATGGAAAAATTGGAAAAAAATGGAAAAATTGGGAAAAAAGGAAAAATTGGGAAAAATGGAAAAATTGGTAAGAATGGAGAAAATGGAAAAAATATTGAAAAATGGACAAATGGAAAAAATAGAAAAATTGGGAAAAATGGAAAAAATTGGGAAACAATGGAAAAAATGGGAAAAACTGGAAAAATTGGGAAAAATTGTAAAAAACGGAAAAAAATTGGAAAAAAATGGGAAAATTGGGAAAAATGGAAAAATTTGGGAAAAATGGGAAAAATATATAAAAATATATAGAAAAATTGGGGAAAAATGGAAAAATTGGGAAAAACGGAAAAATTGGAAACAATGGAGAAAATTGAAAAATATATAAAAAAATGGAAAAATGGGGAAAAATGGAAAAATTGGGAAAAATGGAAAAATTGGAAA